>BKCH01001431.1:0-99909 GCA_008635985.1 Ficus erecta | reverse complement strand
AAAAAACATAAAAAAAAGCTGGGGCCATTGTCTAACATATTTACTTCAAAAGGTTTCCGTATATTGTTTTAATCTTCTTTTTTAATAAGCACATCGCTGGAGGGAATTTCATTAAAAAAAAAAAATAAAAGGATTTTTCTGTAGAATAGAGGACGTGGGATGATCTCATCTTATGGTCCAGGTATACATGCTATATTTGATAACAAGAGGAGACTTTAAATTTTCATCAAATCAAATAATACATGATTATTATCATTAATATTAGACTTGTTTGATAGCGAAATGTCATTTACAGAAATATTATAAGCACCACTCGTGACAACAAATTTTTTTCAATTTTTTTTCTTTTTATAAGGGGAACATTAATCATGATTTGACCTTGTTAATTGATGGTGAGTTTGAGAGCAATAGTTCATCATATCTTTGATTAAGGGTAGTGGAGAACATGATTAGAAAAATAGAACCAAAAAAAAAAAAAAAAATCCAAAAAAAAAAAAAAAAAAAAAAAAAACCAAATTGGGTCTTTTTTTCCTTCTCATGGAACCAACCTTAATAAATAGAGGTCCTCTAGAAGGCAAATCCAAGATGGCAACGTTTTAAAGGCAACCTCATAGTGTGATGGGGGAAACTTTATTAATTATTTAATTCATTGTTATTTTTGTACTTTTAGCTGATTTTATAGGAATTGATTAATTTGTATCAAATATGAAGATTTGAGATAAAATTCTACCTTTGTAAAGATTGGAGAGATTTTTTAAGAATTAAGAAATAAGAATTATGTCGACATTGACACACAAATGGAAGGAAAAATAATTTTCTTTTTCTAGTTTGCAATGTGCATACTACCACGTAATAAAAATTTGAATTATTCTATTTTTTAGGCTCTGAGGTTAAATTCTATTTTGGTCTCTAAACATCGTAAAATAATGCACAAATTTGGTCACTACATACTATTAAAAACAGAAAAATCCTTTAGGGCATTATTGGTTTTAAATACCTACAACAATTAATAAAAGTGAGTACGAAATGTTTCAATAACCTCTCACATGACACATATGTGTTATTTTTTTATCAAAGTTTTAATGATTCATGGACGGTGCACTAACTTGGAAGAAATAAATAATTTAGAACACGCTCTAGGACGTTTTTAAAGTCAAGGATCAAAATGGAATTAGACGTTGGAAGCTAATTCGGTTTAGTCATTCTACTATGATAATCACCGTAAAATAAAATAATTATCAATATACATATTCTTACAATAACTTCTTAAAAAAAAAAAATTTTTTGATAAATTCTTACAAGTATTTTTAACCTTTTGTGAACGATAAAAACAAATGCAAAATAGAAGAACAATTGTTAAAGGTGGTTGTAACTTGTAAGATGTAACCACCCACATCTGAGCTCCTTTATTCTATTCTGCCTTACCCCCTTTTGTTTGTATTATTGAATGACCAATTCAAACAAAATAAATAAAAACAAACTAACGTCTCTTGATAGTAATGATTCTGCAACAAGGCGATGGAATCAACACTTGTTTCTTTTTTCTTTTTTTTTTTTTTTTAATTTTAAAGGTCGATTTTCTTTTCAACAAAAATGAAAACCAGAAAGGACTTTAAAAGTTTACAGACTAGCTAGCAGCCAAACGGTCTATTATCTTCCGTTTGTTTACCTTCTAGCTAAATATCCTCCAATGCCTTTCTAAACCTTTTTACTATCAAACGTCCGGTTTTAATAAATATATATATATATATATATATATATACCAAAAAAAAAACCCCCTCTTCTTTACCGTGAAATTAATTTAAATGAGATAATTTATTTAAATAAAATCACATAGAATTTTAAAATTAATAAAACAAGATCTATATTGATATATCTGCATAGTATATATATATATAGATATATTTTTTTTTTTCCAAACACATTTAAGTTTTTATAATTTTTTACTCTAAACAGTTTTTTTAACTTATCTAAATATCTCCAAAACTCCGTCTCCAATACCTCTCCTATACAGACCATAAAAGTCTATAATTTTCTTATTTTGGGTTGAAATGAGATATAAATATCTATTAAAAAAAAAAAGACATAGAGTGACAAAAGAAATAAAACAAAATTTTAATTATTATTTTTTCCAAATATAGTTAAAGTTTTTAAAATTTTATAACTCCAAATAGTTTATTTTTCAACCAAACACAAATATCTCCAAAACTCCAACTCAACTTTGATCAAAATATCTTCAAAATTCCAACTCAAGTGGATCAATCAAACGGAAGCTAAATTCTTAATAGTCTTTGTAATTGAAGCAGATCTATGTGACATTGTGTAAATTTTTAAAATGAATAAGCAATTTCCGTCAGTATGGCATAGTATGAGATCCTACAATAGAAACGACCTTCTTACAGTCGCCCTTATGACGTGCCAAACAAAAGATAGCTCAGAAGATTAAAGAGAGAAAAAAAAAAAAAAAAAAAAATCTTAATAACACAAGCAGATCAGACAATGAGTTCTCTTCCAAACTCATTTCAAAAGATGACAAGTCCTCTTTAATTAGACTTATTTGTACATATACCCCCTAAGCTTTTCAAATATGATAATTTAATCCCTAAATTTGTTTCTTAGCAATCAGCCCATTGAATTTATAATTTTTGACAATGTCAGTCATTTTGTTTAAATTCTAAAAAATTTGTGCAATTTTTTAAACTAACTTACACATTATAATCTAAGAAGAGTATTATTAATCATTTTTACTTAACTTCAATACAATTTCCTTTAAGAATTTAACCTTAATTTAATTATACTCAAACTTAAACCTAAACTTAAAAAAAAAATTGTTTTAAAATTAAACAAAAATAATCAATATTGTCCATTTTGAACTATAATGTGTAAGTATTGTGCACAAAAAAAATTGTCTTAACTTTAATAAATTTAAATAAAAATGACTGAATCTACAAAAATTAGAAATTCAAGAGATTGATTATCAGAAAAAAAAAAAAAAAAAGATTTAAAGGATTAAATTATCAAATTTGAAAAATTCAAGAGTCATGCAAATAAGTCAATTATCCAACTCCTGAATATTAACCACGTTATGGATTAAACGACAATCAAAAAAATTAAAAAGGAAGGAAAAAAAAAAAAACCTAATAATCAGTGACAAGTTACTAATAATGAACATTCACCAGGCTATGAGAGAATAAAACGAAACACCAAATTTACACGAACTTTACAGACAGAGTATCCAATATAGTACCAATATAAGTTTCTGTCCAAAGTACACACACATTCTCAAATTCCCACAAAAACAAAACATATATACCCCTTCAAATGTGTCTCCTTTCACGCATCCCCAGACCATTGTTTTTTTCTTTCACCCCCACTAAAATGATTTACAATCCAAAAAACAAAAGGTAAAATAATAATAATAACATTAAAAAAAAAAAACAAGAAACAAATTAAATACAAATCCCTCAGACTCGTTTTGAATCAAGAAACAAAATAAAATATCAACCATGAGAAACAAATAACAAAATAAAAAATTTAAACCCTGTGTCTTCTTCTTCTTCTTTTTTTTTTTTTTTTTTTTTTTTTTTTAAGAACAAAGAACTCCTGCTTCTTCTCCAAATCTTGGAATGTCGTTTGGGATTTAACAATCAGATTGGAAAAAAATGCAGGCCACTTGATCATTATTATGATTTCCACAAGCTTTTCTTTTCTTCTTTATTCGTAGGAAGCCTTGGTCTTGGACCTATACAAGATCTTCTTCTTCTTGGAGCTTTGGTTGTCAATTGTGAGCACAATCTTTCCCGGTTCACCCACTTTGAAGCTGTTCGAGATCACCGGCTCTTCTGTCGGGCTGATCTCCTCGCCTTTGTACGATTACGGTGTAGTGACCCTCGGTGCTTGGTACAAATTCAGCTCCATAAGTCACATCCCACCCCACAACTCTGATTTCCCATACCAGAACACTAGACTGAAATCAATTACAAAATCCCAAATCAGATCACAATAACAATAATAACCGTTGTAATTCGGCGGCACATAATGAAAATCTGACAGGTTCATAACTGCGTCTCTTACCCTCAGAAACCGGGATCTCAACTGTGTGTTTGGTTGCAGGCTTAATGGTGATCTCAGACACTGGGTCAGAGGTGGTGAATTCCTGGTCACCATCTCGGCTAAGTCCACCGTACTGAACTGGGACATGTTCAGGAGCTATGTATCTGTGACAAACAAAAGAGTCTTTAACAATAACAAAAGTGGAAAAGGGACTAATAATTGTAGAAATTTTATTGAAAGTATATAAATAAAATAGGAAATGAATGAATTTAGCTAAAAAAATTACCTGAAAAGAGTCTCGGCGGACTTCGATGGACCAGCAAACACAAACTTGCTCTTGGTCCTTTGAGTCAGGAAAGGACTGATCATCCTGTTAAAGGCCAGGTACCACCATGGCACATTGATAAACACCTTTCACCAAAAAAAAAAAAAAACAATCATCAAGCTAATTCAATATCAATTATCATAACACAAAATTCAATTCAAACAATATATATGTGCGTATATATACATACATATATATATATATATATATATACATACCTGTTTGGCAACGAATTCAGGGTAGTTGTCTTGGAGGAGTTGAAGAGCCTGGTTAGTGACCTGCTTGTGCTCCCACTTGAACAGCCAGGAGAGTTCTTAAGATCGTTGACCTGAACGATTGTGGAAATTCCGGTGGGATTGAAATCGAACTTCCTGATGCTCTTCTCCAGGAACTTGAATCCTCCACTTGATGAACTTTGACCTCTTCTCTTCGTCTCCGAAAGTGTTCTGATACAACTCTTTGCTCGAAAACTCGCCGAAGACGTTGTAGCAGACCTGGTGGCCTTTCTTGTCGACGCCGTGCGTGAATACCAGCTTGTCCCAATCGGAGCCGAGATCTTCCTCGATGAGCGAGTCGATCCCGAAGTCTTTCCTCCAGCGGACGGTGTTCTTGATCATGGCGAACGCGTCCTTCACCTTGTAGTCCCTCGCTCGGAGGAACTTCAGCAGGATCACGTCGCTCCTCTCGTCTCCGAGCAGCGGAATTCCCCATATGTAAACCTCCTCCGGCTCTGGAGCCGGCTCTGGTGCAGCGGCTTCCACGGTGGCGGTGTCGTGTCGGCGGCTTTTCCTCCTCTGCTTTCTTCGGCTCTTCTTCCTCCGCTTTCGCCGATGAGGACGCCTCATCAGCGGCGACGACGATGGTCTCCTCGATCGCCTCGACTGTCTTGGCACCGTCCTCATCTACAACGCCCGTCACTTTCTCCACCACCACAGCCTCCACAACCTCTTCCGCCTTGGGAGGTTCCTCAGTTTTTTCTTCTGCTTTCTCCTCAATTTTCTTCTCTTCCTCTTTCTCCTCTGTTTTCTTCTCTTCCGTTTTCTCCTCGGTTTTCACCTCAACTTTCTCTTCGGTTTTCTCTTCTTCCTTCTTTTCCTCCTCTTCTTTCTTCACTTCTTCTTCCTTTTTCTCTTCTTCTTTCTTTTCCTCTTCCTTCTTTTCCTCCGCCTTCTTTTCCTCCTTCTTGGCCTCCGGCGGAGCGGTCAACTCGTGCTTGTTCAGAGCCTCCTGGATGAGCTGCTTCAGCTCGTCGAGAGCCTTCTTCTGAGCCTCGGGAAGCTCGCTAACGACATAGCTCTCTTCCTTAAACGACAACCGACTGAGCAATCGCCTTCAGCTCCTCGGCGACGGCCTTGGGCTTCTCCGCCTCGGCCTCAGCCTCGGCTTCGACCACCTCCTCGGCCACCACCGCTACCGGCACCGTAGCCTTGTCCGACACCTCCGGCTCAGGCTCCGGCACCGGCGGCGCCTCCTTCTCCGGCGCCAGAGGCACGTCGGCGACCACCGTCACCTCCTCCGCAGAAGGGGCAGGCGTTTCCGCCGCCGCAGGCTTCTGGGCTTCCTCCGTCATGTTGAGAAAAGATGGGTTTCTTTTTTTGGGGAGTTAGAGAGAGAGGGGGGGGGGGGGGGGGGGTGGGGGTGTTTTTAGAGAGAGAAGAGTGGAGGTGAGATTTTAGAAGTGTTTTTCTTCTTTCTTTCTTTCTTCTTCGGGGTTGTGAGACAGAGAATGAGGGTTTAAAAGGAGAAATGAATGTAGGCAATGGTTGTTGCGTTGATGGTTTGTGGGATGAAGAAAACCAGACTGTCAGACAAGTTTGCCAGCTAGTACACCACTTTGGTGTTGGGACCCACCCCACTTCTATAGCTAGCTAAAACCTCCCTTATTCTTTATCTTTATCATTATTATTATTATTATTTTATTATTATTATTTTCTTTTGATTTGGGCTTAAATTTCGCTTTTTTTTTTTTTATTATTCTCTCACAAAATTTCAAGCAAAAAAAAAAAAAAAAATCTCCCTTAATCCTCCTCAAATTTTCTCCAATCTCACTGATACCATTCAGTCATGGATCCTTTTGTGGTAAAAAGATAAGATCTCTCATTATAGATAATAGATTAGACCGTTTAAAATATAAGCTGTCATCATAGAAAAATGAAATTCCCTTCGTGTCTCTTGCACAATTTTGTTTTCTTGGGTTTTTTTTTTTTTTTTTTTTTTTCAATTTTTTGATTGAGAGTGATAAAGGGAATTAAAAAAAAAAAGGTAAATTTTTGGGTACGCCAATTCATTTTGCTGGAATGAAAATCTTGAACTTGCCAGCTAATTGATTGTCTTTTGGCCTAAGAATCCGTTACATTTTTCTAAAAAAGGAATAAGGATTTCCGTTACTAGTTTACTAATTTTGAATCCTTCAAAAAAAAAAAAAAACAAACACAAAAACAAAAACAAATACGTTAGTGATTTTATTTTTGAATATGTGTAAATAAAAGGTTTAATGAATATATTGAATGAATCAAAGACTAAAAAAAAAAAATCATGAGAATGATTAATGATGTTTCTTAATGTAATGAGAGAATTAGCTTGGACAAATTTTACTTTTTTCACCGGTTAAAAAAATATTTAGCCCTTTCTCCTTTTTTTTTGTTTTGTTTTTTTGTTTTTTGGAAAAACTTGGCTGATTCTTTAATATAGTAAGGAGTCAGTACTCGGTACGCAATAGCTAATATTGGAAAATTTTGTGAAAAGTAATGATAATATTTGTATTTTATTCATCTAGAAATTCAAAAAAAAAAATCCTAAATTAATAATGATAATGGTATTTGAACAACTCATAGGGTGGGTTGATTTCAGATAAGACAATATTATTTGTCTTAGAAACAATTTGCGTGCTAAGATGGGAAACTATGTTAAATTAAAAAAAAAAAATTCTAATAATAAATAAATAACTGGAAGCTTTTCATCAAACGAAAAAACAACCACCAAATGTTTTTATTCCAGTCAAAGATAAACAAGGAAAATCATTATTATTTTAGTAGACTTCAAATTAAAACTTGGGAAAATGAATCATTCATTAAAAGAAAATCTAAATGTTCTACAAAAAAAAAAAAAAACGAAAAAAAAAAAAAACAAAACAAAACGAAGAACGAAAAACGAAACAAAAAAAAAAAAAAAAACAAAGAAAACCTAAATGGATTCAAGAAACAACTTTTTTTAGGGAAATTCAAGAAACTTTGTTTTTTTTTTTTTTTTTCTTTAAGTGAATTCAAGAAACAAATTTGATTGTACAAGTTTTGTAAATTGGAGAATGATTGCATAATATGGGTAATAAAAGGCCAAAAAAACAGCATTTTTTAAAAGAAAAAAAATCAGCAATTCTAATTTTATTCATTGTATAAGTAATTTTTCTATATAGAGTCATATACTATTAAGGTACTATACATTTCTCATTTACTAACTTGTATCTTTCAATCATTAAAGGACGAAAATTTATGTTTCTTCATGCTTTCTTTTTTCCAAGTTATTCATTTTTAGGGGTTTTTTTTTTAAATTTGATTTTTTACTTTCTTTTTCTTTTAGCTGAAACTTGCAATTAGAGTCAATTTCTTGTCAATAAACAATTTTACGGCAATTTCTGGTCAATGAACAAATTTACGGAATGGACTAAGAGGAGAAAGTATATAAGCCATTTACCAAAACTATATATATATATATATATATATATATATATATAATCTATAACATAAGCCAAAGGCAGGCATGGCATATGGATAAGGATTCCAATAATGTATGTTTTTACTTGCTTTTCTCTTACGACATCATTTGAGGCTCTTATCTGAAAACGTGTACGAATGACTAATCAAAATAATACTAATAATTCCCTCAATAATAATAATAATAATAGAAATAATAATAATTAGAAACCATGCCCAAAAAACAAGAAAAAAATTTATGATAAAAATTGTATTTTTATCGTTTTAGATACTATTATTTTAGTAATTAAATTAAATTGTTATTATTAATATCTATGTTAAAATTTACAAAATACAATGCATAATTGTTTCTGATAATATATCAGATTATTAGATTAATTTTTTATTAATTCGATATATAAGTATACATTTTAAGAATTCATAATTGGTGACACAAAATTGTTTCAATAAAAAATTATATCGTTGAAACTTTAAATTACTTATTAAACATTACTATCAATAAAACAAATAAGCGGTCCTATCATTAGCAAAACTCCTAAAAAAAATTCCACTAATGATATTATGTTGTTAAGCATCAGATTTATACTAATTATGTCACTTTTTAAAAATAAAAAAAATTCTGACAAACTTATATATATTTTTAATATAATTTAAGCCGAATCTAATGTTCAAAGAACATACACTATTAAAGCCGTTCTTACGGTTGATTACTATCCTAAAAGGCTCTCCAAAATTAAACAAGCGTCAAGTGGTAATATGAACAACATCAGAATTAATGGATTTCACGACTCTTGTAGTCGACTTGTCACTTTGAATTTGAGCCGTCCCACCAAGAGTCCTCAGTACAAGTGGCCACAAAATTATATATATATATATATATATATATATATATAAACAATAACATAATGACCTTAATCAAAGATATATATCAGAAACCGCTAGGCACGTAAAGTGATATATACATATATATTTGTTTTTGGAAATGTAAAGTGATATTGATTCATTATATAGGAAAACCGTCGTTTATATATTATTTATATATTTATTTATTTAATTTATTGAGTTTGCGCAGAAAATACCAAAAGATAATCTATTCCAAACCAGATTTTATTCTCCAAAGGCTGAGGCCCAATACAACGAAGAACACAAAGCGACGTAGCTGTCAAAAGCAGAACGACATCACAGAGAGCCTTTCTTTTACGAAACCATGACTCATGTTGCGGATGTATTTTACTATTCTCCGTTACTATTCAGATTTTGAATTTTATATCTTGCCATTAAATAATAAGATCTAGAATTATCATTAATTTACAACCATAATTTGTGTTTATTAAAATTTATGAAATTTTTATACTTCAAATATTTAAAGCTCTATTTTGGGACATTAATTCAATTTTTTACTTATAGATGGACATCAATTTTATTAGACATAGAGAGATTTTTCTCTAGGATATAGGAGATACTTTTTATTTTTTATTTTCTCATTTCAAAACTTTAAATCACAGTAAAATAATTTATGTTTGCCTATAATTAAATATGCTCTCGAATCTAAAAATATATATACATTTATTATTACTCTATATATATATATATATATTTTGCTTAACAACTAATTTTAGACGTTAAGAGTTATACCGTCACTACGACTTATTTTACATTTCAAAAGAAAAAAATAGTGCAACATATATAAGTTAACAGTGATTTTTCATCTCATTCTATCACATGTCTCAATTTAAAAAAAAACCCCTAAATTTTCGTTTGGTTTACTAGATTAGAGATAAAAAGTTTAAATTAGAGTTGGTTGATTTTTTAAAAATTAATTATAAATTTTATTTATTTAATAAAAAAAAATAATTAAATTTAAATGTCAAATAAAATATAAATGATGTGATGGTGCAAGTTTATAAATTTTAATCAAGGTGAGGTAGCGCCACATGTTGCTTAGGTAAAAATCCCTTTTTTTTTTAAAAAAAAATTTTAATGAAGCTGCAAAAACTCATATGTTGTTAATTTATAAAGTGAGGCGACTTGAAATAATAAAAAATAAAAAATAAAAAATTTTCTCTTTCTTTTTCGTACACACAAGTAAGAGGCTTTAGTTGGTTTTCCTAGAACAGGCTGTCACAAGATCAAAAATAGGTATCCACTTTAGTTATCAATAAATAAATAAATAAATAGGTATCCACTTTTCTTTTGCTGTGAAGAAACTATGACAACATCGCTCCTTTTCAAGCAAAGAAATTAAAAAAAAAAAAAAAGAAAAAAAAAAGAAAAAGGCCGGCCCTAACGGAAGAAATTAGCAGCTGCAATCAGAACCAGGAGAGAGAGAGAGAGGACTTTTTTGTCCTTTTGGATCAGTGGGACCCGCCAAACTCTTCCCCCGGCTGTCATTTTTTTCTTGTTCATGAGAGAAATGCAATGCGGTGGGGCTGGGTTTTTCTTGCTGTCCCTTTCTTTCCATTTCATTTTCTTTGTAAAAAAGAAGATTTTTTGTTTTTTTTTTCTAAGAAAATTTTGAATTTAGATAAGATTAATGCTGAAATATAATATTGTTTTTGACTCGTCTTCTAACGATGTAAAATTTTTTTTTTTTTTTTTGAAAAAGTAACGATGTAAATTTTTAAAATGGATAGATTAAATATATGAATTAACTTAAATTCAAGCAAGACCGATAATTTTAGCCTAAAAAAATATGTACGCTAAACATACAAACAATTATGGAGTGATTTTTAACAGTTATTTTACTTATCCTTTTTGATACAATTATATATATCTTTTCAATCTAACCTTTATGATTATTTATTAATTTTAATTAATTTAAGTCTGTGTTTGATATATTGGTTTCGAATGAAATTTTTAGATTAAAGTCGTTTTAATTTTTTAAAAATTATTAATAATTTTTATTCATTTTTTTTAAATAATAAATAATAAAAACTGAAATAGAAATTTTATGTGAGAGCTAAGAGTTAAATGGACTCAATTATAAATATTACAAGGAAAAAAGGGAGGGAGGGAGGGGAATCTTCGGAGGGGGGGGCGGCGATGGCGGCTGATTGCATAGAGCTTTGCCTGTATTTTCATCCTCACTTTCCATATAAATATATTAGAATATTCCCTAAATATATGGCTAGTTGGTCACCAATCTTTGTAGCATTCAATTGTCAAAAAAAAAAGAAAAAAAAAAAAAGAATCTTTGTTGTATTGTAATTTGTAACGTTTAATTGGAAAAGCGCCACGATGGCCGCTGGGCGCCAGCATTCTCTGTAAGGATCGGCATTGGGATGATACATTAAAAAAAAAAAAAAAAAAAATACATACACACATCCACACACACCCCAGAATGATACAAATTAGTGCCTACGAATATGGTGGAAAGGCTTGTCGACACTATATATATATTTTTAAAGCAGATAAATATGGAATAAGACAATACAATTTGTCAATACTGAATCAGGTTCAGATTACAGGGAAAACACAATCCCTATAAATAATTGATTCAACCAAGAAGTTCGAGTGAAATGCTCAAAAGAAAGGAGGGATAGGTACCAAATTTTGAAAACGGACACATAAATAGCATACCAATGATCAAGCATACATATCTCTTTTTAACAAAGTCCCTACAATCGATGAAAAAAATCTAATTGATCGACATTGAGAAACTTATGTCATCAAGGCCACAAAAAACACCTAGCTAAGAAATAAAATTAGTAGACTGAACACACAACATAACTCTAGAAAACAACACAAATACATGTATTACAAGCACAATACAGAGAAAAACAAAGGAGAAGTCCCAAATTATTGTTGTTAAATACTTCGGGAAATAGATGGCCGATGAAAGAGCCATCAGCGAAAGTAATAGAGCTTGAGAGACACGCGATGTTATCGAAATGTTGCCAGAACACCGGCACGTGAGCTTCACGTGCCACCACTATTTCTCTTGGAAGACGACATAACACCACCAAAGGAATCCCACCATCGTAGTGATCAAAACATAAAAGATCTCAGCAGCTAGACGTTAGACGCACAGGGAACAATCCGCCAAACTAACACCTCTATCGCTACCTCAACTTTGACCCAACCAACATAATCACCACATTAATTGCCACCACCACCCCCACCGCCACCACCACCACCACCAAAAAGCCCACGGCGGAAGGAGCATAGAGACCAAATTTCGAAGCCGGGAGCCTATGACGAGCATCAAGGCGGCCCTGGAGCTCCGATCATCCCTCTCTCGTAAGACCTCTCGATCTCTCTTTCTCGACTTTTCATCTCTCGTGTATCTTTTCATGTCAAATACTTCCAATATTATCAAACTTGGCATATTACATCCATTTTTCTTTAAAATAGAAAAATTTTCATATCCTAAAAAATAGACTAGATGTTGTTAACAATTGTTTTTTCTAAATTTCAAAATGAAATTTCTATTTCCCAGTACTTAACTGTAAAAATGTTTTTTTTTTTTTTTTTTTTTTTTTTTTTTTCACGGGCAAAGCTTTTGTGTTCACGATTTTAGAAAAGAAAAAAAAAAAAAAAAAGAAAGAAGAAGAAGAAAACATTTTCTTAAAAAAATTCAAAATTTAAAAAGATCTATATAGTTTTTTCTGTAGAACTAAATTAAAATTGTCTATGATATTTGTTACATCGCAAAATTTAAGAATAATGAAAGTTACACATTTTGAAATTTTGAGGGCCCCTTGTTACAATCAAGTTTCGGGAAAAAAAAAATTACAAATTTATCAGGAAAAAAAACCTTTGTTAGCGTAGTTTACTATTTTATAGCTTGTTGTGCCAACACTAACGACGATAAGGTGATAGGGCCTTTTTTTTTTTTTTTTTTTTTTTTGCACAAGTGAAAATATCATTCATTGCATGAAAAGGCTAATTTTGATTGGTGCTTAAAAGTATTAATGTAATACTTTTTAGACATTACAAAAACTAAAGTTTATGTAATTACATTAAAACTTTATGTGATAATTGTTCATTATTGTTTTTACGAGACACTATAGTATACTGGTGAATGTCCTTTAATTATGTGCTTAAAATGTTCACATATACAGAAGATATAATTTCCGACGACTTAGTGTAAATTGTTACTTTTGAATTATATATGTATATTTAGTTAGATATTTTATTTTCATAATATTGTGACGTTATTTATTTACTGTAATAGTGGAACGAAATTTTGTTTGGATCATTGTGATGTGGATTATAAAATATGGATACCTATGTCTTTGTAAACACGTTGAACATGACCATGATAAGGTTTATTCTTTTTTATGTATTAGTGAAAATAATTAAAATTTGTTAACTGATGATCGTTATTAATGGATTGACCTTAATTCTTAGTGATTCTTGAACTCACACTCATTTTATTATACTTTATTAATTAAAAAAAAAATACAATATTGAGACAGTATTTTACATCAGGTCTGCAAACGGAGTCACTAGATCATGGAATTCTCCATCGACTGTGGTGGTGTTCTTAGTTCAAAAAAAATCAGTCATAGGCTCCAAAATTGGGTGCCAAATTGTAGATGGTAAAATCCACAGTCAAGTTGTATAAAGGGTTGATGGTTGATTTGTCATCGATGGGCAAGACGACGTTGAATGGAAATTCGATTGCTCAAGTCGATGTAGCATGGGAATAATGAAATGAAGCTTAGGAAAATATACGAGAGATAAAATTTCGTAGATATACAAAGATTTAATGCTTGGTCTACATCCTCTATAGGGTCTTCGGGAGCTTCACTTTAGTTGAATAAGTGTTTCCAATTAAAGTATGAGAGCAAAAATTGGAAGAAAGAAGAAGGGGAGCTAGGTCAAGAAAATAGAGAGAAAATACATAAAATAATAATTAATTGATCAAGAGTCTAGTTCCTATGCCTGAAGATGCTTGATCATATTTATAAAAGTTGATATAACCAACTTTAGTTTCCTGATTTGGTGTAAATTTGTTCTTTAAATTCGAATAGAGATTGTCTTATATGACCATGGCTGACTTTTCTTCTTGATCACGCCTCCAGAATTAGGAAAGTGCCTAATTCGAATGATATTTGTTTCATTCGAGTGAGATTCGTCCCTTACATCATGGATATAAGAATCTTGAAACTTCATTTTTTCAAATGATGCTTATCTTCATACTAGATCTCCAATTGACTTGAAAAGTAGATATGATATCAATTAAGAAGTCGATTTAATTTATAGGAGTCGACTCTTCAAAGAGTCGATTTGATTTTTTTTTTTTAATCTTTTTGGATTTGTGTTGATAAGTTTATAATAAAAGACAGAGATATAAAATCTAACCTCAACAACTCAAAAACATTGTAGAAAATTGTGTGCTGATGTAAAAATAAAAAGCAAGAAAAAAAAAAAAAAAAACCAAACAAGAACAACAAAATCCCCCAAAAATAAAAGAAAAGCAAAGAAGAGAATATTAAGAGAAGGGTTATTAATATTGCTCTTTTTATTTTATTTTATTTCATTGGTATTGGTATAGTGTTTTTTCCCAACACGGAACTCACGATTAAAAATTCTCTTTAAGTGAGTATAGCAACGTTGACAAGTACATATCAACCATTGCTTGAGTACTAATAAAGATACTTAATTAAGTATTTTCTTTTTCTTATTATATAAAGATATTTTAATAATAGGATCATTTTCGTCAAATAATTTAATATCTGGAAATCATCGAAAATTTATTGGTTTCGTACGATCGATTATATATTTTGAAAGTTCTGTGCTTTGAATAGTGATCTTTCTAGAGAGGATATATATATATATATATATATATATATATATTTTGCATATGTAAATGGATAAGATGTCGGAAAATGAAAGGAAAATCATGTGGACACAAACGTACAAGCACAACAATATGCAAACGCAATATTGATTATGTCGATATTAAGATTTTCTTTCCAAGAAATGACTTGTAATCATCAAATGTCAGCAAAAGACTTGGAATTAGTTAATTGGGTTGCGATTTCGGTGAAGATTCATAGGCTAATTTGCCAACATAATTTTAGGTTTTATTTTATTTCAAAATTTTTTTAAGGTCTTTATTGCATCTTTGGAGAATTTTATGTCAAGGCAGGAATAAATATCTCATCAAACAGTTTATCTAAGTCATACTAGATCCTATCCTAATTTTTTTTTTCCTCTTAATAATCTTTTAGTGAAATTTAATGGTCAAAAATTGAGATTACTTGAGGTTTTTTATTCCAACATTTAGATTATTCTTATGTCATAATATCATAACTATAGCATTCGATTTTTTTCCTCATAATTTTTTTTTAATCTATTTTTCTATCAAATTTTTTTTAATTAAATGGAGCATCCGTACCACCATTCGAACGAGATTGTTTGTTTTTAAAAGATTTATTGACTTTAAAATTATCAACAATTAGAATATTGGTGCATGTATTTTTTATTTATTAGTAAAAAAAATTTACCTTTGAAAGAAAAATTGATGTTGTCAAATAAATAAAAGTGAAACTTAATTTTCAATTAAGAAAA
Source organism: Ficus erecta (assembly GCA_008635985.1). Lineage (NCBI taxonomy): Eukaryota > Viridiplantae > Streptophyta > Magnoliopsida > Rosales > Moraceae > Ficus > Ficus erecta. The sequence continues at coordinate 84,300 of BKCH01001431.1, read as the reverse complement.
TTGCAAACACTTACAACAAATTCTGAACTTTAAAATTTCTATTTTTTATCATAAGACTAACATTTGAGATAAAATTAAAAAAAAATCACAATATTTTCAAAATATAAAAAAATACGCAATAATTATTGTATGTTAATAAAAATGGAAAAAGTAAAATGTTTTAGAATATAAAATATTGAATCTTTATGCATATAAAGATATTATTTAATTAAAAAAATTTATCCTCGTGTGTGCCTCTATTAGGATAAATTTTTAGATCTATCGACCACAAGAGTGTATTTGATAGGAGAGAAAAGTGGAAGTAGAGGGATGGAGAGATTAGTGGAATTTTTTTTTTTTTTTTTTTTCATTCATGATTGTTTGATTAGAAAGAAAAGAGGAAGAAAATGATATAGGAAGGGACTCCAAATCTTTTAAAACACTTTAACAATTTTGATATCTTCTGAATTTGAAAAGATTATTAGATATTTCATATCAAATATTATGAGATAAAAGTCCCATTTCTCTCACCGATCTACTACTCTCTCCTTATTTTCTCTCATTTCCCACCAATCACACCCTAAAAGCATTAAACTTTTCTTTTGCTTATTATTTTCAGTGATACGTTCTAAGTGCGTTTTTTCTTTTCTTTTTTTTCTTTTTGTTTTTTTTTTTTTTTTTTTGAGGGAAGCGTTTTTTTCTTTTGAAGAGCAGAAGAGGTGAGTTACAATTTTTTTATAGATCGTTTTTGTAATATTTACGAATCGAAATCTGAAATATTATTTATATACGTAATGTAATTACGAAAACAGTGTGACAAAAGGCGCGAACTTTAGTTATATGATGTAGAATGTTCTACTAGCAGTGCGACTTTTTAATCGTGTTATAAGATACAGGCATATAAATTATGGATAAATGACAATTTTAAGAAGTTTTTTTTTTAATAAATAATCTATATTTTGTAAAATTAAAAAACTGACTGTTTAAAAAAAAAAAATCAATCAGTCAATTCAGTAAATCATAAATTGACTATAATTAATCAATAATTGACTAATGTTAATACGTATTTTTCACTATGATCAATTATTGATTGATTATGGTCAATCACAGATTGACGATCATCTTGTTTAAAAACAATTTTGGTCATTTATTTAAATAATGTTTTAAAACTATCTATTTACCTAATTTTTGTTTTACATGATGCAGAATAAGTAGTTTAATTAAAATGGGAGCAAAGTGATTTGAGATCCAAACCACAATATTATAAGTGGGTATGAAATACAACAAAATTAAGCCCTACATGAACTCAACATCGAGTTCTTTGAATTCGTAGAAATGTATCAAATTCATACGAATATTTCCTAATTATGAATCTAGAAAAGCTCTACATGAACTTGCACATCTATCGAGTTCATCAAATTCTCAAAAATTGATAAAATAAAATAAAAAAAAATTGTAGACATTCCCAGCTTCCTACAATTAGCCTTAACACTTAACATGACTTGATTTTTTTCAGCTACATTTTTCATAATTCTACACCTTGAAAATCCTAGAAACCCTAGAAATATGCAACAGCGAAAAATCAGGGCCGAGAGCAAAAGAGAGAGCATGTGGAGAGATGAACGCTAGAGTGACGGATTGGTGCACGCGTGCAAAACACACTTTAAATCTCAAAGAAATTCGAGGTTTTTTCCTCGTGTTTGAAGATGTAACTTTAAATAAGAAGCTTCTTCCTTGTGAGGAAATTTGGACAATTTCGAAAATGTTGGGAAGAAAATGAACAATTTTGGGGAATTTTTAATTTTAGGGCCTTCAGTAGACGAAAAGCGATCTCAAGCCTGGCATTAAATTTCAAAACAATGGCTCATATGAATACCTTCTCAATTTAACAGTGTGAGTGAGTAACAAGGTTCAATTTAAGTACATAGGAATTAATTAATGAAAAGAATAAAGCAAAAGAGGTGAAGAAGAACACAAAAGTATTTAATATATATGTATGCGCTTATATTTATGGACTAGAAATAAAGATAAAAAATTCACTAATAAGTAACCCAATGAATGAGGTTCTATATATACACACATTATAGAGTCTATCTAAATCTAAATATAAGTTTTAACTTTACAATTGAAGTAACTTCAAAATCGAAAGTAAATAACTAATTAGATAATTTCTAGAGTAGATTCAAATCCAATCTAAATAATTACAAAAATTAATATATACAACTACTAATTTTCCCCTATAATGTATTCTACTGAATCTTAGACCCAATCTAAATTATAAATAAATAAATAAATAGAACTATTTATTTTCTCCAAAAAAGTATTCTACCGTATCTTAGGAGCTCTATTACAAAAGTTGGCTTACATGACGAAAAATACACGACGGTTTTTGTGAAACCGTCATCTTAAACAAGATTACACGACGGTTTTGTTGGAACCGTCGTGTAATGCGGCAGAATTTCAAAAAAAAAAAAAGAAGAAGGATTAGGTTTTAAAAACCGTCGTGTAATCCCCGGATTACATGACGGTTATATAAAACCGTCGGGGAATCCTCTGAAAATTTTCAAATTTTCAAAATAAACCGTCGTGTAATCCTTCGAAAATTTTCAAAATTTTCAAAATTTCAAAATTTCAAAAAAAAAAAAGAAAAAAGATTACAATCCTAAGATTACACGACGGTTTTGAGAACCGTCGTGTAATCCGAGGATTTTACTCAAAACCGTCGTGTAATCCTCCGAAAATTTTCAAATTTTCAAAATTTCAAAATTTCAAAAAAAAAAAAAAAACAAAGATTACACGACGGATCTAAAAACCGTCGTGTAATCCTCCGAAAATTTTCAAAATTTTCAAAATTTCAAAAAAAAAAAAAAGATTACACGTCGTGTAATCCTCTGAAAATTTTCAAAATTTTCAAAATTTCAAAATTTCAAAAAAAAAAAAAAAGATTACATGACGGTTCTAAAAACCGTCGTGTAATCCTCCGAAAATTTTCAAAATTTTCAAAATTTCAAATTTTCAAAAAAAAAAAAAAAAAGGATTACATGACGGTTATAGAAAACCGTCGTGTAATCCTCTGAAAATTTTCAAAATGTTCAAATTTCATGCTTTAGAATTCGCACGAAAACCCATTACTTAAATACACTTTCCTCTTCATTTATCATCATTTTCATCTTCAACCCTCTAGACAACACAAAGTTTTCTCCTCCCCACCTCCTTTGCCCGCCCCCCCCTCCCTAACTTAAAATCCGGTCAGCCCGCCGCCGCCGCCGCCGCTTCAAACTTTTCCCAAACCGCCGCCATAGTCCCGGTTTTTTTCCGCCGCTGCCGTCACCACCACCTCTCTCTCCCGGTGTTCCCATCAAGGCCATGACTATTTTTCTTTAAAGAAAAGCAAGGTGACTTCTATATTGCTCAATTTCTTATTTTCTAACAAAACTACGAACACACAATGCTTTAATAATTTGCGTGGAGTGTAATTTGTAGTGTTATTTGAATGTTTTTTTTATTGTTGTTCTTTGGAGATGAATGTTTTGTGCACGGTTTTGGCACTATACACACAATTTTAAACATGGTTTTTATCTGCCCACCACATGCTTAATGAAATGCCAAAATGGATTTTAGTTTTGGATAATCATATGGAATTTGATTCTAGTGTAATGTGTACCATTACACGACGGTTTTGCTTAAAACCATCGTGTAATTGGGCTTGAATTAAAAAAAATAGGCTTTTTTTTTTTGTGTTGGCACACATTACACGACGATTTTATTGAGCTAATGAACATGTAAGTCAATTTTAATATGTTAATTTTTTATTTAATATTAATTATATGCATCTTAATTAGATTGAATTTTACCAATTTGCTAGGGCCCTAACAGATTGGAAGATTATGGCCGGAGAAGGGACTAGAAGGAGACGAGACTGTAAAACGAAAATCTCGAACCGGCCTTGTCCTCTCCAAGAGGGAAGTGTTGAATGTGGTTATTTTATTTTAGGTTTTATGAGGGACATAGTGTTGAATGAAATTGATGTACTTGAAAGTAAAGAATTTTTCACTTCTCAGGATTTGGACTTGATTAAGGGAGAATGAGCTAGCCATGTAATGCAATTCATTAATTATGATATGTAAACTTGTAATGTATAATAATTGGTATGTATTTTTACTTTGATCAATGTAGTTAATATCTTGGATTGTGTATTGGATAACATACAGGTTAGGCCACCCATCAGAAATCAGCAAAAAAAACCCTAATTTTTTTTATTTTTTACAAATTCTGACATATTACACGATGGTTCAAAGAACCATCGTGTAATGTCCGCATTACACGACGGTTCTCTGAACCGTCATGTAATGTTGCTTCAAAAAAAAAAATTTCTCGTTGCTTTAGATACATTACACGACGGTTGGAGTCGGAACCGTCGTGTAATATTCAACATTACACAACGGTTTTGGCTTAAAACCGTCGTGTAATGTAGCCAATTTGCCATTCTCTGCAACTGTATTCGTTGTTTCGACGACGGTTCAAAGAACCGTCGTGTTATCTTCCACGACGTTGGATTACACGACGGTTGTGGAACCGTCATGTAAACTTTACACGACGGTAAAAAACTGTCGTGTAATCCACAGTTTTTACTAGTGAGTTGTTTGGCAACTTTGCTCCAACCAAACAATTCCAATAGTTTTTTGTCTTTTTCTTCAAGTCAAAACACAATTTTATTATTCACATCTCCAAAGCTATTTTAAAATCTCAGATTTTAAAAGTCCATAACGTTGTTGCTCTAATCAAAATTTGATATGTTTTTTTAATGAATTGCATAGAATTTCGAGAGAACAAAACATGATCCATATTGTTATTTTTTTCCAAACATATTTCAAAAAAAAAAAAATTTTTTTTTACCCCAAATAGTTCATTTTTAACCAAACATACAATTCTAGAACTTAACTTAACTCCAATCAAAATATCTTCAAAAGTCCAACTCAAGCGGACCAATCAAACATGAGCTTAATTTTCCTACATTGGCATTAGTTCTCGCCTTATCGACTAAGTTTCCATTAGCTCGGTGATAAGGTGGAACCACTTCATTCCTAACCTTGGAGCACTCCGAGCTTGAGGATAAATTGTTATACTTGTTAAGTAGGATCCTTGGAAGCATATTTGCAAACTATATTTTATATATAGTTTTGTAAAAAGAATCAAATTTTTTTTAACGATATACATATACAAAGTAACATTAATTCTAAGTGATTAATGATCCCTTATTCGTGTACAATACCTTTGACCACTTGTTAATAGATGAGATCAATTTGTAGTGACAAATAACATGGCATCTTTAGAGACATAATTATATTGGTAGCTGAAAATGGAATTCATAATTTCTTAAAGATGATATTCCCATAAGTATTTAACTCGGATCTTGCATAAGTAAGATATCAACTCTATTTGATATATTAATTATATTTATGATTGAGTCATTAAGTAATACACGATTAGGGAAATATAACGGTATAAAGATAAAATAATAAGTTTAACATAATTTACCTAAGACTTAATTATGAATATGATTGTGGTTTAACATAATTTACCTAAGACTTAATTATGAATATTATTGTGGAGGAATTGTAGGAATTGATTACGTCAATGATCACAAGCTTAAAATTGCTGTTTAAAAAGTTTTCCTGGCAATTAATGTCTCATAATATTTGAGGACTGCAACTTCGATTTTTTATAGTGGAATTAATAATTCAAAATGATTATTTTTGGTTTAATTAGGCGTTAACAAATTAAATAATAATTATTGAAGTTTAAATTACGTCGGTCCATTTCTTCCCCTTGCTAGCTCCATTATTTTCTAAAATGGATAAATAAAATTTTCTTGTGTACTACCAAACTAATAGCCAAGCATTGGCATGAACTCCATAGTTAATACAGAATATTAACTTTAATTAATAAAAGAACATGTTGCAATTTTATTTCCTAATTACTTGTTTTAATTGTATAAATATTGGACTGTGATTTGTCAAACCCCCTATGTTTACATTGAGTATTAGGTTGATAGAAAATAAGTTTTCACATTTTAGACCTTCAAAAAGATCACCCATCACTCGAACGGTTGATATCAATCCTTCACTGTAGTCCTTTACTGTTACTGTTAAGCCACTACACTTGGTGAAATTTAAATACTGTTTCAATTTCTAATTCTAAGCACCCACTGGACCAAACTTTTGAATTCAAATTAAAGTCATTCAAATTGCAAGAATTTGAACCTCCAAACCAATTCTGATGTTAAAAAGAGAATGACAAAATTCCTTGAATTTCGAGCAACTATTTAAATGTGAACGACTGTACAACAACTCTACGACATTGGCAAGCAAAAGAGTAAGCTCAAATATAAATAGGACAAGTCCCAATTATTTAATTAAATAGGATGTAACATCTAGTCTAGTATAGATACTCATTTTCGTCATGATAATCATTTATTGTTGGGCCACTATACTCGGTGATATCCAAACACTGTTTTGAACTCTAATGCAAAGCACCCACTGGTAGCTCTAATTACAACTTTATGCCCTAAGCTTTTTCTCTTCGATTTATTTACTGAATGTGTTGGATGGTCTTTGATCTCTTTGGTCTTTAATTTTAAATTTTTTCTTAATGTTTATGCAAGCGTTCGAGTGTATATGCAAATTTATAGATTCTGAGTAGGGAAAAAAAAAAAAAAAAGATGAATGTAAAGATGATTTTATGATTATGATTTAGACGTGTAATATAGAATTTTATATATGGAATCAGGCAGCATGGTGCTCAACTTTATATAGTGTCTAAACCTTTTCATTATTTAAAAGTATCTGATATATAATTGAGATATTAGACAGTGAGATCCTCTGTGTGTGTGTGTATATAATTTTTTTTTTTTGAGTAAAGATCCTCTGTATATTTATAAACTTTAAATCCTTGAATTAATTTATGAAAAGTATTAATGAGCAAAAATTATATAGAGAATGATTCTGGGAGGTCGTGGATGCCAAGATCCCAAGTTGGCTAGTAGTTATGGGTGATCCTGAAGGCTAAGCCCATGGATTAAAGTTTTTTTTTTAATTAGAAAAAACTTGTGGAGAAAATTATCTAAATAATCACCTTTTTTTAATCTATTGACCAACAAAATACAAACTCTCTCATCTTGACTAATATAAGATAAACTCATTCATCTTGACTAACATGACACGAACTATAGTTTATAATTTTAGTTTAATTTTGTGTCATATTGGTCTAATGTTATTTTTTTATATCATGTAATTGATGCGATAGTTTTTAAATTTATGTTATTCACGTACTTTTCCCAAAACTTTGAGAAAATTATTTAAATAGCCACCTTTTTTCATCTATTGACAAGCATGACACAAACTCCCTTTTCTTGACCAACATAACACATAGTTTAGTTTAGTTTAGTTTAATTTTGTGTTATATTGATCTAGTGTTAATTTTTTGTATCGTGTTGGTGTAATAGTCTTTAAATTCGTGTCATTCAAGTGTTTTCTCCTTAAACTTTCATACCTTTATTTAGACATTTATTTTGGGGAGAACATTACCCAAATAGTCACATTTTTTTTTTTTTTTTTTATCAATTGACCAACATGACACAATTTAACTAACATTACATATTTAGTTAATTCATATTGATCTAGTATTAATTTTTTATATCATGTTAGAACAATGATTTTTAAATTTGTATCATTTAAGTGCTTTCTCTGTTTTTTAAATCAATTTAAACAAAAAAGATTGTGAGAAGGAAATTCAATAATTATACTTGGGCAAGTTCGAAAAGAAAAATTAGATATACTAGCTGGGGTCACTATTACAAAAGTTGGCTTAGACGACGGAGATAACACGACGGTTATACAAAAACCGTCGTCTAAAACCTAATTACACGACGGTTTTAATAAACCATTATGTAAATATGAGATTACACGACGGTTTCGGTAAACCGTTGTGTAAACTCGGAGATTACACAATGGTTTTGGTAAACTGTCGTGTAATCTCGAGATTACACGATGGTTTCAATAAACCGTCGTGTAATCCTCCTCTTAGTGAGGATACGATGACGATTTTTGCACAAATCATCATCGTATATACGGATTACATGAAGGTTTCTGACCGAAACCGTCGTGTAATCATGAGATACGACGACTGTTTTTGCAAAAAACTGTCGTCGTATCCTGAGGAGGATTACACGATGGTTTCAGCTAGAAACCGTCGTGTAATCTTCCGAAAAGTAATTTAAATTTTAAAATTTTTTGCTTTGAAATTCGCGCGTAAACCCTTAATTTAAAATCCACTCTCATCATCCTTTCTCATCATTTTCATCTTTCTCCCTCTCGACCACTCAAAGATTTCTTCTACCCACTATCTCCTTCGCCTGCCCACCGACAGCGCCGCCGCCCTCCCTGCCGCAGCCTTCCATCTCTCTCATTCTGCCGGTGACGCTGCCGCCGCCCTCCCCTCACCCTCATTTTCTCATCGCCCTCAACGCCGCCATCCCCTCTTTCTCATTCTCCCGTCGCCTTCAACACCGCCCTCCCTTCTCTCTCATTTTTCCGCCACTGCCACCGCCACCTTCCACTGCCATCTTATCTTCCCATCAAGGCTGTGACTATTTTGCATCAAAGAAAGGCAAGGTGACTTCCATATTGCTCCATTTCTCGTTTTCCAACAAAAATACGAACACACAATTCTTTAGTAACTTGCTTTGAGTGAATTTGTGTATTTGTTGTTGTTCAAATTTTTTTATTGTTGCTTTTTGTAGACGAATCTTTTGTGTAATTTTTTGGCATTTTAAGATATTTGTAGACAATATTTATACGCTTTTTTTTTTTTCTGCCCACCACATGCTTGATGAAATGTTAAAATGGAATTTTGTTTGGTTAATCATATCGAATTAGTTTCTAGTGTAGTGTGCTAGGTTTTTTTAATGTTCTTGGTGAATGTGAATTTGATTTGATTAAATTGGACCGATTATTTTTTTTGTTTTGTGTCTTTGCTTGGTTAATCATATGGAATTAGTTTCTAGTGTAGTATTTTCGGATTTTTTATTGTTGCTCTTTGTAGATGAATCTTTTGTGCAATTTTTTGGCAATTTAAGATCTTTATAGACTATAATCTGTGCATTTTTTTTCCGCCCACCACATGTTCGATAAAATGTCAAAATGGAATTTTGTTTGGTTAATCATGTAGAATTAGTTTTTAGTGTAGTATGCTCGGATTTTTTAACGTTATTGGTGAATGTGAATTTAATTTGATTAAATTGGCCCGTCATACTTGTTTTGTGTATTTGTGTTGTAATAATTATAAGTGAGTGTTGGAATGAAAAATGACACAAAATAGAGCTGGAGAATGCAAAAAGGGAAGACCACGAAGAAAAAACCCATTTAATCCCAATGCCGATGGTAAACGAATGGCAACTTTAATGAAACAAGTCCATATCGTAAGGAAAAGAGGTAAACGAATTGAAGTCATATTTGACGAGAAAGGACAACCGGTGAGGCATTTGGCTTATTATGCACTTAGTTCTATGCGTGAAGGTAATCAGATAGAGGTCCCAATACCATACACGATCAGTGGTGCTAACGTGCCTGTATTTCTGAACTTTGATGATATTTATGAGTTCATTAATTTTCAAGAAATCAGTGTAAATTATATATTAGTAAACCTCAGGTATTTCATTATATCTCTAAATTTTATTTATTTTATCTGAAAAATCTTCTATTTATCATCTAGTGTAACAAATTTGATATTCTTATGCAGATATTTGGCGGAACTATGTGCCATTAATGGGCGAGCTGAGAAGTTTGTGTTTGTGTCTCGCTTTTAATCTCTGCCGATCGCGACTCCACCATTCATTCTTTCTCGTGTCTCTCCCTCTCTCTTTCGCCTCCAATCTCTATTGCGACTCCTCTTTCCAATCTCTTCCTCGAAACCCATCATCCACCGCCTACCCCGCTACCGCACTGCCCGCATCCACGCCCGTGGAATTGGTAACTCTCTCTCTCTCTCTTGCGCTGCACATATTATGATTTTGGAGACCATTTGGTTGATTGTGTTTGTGATTTTGGGTGATTATTTTCCGGAAAAAAAAAAAAAAAAGTTTTGACAACTTGATTATATTTTTGCATATAACATGTTTGTCAAAATGCCTGATTGTATGATATTTATGTGTTTGAGTGAGGATTAGTTTTAGATTGATTTAAAATGCTTGGGTGAGGATTTGGTTTAGATTGTTTTCCGGAAAAAAAAGTGTTGATTTTGTGATTTATGCTTTTGCCCATTAACATGTTCGACAAAATGCCCGATTGTATGATATTTACGTGTTTGGGTGAGGATTTGGTTTAGATAGTTTTCTGGAAACAAATTTTGATTTTGTGATTTATGCTTTTGCATATTACATGTTCAATCTAATTAAGTTGTAAGTATATATTTATGTTCCAAATTGTGATTTGACGTTATATTATTCTTGTCTTAATTGTTTTGAACTTTGTTAAATTGTTAGGGTACTTAATGACTAGAAGATTTTGGTGGGCAATAAGTAAGAAAGCGACGAAATTATGAAACACTGATTGATACTGTTCAATGTCCTCTACAAGAAGGTTATATGTTGAATGCGGATATTTTGTTTTAGCCTTTGTGTGAAAAATAACCTTGACTCTCAATGGATTATCCTTACTTCAAGCTAAGGATTTTTATACCGACGTTGAGATGAGTTTAGTAAGGCAAGAGTGGGCTAATTTTGTAATGCGGTTCACCCAATATAGTTAAGAGACAATCTATAAATTTTGCAATGTAGTGTATGTTTTTGTAATAATTGTTGTACATTGTGACACAAAATTAATTGAGGATTAGCTATTATTTTAATCTGGGCTATGCAATGGATAACACACGGGATTTGCCACCTGTGGAAAATCGCATGAATTGTGAAATTTTTTTTTTCCATTGTAATCTTTCCACGATTGTCGTGGTATCCTCCTTTTGTACTAGTGTTCTTTCCTAATGTATATATATATCAACATATATATATATATATATATTATAGATATTTAATTTAAAATCAAATTTTAAATATGAATATTCATAATCTTATAAAAAGGAAACTAACAAATATCAATTTGCATACTGGTAGGTCTCACCCACCAGTAATAGTCGCATGCACAGTGAGTCCCACCCATTGTGTTATCCAATTTTAATATTTAAATAATTAAATGACATAATTAATTCTCAATTAATTTTTTGGGAAACATATAAATATTTGTGATATTAAAATAATAAAACTAGACACTCTCTTTTATATTTTATATCACACATTTAGTGAGCTAAAAATACAATCCATCAAATAGTTAAATTACTAACAAAGGCAGTGTGTGGAGCTATGGACCTATAATTTCAAGCTCCAATAAATTTGAAAATTAATCAAACTCTTTGATTAATTTACCAACTTTATTAATTCTAAAGTTACTCTACTAAAAATTTGAAACTTAACTTTTGAAATTACAGATATAAAATTAATCAAAGATAGAGTCGTCCATTTGATATAGATTGATCCTCTATAAATAAATCATAAATAGAGCTAGTTAAAATCCGTTAACCTCTCTAATTACATATTTATTCTTGAATACCATTGATTCTCTAATGAATGATAAATTTATGAAGTTAATCTCGAATTGAGTGCTCATATCATTCAAGCCCTAAATCAACACACAAGGAAATTATTTATATGCTTCTTAAATAAGAAGGAATGCATTCCATCTTGTAATATTAACATTTTCAGCTACTTACTTGATTATATCTCCAAAATATAAGGAATAAGATTTAATACTAATCAAATCCATATTGAGTACATCAAAAGATATTATTCCATAAACAGGCGTTTGCTAATAACTCAATATTAAGATTATTCTATATATGACTATCGGTTGACGCAATTAGAATATGCTATTTTCAACGAAAATTATTAGCGATTCATATCCTGTTGTGTCCCCGTCCTACATAATCACATTATGCATAATGCACTCCTTAAATGACTTGCTATATTAAGGGTTCGGATAAGACTATTTCATTCTTAATGGTAATGACATGCACTAGTAATATTAAATCAAAGATTCCTTCAATTAAATATTTAATTATTTATTACGGACCATTTTAATTATCATCATTAAACATCATCCTCTATAGTATATAACTCTTATATACACCATCTAAGGTCATATAGATAATTATGAAATTTTAATGATATTCATAAAGCATTCAAAATACATGCACATAAATATAATAAAAATTCAACTTTATTTATTAAAAAATAAATAATATCGAAAACATCACATGCTTTTGAGCATCAATCCCAACAATTATAACTCTCAAATATGAAGATTTTTTCTTATGATTTTTCATATTTTGAAAGACAATAAGTGTCATCTTAATTTATGTATGTATACACATAACAATACTGAATGGAAGTGGGTTAAATATCATTGTTCGTTTAAGTTTTTGTCCCCAAAACTTACGTAATGGATATTTTATGTTACCATGAGGTATAGCCCTATTGCATAATCACTTACAGCCTGTTTGGTTCACAGGATTAGGAAGGATAAAGCACTAGACTGGGATATGAGTTTTTAATCCCATGTTTGGCTCAACCTTTTTAAATCATTGGATTGGATAACTCTTATCCCGATCATTACCCAATCCCCTTAGAAGGGGATTTATCAATCCTCCGCAAAAGCATGGGAATGAAGAGTACAACGTTTCTCGTTTCTTATTCAGACAGATCTCAGCAAGCACGTTCGTCACCTTCTCCAAATTGTCGCCGGAGTTAGATGGCAACAAGCTTGTCTCCGACTCTCCGGCGAGTGGTCGCCGACGAAGTGGAGTACTTGGAGGTGTGTTTGATTAGGGTAGAGTTAGAGAGAAATGTCAGGTTCGACCAAAATGACTAGTGGCAAGGGTGATTTGTGAAGCGCGCGCCGGAGAGATTTGCCGTCGTCGGAGTCCAGCACACGGTGAAAAAGTTCATCTCTTGCCGTGAGTTGCTGAGGTCGTGAAAGAGGAAAAAATGAATTCTTTTTCTTTTCTTCTTCACATATGTTTGTCAGTTTAGTAATAAATTATTAAATAATTGCTTTTTTGTTTTAATAAATCCAAAATAAAATCTAAATAACTTACATTACTTAAAAACCATTTTTGTTAGTATTAAAATAAAAATGCTATATTCTTAAACCAAAAAAAATATATTATTTAAAAAAAAAAAAAAAGCCAAATCCAATCTTATCCAATATTATAGTGCCGAATATTATAGTGCCCAACATAAGATAGGATTAATCAAAAATCCAATCCTATCTTCTCCTATCCATTCTAATCCAATATTCTAATGTTATATTATTTAATGCTATCCTATCTTACGTACCAAATGAGCCCTTATAGTAGAAGTCATTATAATCCAAAAGCACTTCACCATGATTTTGAGATAAATTATGTTCCCAAAAATTAAACAACTTATGCAAGAATTTTGGGGCTTCCTAGAGTAGAAGCCAAAAAAATTGGGGAAGGCTATTTCTACATAGCTCCCCTTAATGAGTACTTAAAATACCAAATTTACCATTGTTTAATCCTTTACAATTCCAATAAAATCCCTAGTCACCAAAAGACCAAAACCTAATCACCAAAAGATTAAACCCTTTCTCTTTTTCTTATTCGATCATGTGGTCATCTCTTCTCCACCCATGCTTCCTCGCCGGTGACGACAGCCTCCGCCTTCGTTGTTGCTTGTGCCCCAAAATAACACTCTTTAGTCTTAGATTTTATGAAACGATTTTACACAGCTTTTAGAACTAATATTATTTTTTAAATTATAGTTTATTAAACACTCAATTGCTTCATGCCACAATTTCTTTTCCCTGAATGAAACTGATAAATTTTTTTGTAAAATTTACAGCAATACCAAATTGGCCCCATTAGTGATTAGGTTCAAAGTCTTTTACATTAATAAGAATACGTGTGTACTGACTACCTTTGATCATTTTCTACAGCTAAATATATTTCTCTGCCAGTGATTATATGAATGTATTTATGTTATAAAATAAATAAATAAATAAATATATATATATATATATATAAGTAGTACGTATGGATCGCTGTATGTATTTATGCATGCACGACTATCAAATAAGTTTATTGCTAACTAAAATGAACACTGACAATCCAATACGATGTTTTAAGACCATCTCTAATATATTTTCTATATGTCTATTATATTTGTTACAAAAGAGTGAAAAATAATATATACTATCTTACTTATGCTCTAATGGGTAATACTTTTTTTAAATACTATTTTTAATTTTTGTCATCATGAATTTGTAAAAGTGAAATTTTACTATTTAAATAATTTAGAATAAAATGTTGTAATGATAATATTAAAAAGTGAAGACACCAATCAATTATCAAATTTTAAATGGGTTATTTATATAGATGTCTAAATTGAAGGTGTTGATATAAAATATGTTCATTTTCTTTTATTTACATGAACGTCTAAAAGAGTAATTCTAAGACAATATTACCTCTCATAAAGAATAGAAAATTAACAAATAAAGAAATTACAAAAAAGGAAACAAAAAAAAAGAAAAAGAAAAAGTAATCTAAGACCCAAGGAGAGCTAAAGTTGATTTAATTAATTGCTAAACGAAATGGTATAAAAGAAACATTTGAAAAAAAAATTACAAAATTTTTAGTTATTGTAAAGAAGGTGCAATATTCATAATGAACTAAAAAGGAAATGTTTTCTCAAAATTGGATTTTACATTAATAAGAATAAACTAAATAAGAAAAAGAAAAATCTAAAAAAAGATATTTTATATAATGAATCAATTTTTTTTATCATAAAGATAGGTTTGATTTTATATCTACTAATTTATATAAATAATAGTGTTTTTTCACAAAGAATTTGATACCATTAATTGTGTTATTCTTTAATTTGTTTGGTTGAGGCATTAATGAAAGCCATATGATTTGTAGTGGATTACTTAAATAAATATATTTTTTTCAATAAGAATTGATTAGTTTTTTATATGAAAAGTGTGAGTATTTTAATTTCATTAATTTTTATCATAAATATTTTGTGTTGTGTTTATTACTTGGTCTGAACCAAAATATTTATAATAAATATTTTAAATTTATTATAATTACATTGATGTTTATAACTAATTTTGGTTCACATATATGAACAAAAAATATTCATCATTAAAGTCAAAAAAACAAAAAAGAAAAATTAAAGAATATGTATAAAATTATAATGATATTAATTATAGTAAAATGATCAAATAGGTATTACAAATATTTATTTTCTAAAAAATAAACATACATAATATTGTTAAAAAATTGACATATTTTAAAACGAAGTTCTAAAAATAAACTTTTTGTGTAATTAATTCATTTTTTAAAATTTGACATTAGCTATAACTCAGGATAAATATGCAACAAAGTTATGCCAAATTTGACATTAAAGATAGCACTTCATTTGACAGTATTTTTTTTCATTTTAATGTCAAAATTTACCATTGACAATGATAACATTACAGATACTCTAATAACATAAGTAAAAGCTAATGTTTTTTAAAACAATTAAACTTGTGTAGGAATAAACGATACAGTTAATTCAAGAATATATTAACCACAAATGATCATCACGCAAAATCATAAGGAATCTCAATGTCTCACGCTATTACTTTGTTGACGATTAAACAGAATTTTTGTAGTTTCATGTCAGGCAATAGAAATAATAAAAGCGGAAAACGACTATTATGAAGCTTGCGTAGAAGTATAAATATCTATATATCCAAAGAGATAAAACAATAAGATATATATATATATATATATATGTGTGTGTGTGTTAGTAGCAATTGAAAGCGGACCCTTTATTGAAGATCTTTTTGCCCCTTGTTCAAACCTTGAATAAATTGTTTATGAAAGAGGGCTTTTGATATTTACTAAAAAAAAATAAAAACATTCTCAAATTTTAAATCTGGAAACTTGACAATGACAACAACCTTGACAGTGACAACAAGAATATAGCAACTACATAGAAGATGAAACTTGTGCATGGAGAGCGCATGCAGTTTGCTTAACAGTATATAATAGCTTAAAACAAAAGGGAGTTTAACTTAAAGCAAATGGAAAGTATCCGATAATGAAAGCATTTAAGCAAACAAAGAGATGCTAAGGAGCATGTTCAAAAAGATTATTAATATTCATTAACCTTAATGCAAACATACTAACATAACGTGCTGATATGAAAACTTGGGATGGTAGCAATGAATGGAATAAGTTCTATAAAGTAATCATAATGGACCAAAATTATGGTAATATTAATTAGTTATAGAACAGATTACATGAATTCCTCTATATGTGACTTGAATTATGAACTGTACTTATTATACTCCAAACTATAGCATTTGGGTCAAAATGTCCCCTCCTCCATTTGTTTCTATTAACATTTCCGTCAATATTTTATCAAAATGCCTTCTGATTGTCATATTTGTATCAAAAAACCTCAATGTGTAATATTTACATCAAGATGCCTCATGTGTGTTAAGATATGTGGACTTTTCAGGCGCCTATCCAACAATAAGATATGTGTTAAGATATTTTATATCAAGTGGTATATGGGGCATTTTGACCCATATTTTTTAGATTGTGGGGTATTTTAAAACAAATATAAAGACCAAGGAACATATTTAACAAAATATTGACGAAAATATTAGCGGAAACAAACCGAGATATTAATGATTTAGGAGGTATGTTGATATTAATGACATAATTAAGGGGGAATTGGTAAAATATTTCTTTATTTAGACAACAGTTGGAGATATTCTAATTACGTTCATACTTTTATTATGACATCGTTACAAACATAAAAACCCGAAATAAATAGATCATTATGATCCATAATAGTAAAATTATTTATTTTATTGTTGAAACTTGAAATAAATTAACTATTATTGTTTCCGACGAATTATTTTCCGGAGAAGAACCAAAATAGCTTAATTTATAAAGTTTAAATAGCATAATTTTTAAGTAACGAAATGAACATCATATCTATACTTATCATACCATAAAATACTATAAATTTACATCTACTTATTTTTTAACAAAAGTCCAAAAAGCTCCTCCCCTTTCTCTCCTTTCCCTCCCCGCTTTATCTCCAAATATGATATCACTTTTCTTTTTTTTTTTGAAAAAAAATATGAGATCACTTGAATAATATGAACTACTATATATTGATAAGACGTCTAGCTTTGTTCCACTAAATCTAGGATGAGAACTATAGAAGATCTAGCCAAAAATTGGAATTAGTTTGTAGATAATCTTGAAATTCAAGTTCTCTGAATTCCCATTGTGCTCAGATAGAGCCTTATCCTCAGTGTGCATTCGAAGCCTCATCTCCAGATTATACAGATAGAGTCTTATATCCAGATTGTTCGGACAGTATGAGATTTTCTGCATTCAAAAATTCAAAATTGCAGAAAAACTTTATCTGCTAGAAATTTGAACAAGATATGAATGTGATATGTTTTCCTCGAAATTATTCGATTTTTGTATCACATATCTCCGGTAGTCAGATTCAAACTTAATTAGAAGATAAATTTGAATTGCAACAAAGCTTATGATACGTTAAGAAATGCAAACACATGAGTTTGCAGCTAAATCAAGTATTTTGATTAATTAGTTAATATAAAAAAAAATCCCAACAAATTATATAAAATGTATCGTTTCAAGTAACTTGATAATTTGGACAGACAAAATGCAGGAAGCACTAGTGTAGAGCCCTTTTGTTTATGTTTTGCCATTTCCTAAAGCCAAGCCAAGGGTCCTTGTGGAACCCTTTGGTCTTGGAGTTGCTTTGTTGGCGAGGTTGTTTTGGGTTGTGGCCAGATTTGGTTAATCATGACAAAGGCCAACCAGTTGGTTTCGGTGCACAGGTTGTCGTGCCACTTCTGTGGTTAGGACCTTTTTGCAACTTTGTCTACTCCTTGCTGTGTACAAAATTTTTTTTTTTTTTTTAAGGCTTTGACCTTGGCCACTCTAGATCAAATCCATGTCCAACATATATAACACGTTATTCTATATGTTTTTTTTATTCTTTTCTCTTAATGAAAAAAAAGATATCAGTAGTGTTCTCACATTCCTATATCAGACGAGAGAATATACTGGTATAGTAGAATGGCAGAGAAACCTAGTCCCTGTTTTCATTGCCTAACATTTAAGGTGAGCAACGTCACGAAGGCCTTGTCCAGGCCTGATCAAGAGAGGCATAAATATCACAATTTCACTATATGAATAAGGGAGTCGTGATAGGTCATTTTTTTACTGTTATATCATCACCATCAATTCTATATTGTTCTTTATGGTTGATACTAGAGGGTTCAACTTTTCTAGATAAATATAAGAAGACTCACTCTCACCTTGAATTATTTGTGTACGCTAGGAAGGCTCATCATAAATTAACTAGAAAAACTGGAAAAACTTGAATCAATGGAATTTCAAATGGATTTTTTTTTTTCAAAAGTATTTTACGGTAAAAAAAAAATGGAGATCAATTTTCAATGGTTATATCTATATTAGATTCTCTTAATTCGACGTTTTGAACTTATATTATAAACATGTTACTGCAAGTTATTGTATCCAGGGGCAGCGCCAGAAATATATTTCAGTGGGGGTGTATATCAAAATTTTTTTGAGGATAAAATAAAAATTTTAGTGGGATTATGTGAGTATTTTTAATTTTAGTGAAGAAAAACCAGTAAAATTGTAAACATATAATTAATTTTAGTAAGGATTATGTGAAAATTATTTGTTTTCAGTAGGGTCAAAGTGAGGATTATATAAATTTTTTTATTTTTAATAAGAGGTAAATTGTAAAATTATAAAAAATTTAGATAAATTTAAAAGAACAAAAAATTTCAGTGGGAGCGGTACCCCCTCGCCCTCACTATTTATACCATATCTCTATTATATATATATATATATATATTTGAATTAAGATAAGACATTCAAACTCTGCATCTTTTAATAAAATCAAATAGTGATATTATCTCTAGATTATGTCCGTCTAATTTTTTTTTATATTCAGAAATAGAAAATTGCAATTTTTGGTTGGGGTTTGTTGTTGTTGTTTTTTATTTATTTATTTATTGATATTTCAGAGAGGTAATGATTGAAGGTCGGCAGAAGAAATGAGGTGTGCTCACTCATTGGTGACAGGTAAGGTCCAACCAACATTGCCAATAATCATTTCCCACTGGAATTCTATTTATATATATATATATATATATATCATAAAAATCCAACAAATCAACATTCTTTATGACCCATTTTATAATCTTACAATATTTCGTATTAGAAAAGTATAGCAAAAGTATATTTTGTGAACTATTCCTAATCCTCTAGTGATATCTGTAGTTTTAAACAAATGTTATTAGAATCCAGCTGGAATTAATAGAATTCATGTACTAGAATTTAGCTGCTTTCCAAGTTAGTTTCCTATATATTTCAGCAGGAAAAAATAAATAAATAAAAGAGTTAGGTTCCTTGTAGACCTAAGATAGTATGTACAAAATTAAAGTCAATCTAAACATAACCTTTTCAGTAGTTCAACTTGAATATGCAAATTGCTTAGAGAAAACGCCAATAGGATCAAAAATTTGAAGATGAATAATTATTTAAATTAGTTTTGGTGAAACACTGGAAAGGATACTTAATCAGGCGAACATAAAAAGAGGAGGGGGTGAGGGGAAGAAAAGAAAAAGAAAAGCTAAATATTCCTTAATCATGCTGGTGATTTGTATTGCATTATGCGTTCTTGTAAAAATAAATAAAACCAACTTGTAATATTTTACAAGGAAAAATGAGTTTAAATCAAGACAAATAACTAAACGGCTTTTATTTTTTTAACAGGAGATTCCAATGGAACGAGTAAGGATTATTAGAATCTGAAATCAAGTTTATTACTCTTTGCAACCTATCAACGAGGGAACTTTTATTTTAATTAATTAATTAACTTACTTATTTATTTATTTGTATACACAAACAAGCACACGTACGCACACTTTTCTAAGATAGATCGACTATAAGGTTCCTCAAAAAGAGGACCTAAGTGTTAACTCAGCGGGATCCATTTTATTTTACTTTTTTTTTTTTTTTTTTTTGAAGAATCTTACTTATTATTTATTGATGTGATTCTTGCACCCGCAAAACTAGAAACATTAATGAATTAGCTTTAATGGACGTGGCTTGGAGTAAAAATATGCTCTACATGTAAAGATTAGAGAGGAGAAAATTTTGGGATGTCTATATGATGGATTGGGTCTATCTTTTGAGTTTGTTGGTTCTAATACTATATAGAAGGGAGAAATAACAAAATAGTATTTTTTTTTAAAAAAATAATAGTAAATTATAGCATAAAATTCCAATCATAGTAATAAATATCGTAATTAAATTAATGACCACAAAATAGCAAGCAAAAAAAAAAAAAAAAAACCATAATCCTCCTTCCCCTCCTCCTCTCACTCTATATCACTCTTCCTCTTTAATGTGAAATTATATACATAAATTTGTTATTAAAATTAACCGTAA
Organism: Ficus erecta; assembly: GCA_008635985.1. NCBI lineage: Eukaryota > Viridiplantae > Streptophyta > Magnoliopsida > Rosales > Moraceae > Ficus > Ficus erecta. Next base: position 63,657 of record BKCH01001431.1, on the reverse strand, counting down.
AAGCATTTATTTTTAAAAAAAATCAAAGAATGTATGTTATAATTTATCATCTTTTAAAAAACATGTTATAAACTTCAAGAGTACTTATAAAATATGTTATTTGCTACAATTTTCCTATATAGAATTAGAGACAACTAAGGGATTAGGCTTTCATATTAAAAGTTGATATGTTAAGTAGAGTGACACAATATATTTATATATTCATAATTGTTATATTTTTATAATATGAAACTCGGTTTCTTTTTACCCTTAACACTATTAGCACTAAAACAAAATATGGAATAATGATTGCTATTACACGACAATTTTTAAAATATCATCATGAGATGTGACAAGAAAAAACGCGATATAAAGAATTTTTTTGAAAACTGTCGTTTGACTGTTTTAAATGTTCATCTTGTAAGATTTGAAACATTGTGTGAATTATTATAATCGTGACTCACATTAATATCATGTACTAAATCATATTATCAACAACTTTAGTAATATAAAATACAATTTTTCTGATTGAAAATTTCATTTGTGCCCCTAAATTCAGAGAAAAATACTATATTATACTACCACTCAGTAAGTAGTGAAACTAATAATTATGTCCCCTATCTAATAGAAATCATCTTTGATTTTTTTTTTTTTTTTAAATATCAACATACCTAACACAATATTTTGGCTCTACCATTGCATGGTAGGCAGAGAATGTATATTCCTCATTTCTCTTGACGCTATACCATGATTTTTGAAGGAGAGTGTATGACATGATTTTGAAGGTTTGGTAGACAGACATAGCAAATGCTCTTTCAGTTACAGCGAACTCTTTAGCCAAAAAAAAAAAAAAAAAAAGCATTACATGAACTTTGAGATGCTTAAGCTGTTACAATAAATAGAAACAAGCGGAAAAGAGAAAACGAGTAGGAGAAGTATGAGGAAAAAGGAAGAAGGAAGAAACAAGCAAAAATAATAGGTTTCTGAATATGTAATACTCTGTTTAGCCTAAAAAGAGGACCTATAAGTTTGTTTATTTAATTTTTAAAATGCTAATACAGATATGTTTAATCTAATCTAATCTAATCTAACATATATAAAAGTCTCACTAAACAGCTTCTCATCCTCCGCGTGGCTCCAGTTTCGTCCCTTTTTTTGCTTTTGTTTTTTTGTTTCTTTTTTTGTATGTCTGTCTTACTCTCGTGCTTTGCTTTCGCGTATGATCTGCATCTTTTGTTCCTCGCCAACTTGCGGGGTTTCAAATCAGGGTTGAGCCTTTCTTTTCCACTCTCCCTAACTCAAATCCATGCGTGTGCTCTTTCCTTGCCATTTGTTTTGACGTCATTCGCCATTTTCTCACTCGGTACTTCAGGATTTAGGATCGTTGGCTCTTTTTCGTCTTCTCTGTTTCCTGCATTTGATTCATTTTCAAATGGGAAATTTTCCTCTACAAGTCACAAGCTTCGGCCGATATCCTCGCTGCAATTTCCAAAACTATGTCAACCGCTTCTCTTCTCGTCAGGTGAAATGCTAATACACATAAAAATTTAGTGCGGATCGGAGGTTGGGAAATTTGATTAAAAGTGTCTGAAAAAAACATAGCTCTGTCAAAAACACTGTTACATGTATAATTGCCATGGCATATCATCAGTAACTTAAGAGAAAAACTTGCACTGTTAATTACCTGCCATTCGTTACTAAAGTAACTCGGACGGTAACCTTGAACTGTGCATAACATTTATCTAATAATTGATTTTTACAAATACAACAATTGGAATCTACATTGTTTTGGGTCCTTGTACCTGTAAATTGCGTATTACAGAAACAATGGTGACCAATCACTAACTACAGACTGCAGGGTTTCTCAAAAAATATAAATATGTATATATATATATATATATATATTTATATTTATATTTACATATATACTGCGGTTACCCCTTTTTATTGTAAATATAAGATCTTGCGAAATACATGTATAAAAGCAATGCTACTGAACTGAGTGCAGTGAGCAACCAATAGTAGTAGTCAAGATGAGCCCGGTTTAGATTATTTGAAAACCAGCTATCTCGGCCTTCCCCACCAGTTGCATCCTCAATGATGGAGATCAAAAAGCTGCTTAGGAAACTTCCCACGCCGAAAATACTTAGATAGAGGGAGAGTCCGACACTCCTTAATTCTGTTGGAACCTGATCGTAGAAGAACTCTTGCAGACCAACCATGGTGAAAACATCGGATATTCCAGATAAGAGATACTGAGGTACCAACCACCACACGCTCATTGGGACGGTCACGCCCGGTTTATCAACAAGGTCATATTCTAGAGCAGTTTGGAGCCTTTTTATCTCGACTAGAGCTGCAAATACCATGGAGAGAACAGATAAAAACATCCCAGTTCCTATTCTCTGTAGCATTGTTATGCCAGATGGTTTACCGGTGAATGCTCTTGCAACTGGAACAATAACACGGTCATATATTGGAACAAAAACAAGAATTGTAAGCGAAACGATGGATCGGAGGGAAGCAGGTGGTATGTCAAAGCCTGGCGTAATTGTTCTCTCCATAGTAGCGCCTTGTTTGGTAAAGAAGGTTGGGCACTGTGCAAAAACAATGCCATACACCAAGCATGTTACCCAAATCGGAACAAGTCGAAGTAAAGCCTCTGCTTCTTCAACTTCATCCATGCTGCAAACTGTCCCATCTTCATTCAACCCATCTTGTGCAAGCAAGGCTTTGTTGAGGAACCTGCAAGATTACGTAATCCAAATCTCGTGAGAGAGGCATTGATTAAGCTAAATAGTTTTATGACCTAAAAGAAAAACTACATTCATTCAACTTGCCATTGCATTATAATGGTGAGGATTATTCAGGAATTTAGAGCATAAGGCTTACTACTAAATAAACTAAGTAATACCAGAGTCTGGCACAATAAATTATCTGTTTAGAAATTTAAATTAGCGGGGATATTCTGCTATCCTAAATGTGAAACAATGACAAGAAAAACAAGTAGCTCAAATAGCATGTGTAAAAAAATCCATAAAATTTAATAACTTTAGGCACATTGTTACTCTATAGTTTTTAAGAATAGCATGTTAACAAACAGCCTATAGAAACATGTATTGGGCTTTAACATTGTGAAAGTGTACACAACGTCAGTTTCCAATCTCTCTAAGCAGAAAGGATAATCACTTACTTGAATTGGTCATAGCTTTCATGAGGCAGTATTCCACGAGATTCCTCTTTGGTAGATATTGCTGTTGAGCTTGTGTTCCGGTTCTTAAATGCTGCAATAAACACCCTACCGATACGTACAAATGCGTTTTTATCATCCTGCTTAATGCCATATCTATATGTTCTAGTTCCAAACAAGAAAATGACCAGACCAAGAATCATTGCGATACAAGGGATTCCAAAGCCCAGAGCCCAACTGATGTTGTCTTGTATATAGCTTAAAATTGTTACAGTCACCAAGCAACTGAAACTTATACCAAAATACCACCAATTAAAGAATGAGCCTCTGGCTTTGCACTCCTCTGGATCTTCTCCGTCAAACTGATCAGCACCAAAAGCCTGAACACACGGCTTGTGGCCGCTCTGTGCAATTGCTACTAGATACAGAGAGAAGAAGAATAGTATCACTTGGATTTGCGAAGGAGTACATGACATAATTTGGCTGGTTTGGCAGTCGGAAGAAGCATCAAGAGAAGGCAATATGGCAGACAGAGACAACAAAGCCAATCCCTACAATTCATTTCGATTAAGAATGGCATTATTGACATTTTTATATGTTTTAAGTTATTCCAAGTTTTCTTTCAAATTTTGATCCGTTTTGAAGCTTTTTATGACCATTTTCCCCCTGGTTTGAGTATGTAAATCCCACTTTGCCCATTTTCACCTAATTATTTGGAGGGGAAAGCTAACTAATTGTCAAGAACATAGCTAATTAAAATGCATAAAAATGGTAAAATAACTCTTGTGTAGAGTTATCATTTAGCTTTTAAATAAAAGTCACCACCAGTAGTGATGACATAACAGTCGTGGATGCCTTTCATAGATCTCCCCTCACTCATAGCACCAGAGTTCGAATTCACAGGTCCTCACTTTAAGGTCCAACCTTAAAAGTGGTATCCCTACGAACAGGGACGAAGGGAAAGGAGGCCTATAGCCCCCCTCAACTTTTGTTTTCTAAACAATAACCTATAATTTTAACTAAATTTTCATAGTAGCCCCCAAAAATAAAGACTTGCTCATAATAAACCTCTTGTTATCCATGATATAGTCATCAGCCCCCTAAGAAAAAGTTTTGGCTTCGTCACTGCCTACGAACTATGCTGTTGCGGGGAACTGGGTAACTCTGGACTAAGCCTGATGAAATAATGAGTCTAGTCTTAGTATTGCTGCACCAATGGTTCCATTTGGGCGGATCGGAAGCGTGAGTATACCACCGATATCATGTTTCAAATGTCATTCTATAATCTAATGAATTATTCTATACTCAGGCCTTCTAGTTGTTTCAAACAATCAAAAGTTTCTCCCGAATAAAACAGGAATTCTGAGAAGCAAAATATAAATAAATAAATATATATACATATATATATATATATATATCTCACAGTTAAAGTTCCATTAGATTATTTCAGGAGAAATTACCAGAATGTAGAGGAGGTTCGCGAGAATGATAGTACGGTAGCGGCCAAGAAAAGAGTCAGCGACGAACGCCCCCAAAATCGGCAGCAACGACGCCGCCCCGCCCCATGCATTGACGTTGGCCGCCGCAGCCGCCGTCGACTGTCCGAGCGGCCCGGTCAAGTAGCTTATCAGGTTCGCGTCAATCCCATAATACGCGAATCTCTCCGCAATCTCCACACCTATAGGAGTTATAAAATTCAATCCCAGATTCAAAATTAAAAAAGAAAGAAAAAAAAGAGGATGGACATAAATAAATAGATCAATGTTGCTGGGGCAGTGTTGTGTTTCGTTTACCGATGATGAAACCGGCGGATCTCCAACCTCCGGATTTGGATCGGAGGACGGGTCGGCCTTCGTGGTCAACGACGCCGTTGACGGTGTCGTCGAGAAGTGGGGTTCGGTCGTCGGCCATTAAGTATTAGCTTCAAGTGAGACGATACGACTGAATGTTGACGTAACGTGAGAAGAATCTTTTGTTTGTGGAGGTAATCATCTTCAAAAGGAATGGTTCTTTTTTTGGCTTATTGTGTGGGGGGGGGGGGGGGGGGGGGGGGGGGGTGGGGTGGCGTGGGGTTGGTGGAATATATATAAATATATGGATTGACGAGAGGTGAAGTGTCCATTTTTCTTTGTCGTGTCCTTATTTTTATATTATAGCAATGAATTACGACACGCTGTGAAACTTAACAACGGAGTTGGGATTTCAATTTAGTTGGGGTACGGATAAGGGTGTTTAATTAAATCAAACTGTTTATTTTAAATGAAGTGCAAAACAAATCATATAGATTTTGGATTTGAAGATTTTCAAATCAAATAAAATTATTTAAGGAATAAAAATCAAACCAAACTAAATTAAACCAAACCGATTGCAATTAATTTGATTTGATTTTTTAATTGGTTTGAACTAATATTCATCATGTGTAATATATAAGATCAAATCAAAAAGGATATTTTATTAATTTAATAATAAATAATTTAACAAAAATAATAATAAAAATCATAAAAAACTAAATTCGTCTCTCCTCTTTCTTTCTCTCTCTCTTTCTCTCTCTCTTCATTTCCGCCCTCAGATCTCAGTAGCAAAAACCTAGAAAACGGACCTTGGCTAGGTTTGAGGCGGCGGGGTGGCTTCTTGCTCTTTGTCTTCTCCCTTGGGCGTAGGGGGCTTCAGTTCAGTGACGGCGGAAAGGGGGGTGTTGCTTGTGTTCGTTGGCGGGTGGCAGTGGTAGGGGGGGACGCGCTTGTGTTCGGTGGCAACGGTTGGGGGGTGAGGCGACTAGGTTTTAAGTTTGGGAGGGGGGAAGGGGGGCTCGAGCTCGGCAACAGTGAAGAAGGGGGGGGCTCAAGCTGGGGTTGGGTTTTGAGTTCGATGGGTGGGGGTTGAGGCTGAGCTCGATGATGACGAAGGAAGGGGGGGGGGGGGGGGGGGGGGGGGAGGGTTGGCTCGCGCTCGACAATGGCGAAGGAGGGGGTCTTGGGCTAGGTTTTGAGTTCTGTGGTAGGGGGCCTATGTTTGGCGACGGCGAAGGAGGGGGTCTCAGGCTCGGTTAGGTTCGGTTTGGGGGGGGGGGGCTGAGCTCGACGACAGCAAAAGAGGGCTGGGTGAGCTCGACAACGGCAAAGGAAGGGGGGTACTAGGTTCTGGATTTACGTAATAATTTTCTAGTTTTGTTTTTTTAAAGGTATTTTCTGGTTTTGTTGTTTTGTGGTTTGAAGGAAAAAAAATGAGGGAGAAGGTAAATGAGTAAGAAAATAAAAAATTAAGGAGTATTTTGGTCTTTTTATTACAAAAATTATGATTTATGTAAAATTCCATTTGAAATTTAATCATTTTGGATGAAAAAGATAATAATGGTTAATATTTCAGAGTTTAGAGTCATCTCAACTAAAAAAAATAAAATATGGACCAAACTATCAATTTTTAAAAATTTTTTATCTTTTTAATTGATAAAATTTAATAGAGTATTATGTATATTTTCAAATAGTATTAAACAAAAAACTGAAATACAAATATAAACATTATAACTAACCTTCTGAAACTTTTATTCGAAAAAATCATAAATCTCTAAAATATTATGTTAATTAACATACGTTCACATATCACGCTATTTTAATTGTGTCTGAATATAATAATTTTAAAAAGAAACTAAATAAGATTTGGCGGTTACCTAAAAAAGATGAAAGAAGAAAACACTTCTCCCTCCCTCACCTAATCCAAATTTCTCTTGAGCTTAGAAGTCAAAGCTCGAAACGACACCAAAAGATCAATACTTTTTCTTTTTACTTTTTTAAAGATCAAGACCATTTAATTCGTCTTTCCCTTGAAAAAAAGAAGGAAAGAAGAAAATGGCAGACAGATCAAAGAAGGACGCCATTGTTCTCTACGCAGCTCCGGGAATCGGACACATAGTGTCGATGGTGGAGTTGGGCAAGCTCATTCTCAGCCACTTCTCCAACAGATTCTCCATTACCATCCTCCTCACCACCGGCCGCCTCGACATCCCCGCCCTCCTCCCTTACATTCCGCCGCATCTCCCACTTCCCACCCTTCCATCTCCTTCCGCCGCTTCCCCCTCCTCCAAGTCGACACCACCCCCACCCGCAGCGCCGCCGCCATCACCTTCGACTTCATCCGCCTCAACCGCCCCAACGTCGCCCAAGCCCTCCGCGCCTTCGTCATCGACATCTTCTGCACCTCCCGCCCTCGACGTCGCCAACGACATGGGGATCCCCACTTACTACTTCTTCACCTCCGGCGCCGCCGTCCTCTCCACCTTCTTGTACTTCCCGAAAATCCACCACCACACGACGACGAGCTTCAAGGACATGCACGACGTCGTTCTTGAGTTCCCCGGTATGCCTCCTCTCAAGGCACCCCACATGCCCGAGCCAATGCTTGACAGAGACGACCCTGCTTATTGGGACTTGGTCTATTTCTGTTCCCATCTTTGTAAATCGAAAGGGATCATTGTCAACACTTTCGATGGACTTGAGCCGATTCCCATCAAGGCTCTGGCTGATGGAGTTTGTGTTCCGGAAGGGCTTACTCCTCCGGTGTATTGCATTGGTCCGTTGATCGATGAGGCCGGTGATAAGGGGGAGAGTACTGGACCAGCGGAGTGCTTGTCATGGCTCGATACGCAGCCGAGCGGGAGCGTGGTGTTCTTGTGCTTCGGAAGTAGGGGGTCTTTGTCGGCCGTGCAAGTGAGGGAGATAGCGGCTGGATTGGAAAGGGGTGGGCAGAGGTTTCTTTGGGTGATGAAGCAGCCGCCGATGGATGAGAAGACAAAGCAAACGGAGGAGTTGGGAGAAGATTTCGAGTGGGAGAGTCTGTTTCCGGAGGGGTTTGTGGAGAGGACGAAAGGAGGGGGATGGTAGTGAGGTCATGGGCGCCGCAGGTGGCGGTGTTGAGGAAGGAGGCGGTAGGGGGGTTCGTGACGCACTGCGGGTTGAACTCGGTGCTCGAGGTGGTTGTCGCCGGGGTGCCGATGGTGGCGTGGCCGCTCTACTCGGAGCAGCACATGAACAGAAATGTGATGGTGAAGGACTTGAGGATAGCGGGTGGCAGTGGAGCAGAGAGAGGGGGGATGGGATTTGTGAGTGGTGATGAGGTTGAGAGAAAGGTTAGAGAGTTGATGGAATCGGAACATGGGAAAGAGATCCGCCATGAAAGCTTGAAGATGAAGGACATTGCTTCGGCTGCTTTAGGAGAATCTGGTTCTTCTGCTGTTGCATTGCAAAAGTTTATTGGCTCCTTAATTACCACAGCTTGATGGCTTTGTTAGTGGTGATAAAATATCAATTGTAATCAGTAACGTTGCAAGGATGGAAGTAACTAAAGTGTAATAATATCCTGTAATTTGGCTATGAATATTATAACTTTATTTGTTTCAAGGAAGCCTTGGTATATATCCATGGAAAATTATATAAATGTATCTGTATCTTGAGTTTGGTTCAAAAGTAATATATATATATATATATATATATATATATTAATATTACATACTTTGAATCTCATCAAATATGTATCAAGGCATTATATATATTGTTTTTAAATAATATCAAGTAGTTAACATTTAACTACAATATATATGTTAAATCAGCCAGAACCAACAAGGCAATAGACAAAGGATAATAGTCCACAAACTACAATCCAAAGAAAGACTAAGCATTGAGATAGCAAGGGTGTGAGCCACTCCATTTGCTCCTCTGGGAACATAAAAACAGTAATTAAAAACACCACATCTAGACAACTCAACAATATCAGCAATTAACACACGGTCTTCACCAATTGAGAACGGATTTTGTACCTCAAAAGCCAAACACATTGCATCCGTTTTAGCTATCTTGATCTGTAAACCCAAATCCCGATTAAAAGAGAGGCCTTCCCGAAGAGCTAGACATTCGGCAATATGGGGTAGAAGAATCCAGTCACACGTCTTGCGAAGCCAGCAACTACCATACCTTCAAAATCTCTAATTATAGCTCCAATGCCAACCTCCTCCTTTCCCATGCGTACCAAGGTATCTACATTTAGTTGCAAAGAGCCACATGTTGGTTTTTTCTACCTTATTTGATTATCAATAGTGGCCGAACTGACAATTAGAACTTCATGTTTGAAACATTGCTAGAAATCGCCTGACATTCTGTAATAACCAAAATTTTTACGGACTCATGATTTCCTTGTATATAAAGAAATTTAAGAACTTCAGAATCTCTAATTATATCTCCAATGCCAACCTCCTCCTTTCCATGCGTACCAAGGTATCTACATTTAGTTTCAAAGAGCCACATGTTGGTTTTTTCTACCTTATTTGATTATCAATAGTGGCCGAACTGACAATTGGAACTTTATGTTTGAAACATTGCTGGAAATCGCCTGACATTCTGTAATAACCAAAATTTTTACGGACTCATGATTTCCTTGTATATAAAGAAATTTAAGTCCGTGTTATGTGTTTATATGATGTTTCATGAAAAATTATGAATATCAATGTGAAATTCATAATTTTGTCAGTATATGTTTAAGTTCTCGATTAATTAGCTACGAGACTCAATAGTAGATTGCTTAGCCAAGCATAAGGCCTTTTGAGCAAAAAAGTAGAATAAAAATTTATGATTTTATGTTGGTCAAAGTTTGACCAAGAAAAGTCAAAGGTATGAATATGACGGTACTGCAGTATAGCAAGCATTATAGGAATTATATTGCGAAAAAACCGTCATCACAGATGAAATGGCAAGAATAAGGTTTAAGACCATCCTAAAAAAATCAAGCACATTATTTAAGACGATAAGGGCTAAGTAGCTCTAAGTCATAAGAAAAATTTATATGCAGCCCAGTTAAGTGCAGATAAATTCTGGATTGTAGTCTAGTATAACAGTACTGTTTTTAGTAAAAACAATATTAATATTATCTGAGTTAGTAAGGAAATGGACTGTATAATTATATTAAGGGATTTTTGGAATCAAATGGATAATTATGCATTAATTGGAAGCCAAGTGGCTCTACCCTAGCCGGCCACCTCACAGGGACTAAAGTGCAAATATTTTGTCCTTAGGGGCCAAAGTACAATTTTTAAGAAATATGAGGTAAGCTTAGTGAGGTAAGCTTGGTGAGGTAAGCAAGACATTACTTGGAGCCCAAGTAAGAAAAGATAAATATGTGAATTTTGGGATTTTTGGAAAATTGAAGAAATTGTGTGGTAGTTTTTGATTGGATGATTAGATGCATGAACATGAAAGGCTTACTTGGCCTCCAAGGACCCCTAATGGCTGGCCACATCAAGGGACTCTTTAGCAAATATTTTGCTTTTGAAGTTAGATATGCAATTTTAGAAATTAAAATAATTTCAAAAAGAAATTAATTTTCACCTATAAATAAGTGATTGGGGGGGTGGGTGTTGAACCATTTTTTTTAGTTCCACCCCAAAACTCTGGCTCATTTTCAACTCAACTATCTCCCTCTCACCTTAGGAGCCGAACCCAAAGAGAAAAAAAAGAGGTTAGTGGCCGGATTGTGTGTAGGTTAGGTGAGGTAGAAATTTTCCAATCCAAGGAGTAGCTTCACCACTCAAGATCTAGAGGTAAACCTCTTCATCCTCTAGTTCTTCAATTAAGTTTTGATTCAAGATTTATGTGTATTTCATGTGGGTATGTAAGAGCATAAGCTCATTTTACTTTTTATGAAGTAGCTTAGATTTGCTTAGACTTGTGCTTGATTAGGGTTTAGTGGTTTTGATTTATGGGTTGATGTATGTTATGATGTTATGTGTTAGAGTATGTATGGTATGTATGAATGCCTAGTATGTGTTTGTAGTATGTCCCCACACACTCAAGAAGATGTATGGTGTGATTGATTATGTTGATTTTGATGTATGATGCAAGGAGGGTCAGAATTTAACCCTAAACCCCTAATTTGGTATAGAAACCACATGGGTTTGCATGAATGATTTTATGAATAAAAATTAATGCATGGCAATGGAAATGTTAGGAGATATACTGCATGCTTGATGTAGGCTCAAGGTTTTAACCGTTTGAGGTAGTGTGTGCGTAATTTTACGTAAGAAACAATTAAGATGAAAACAGCCAGTCCAGGATCAAGACTGGACAGTAATCTAGAAACCGGATTTTGAGGCTTTTAGAGGCCGACTTTGAGGAAAGTTAAAACTGAAAAGTTGTAGAAAATGAAAAATCCTAGGGGTCAACGTAGACAATTTTTAAAAATAAAGCTCCAATAGCCTCTGTTTTTACAAAAACCCGAACCTGGTCATGCCCAAACCCTGTGCACGGCCAGGCAGGTTCAACAAGAAAAATGAGTAGGTTAAAGGCAGAACTGAGTTTAGAGAAAAAAAACCAAAAGTTGTAGGGTTTTTCAAGATCTAAAACTTTTGTGAAGAAAACTTTTTCAAAATCCAAACAGATTCTTAGATACAACTGGATTCTAAAAACTGTGTAGGAAACATGAAATTCCTGCACATGATTTTCAAAAACAGTACATGAAAAGGAAATTCCTGCACATACACTAATAACTGGCAGCATGAAACTGTTTTCAAGGATAGATTTCAAAACTTGACAAGTTTATTGCCCTTACTCAAGAAAAAAATTTACAGTTCACACAAGGATTTTTTTATACAAAGAAAGTTAGACAACAAATACTAGGTTTTATCAAGAAAAGGGAAAAATAAATAAATAATTAGGTCAAAAGCTATCTTGAAAACATGGTAACAGTATAATGACCAACAGTAACCGGGTAGGATACCCAAGTTATTGGGTTGGGCCTAAAGCCCATGGTTACCAATAATAACCTAATAAGACATAGTTTTAAAAATTGGGCCCTAGTAACCCAATAGGGTTTGATCCAAATATGACTTGGGCTTACACCTAGGGTTACTAACAGTAACCTAATAAGATATTGTTATGATTGGGCCTTGAACCCAAAGTTCATTAACACATCAAACAAGATATTGTTTAGGGTTACACTTAGTAACCAGATAAGTTATCATGAGTGTGTGTAGAGGGACATATAACTAGGATTATTATTGAATGCTGGTTAAGGATACCAACATTGAATGCAATGATTTATGGTAGGATAAGATGACCCTTATCTTACGTCCTTTTTGAAAAGCAGGAAGTAACATGTTGTTGCAACCTGATTTGGAGCAACAAAACCTAGGACATAGCATAATAGGTAAGTACAACCTCACCTACAGTATGAAAAATAGTAAATACTATTTTCAAGTATGATATGTTTAATATGCTATGTTATGCTATGATATACCATGTGTATGTATATGTTATGGTTAATATTATGTTATGTTATATATTACGATATAGTGACATTATGAAATATGTTCACTAATATTAAACCACATGATAAGAACATGTTTTAAGTCATAAGATAAGACTAGCAAGGTGTCGTACCAACCTCCTGCCAGATCGTGGAGGATTATACATGTTTCAAGTTCAAGATGTTAAGACCTTCCGTCAGATCGTGAAGGGTTATGAATATGATTCCCAGAATTGTTAGGGACCTTGCAAACCTTAACTTTCTGTGGAATGCGCGCATCTGGTACGTACACAAGGGGTCCACATGTTAAGCAAGATAGTAAGTTCATAAGAAGTTCATAATGGAGCATAAGAGATTCATAATTGATCATAAATGGTTCATGCATAAGTTACATGATGCTTGACATGTTTTGTGAGATTAAGTTTGTACTTGCTGAGCGTAAAGCTCATCAGTATATTTCATACTATAGGTAAAAATCCTGCAGCTTAATTGGTGGGCCATGCGGACGATGCAGCAAGAGGAGGGCGGTTTGGGATACCACTACGCAAGTTTTTCCGCAAGTTCTTTTGAACAAAATATATGTATAGATTAGAATAAATTGTGTTATATTGTATATATGAAGTTTGAAGACTCGAGTTAAATGTAAAGATTATGTATGACTTCTTATTATGATAAACAAGTATGTATATGTATAGAAAATCTTCTTATACTGACTAATCTATTTATGTATGTTTAAAAAAAATTATTTTCAAATTTTCAAGTAAGTTTGAATTATTAAAACCGAGATTTAGTTAAGTAAGTATGGTAACGGCTCTACGTAGGTCGGGGCATTACACATTCTACCCATCATCTCCATCACACTCCGGGCATCAATTACATGATTGGAATGAACCCACATATTCCTCGCCCAAGCCATACTACTAAACATTTCTAGCTCCTCTCAAGTTCCTTTCTCAGAGAACTCTAAACAAAGCCCAGCAAATGATACAACCAATGAACATCTCAACTTGGACCAGAGGATAGAAGAATCCCAAACCTCCCTAGTGCTTGGACACTTCCACAAGTTATGCCAAACTGACTCAACCCCTTCGTAACAACCGCATACATCCATTCAAACATTTCACACACCCTTTCTATTCAGAAAAAAACAGGGGAGAACTCCATGAAAAGTCCGCCACAAGAAGGTTTTAATCTTGCATGGTAATTTCAAACTCAAAGTTTTCCCTATTAAGCCTTAGTGACCGCTACATTGGACAAGCCCTCCAATCCTTAAGCCTTTATAGCCACCTAAGATCCTTAACGCACTGTGTATAGACCACGTGAGTCGTAGTGTCAAATCAAGTTATCAGGACAATTGGATCTCCCCAAAGGAATGCTTAAAATCACCTCGCTATCCATTGACGAGAAAGACTAAGAAATAAGTTCATGATCCCATTGCCTATTTTAGATAAGGTTTGCCACCTTCCAATTGATGTACCCCTTGGAACACTCATAATGGGTTTTAAAACTATGAGGCCAGGGAAGCCACGGATCTGAAAAAACTCTAACATTGCTTCATTGTCAATTCTCCACCTAGCACCTAAGGCCAATAAGTCCCTCCTTACATAATTGATCGCCAAGTATAGGATGCATTCGTACCAATTCTAGCATCCAGAAAAGAACAGTTGTGGAAATACTTAACTTTCAATGCTTTTCCCATAAGGGAATCTAGGGCCTTAAGAATATGCCATTATTTGGCCAATAAAGCCTTATTAAAATTACTAATATCACAAAAAACCGATACCTCTTTGATTTTTTGGTTGACACAATTTCTCCTATCCGAGCCAATGAATCTTCCTATCCTCATTAGAGCCACCCCACCAAGATCGAGTAACCAATGACTGAATTTCTTGGCAAAGCGGAGCAGGAACTCGGAACACACTTATAGTATACGTGGTCATAGCTTAGGCAACCACCTTAATGAGAATTTCAATTCCCCCAATGGCAAAAGTTTACTCTTCCATATTTATAGACGCTTCACCATTCACTCCTTAACTGCGTTAAAAGAAACTCTTGTTGTTGCGACACACAAAGATGGTAGGCCTAAATACCTATCATGAACTTGGATACTATCCACCAAACCAAGCTTACTACAAATCTCCCCCCGAACCTCCTCCACAACATTGGGGACTAAAGGCGATCAAGGATTTTGAAAAATTAATCACTTGACCCGAAGCCAAAGCATAACTATTCAAAATCCTCACAATTGTTTGACAATCTCCCCAAATTAGCCTTTCCAAAAATAATGGAATCATCGGCAAAAAACAAATGATTCATCGTGGGTGCTCTCCTAGCCACAACCATCCCATGAAGTCTGCCATCAACTTCCGAAGTGTTGATCATAGCTGATAGACCCTCATCACAAAGTAGAAATATGTATGGCAAGATTGGACAACCCTGACAAAGCCCTCTCTTGGGAATGACACACCCTTCCACACTCCCATTAATAATGAAAGAGAGTTTGGTTGTGGATACACAATCCATAATCAAGTCAACCCATCGATCACTAAAGCCCATCTTCCGCATTACTCCCTTAAGGAAAGTTCATTCAACTCGATCATCGGCTTTACTCATGTCGAGTTTTATGCCCATCAATCCTTCTTCCCCACCCACCTTCCTCCTAATAGAGTGCAAAACCTCAAAAGCTACTATCACATTATCCGTTATTAATCGCCTTGGAACAAAAACACTCTACACTTGAGAAGTAATCTTCAGAAGAAAAAATTTGAGCCTATTAGCCAACACCTTAGTGATAATCTTATATGTATCATCGCACAAGCTAATCGGTCGGAAGTCGGCCACTCTCTTAGGATTCTTAATTTTTGGAATAAGAACCACATGTGTTGCATTTAGCACTCGAACCAATTGCCCACTATTTAGTACCCCCAAGCAAACTGCCGTCAAATCGTTACCCACCAACTCCCAATTCTTTCGAAAAAAGAGTGCATGAAATCCATCAGGATCTGGAGCTTTTGTAGGTCCCATTCTGAAAAAAGCTTTTTAAACCTCCTCCCTAGTAAAGGGTTTATCCAGCTGTTGCCACATCTCCTCCGACACACTAGACCCAATACAATGCATAACTCTGGACAAGTTCTCTGCAGAAGGGGCGATGGTTTGGAACACATCATTAAAATAACGTTCAACTTCCTTAGTGATGTCCTTATCTTTTGTAATCCAACTACAACATATATGTTATATAATATTGTTAAAAAATTGACATATTTTAAAACGAAGTTCTAAAAAAAGATTTTTTGTGTAATTATTTCATTTTTAAAATTTGGCATTAGCTACAACTCGGGGTAAATCTGCAACAAAGTTATGCCAAATTTGACATTAAAGATAACACTCCATTTGAGAGTATTTTTTTCGTCTTAATGTCAAAATTTACCATTTACAATGATAACATTACAGATTCTCTAATAACATAAGTAAAAGCTAATGTTTTCAAAACAATTCAACTTGTGTAGGAATAAACGATACAGTTAATTCAAGAATATATTAACTACAAATGATCATCACGCAAAATCACAAGGCATCTCAATATCTCACGTTATTACTTTGTTGATGTTTTAACAGAATTTTTGTAGTTTCATGTAAGGCAATAGAAATGATAAAAGCGGAAAACGACTATTATGAAGCTTGCGTAGAAGTATAAATTTCTATATATCCAAAGAGATAAAACAATAAGATATATATATATATATGTGTGTGTATATATATGTTAGTAGCAATTGGAAGCGGACCCTTTTTTGAAGATCTTTTTGCCCCTTGTTCAAACCTTGAATAAATTGTTTATGATAGAGGGCTTTTGATATTTACTAAAAAAAATAAAAACATTCTCAAATTTTAAATCTGAAAACTTGACAATGACAACAACCTTGACAGTGACAACAAGAATATAGCAACTACATAGAAGATGAAACTTGTGCATAGAGAGCGCATGCAGTTTGCTTAACAATAAAGGCTATAATAGCTTAAAACAAAAGGGAGTTTAACTTCTTTTTATTTTTATTTTTTGATTGGGGAACAAAAAGGGAGTTTAACTTAAAGCAAATGGAAAGTATCCGATTATGAAAGCATTTAAGCAAACAAAGAGATACTAAGGAGCATGTACAAAAAGACTATTAATATTCATTAACATTAATGCAAACATACTAACATAACGTGCTGATATGAAAACTTGGGATAGTAGCAATGAAAGGAATAAGTTCTATAAAGTAATCTTAACGGACCAAAATTATGGTATTAGTTATAGAACATATTACATGAATTCCTCTATATGTCACTTGAATTATGAACTGTACTTATTATGCCTCAGACTATAGCATTTGGGTCAAAATGTCCCTCCTCCATTTGTTTCTATTAACTTTTCCGTCAATATTTTATCAAAATGCCTTTTGATTTTCATATTTGTGTCAAAAAACCCCAATGTGTAGTATTTACGTTAAGATGCCTCATGTGTGTTAAGATATGTGTACTTTTTAGGTGTCTATCCAACAATAAGATATGTGTTAAGATATTTATCTAGTGGCATATGGGGCATTTTGACCCATATATTATAGATTGTGGGGTATTTTAAAACAAATATAAAGATCAAAGAACATATTTAACAAAATATTGACAAAATATTAACGGAAACAAACGGAGATATTAATGATTCAGGATGTATGTTGATATGAATGACATAAATCAGGGGGAATTGGTAAATTTTTTCCTTATTTATACAACAGTTGGAGATATTCTAATTACGTTCATACTTATTATGACGTTATTACAAACATGAAAACCCGAAATAAATAGATCATTATTATCCATAATAGTAAATTATTTATTTTATTGTTGAAACTTGAAATAAATTAACTATTATTGTTTCCGACGAATTATTTTCTGGAGAAGAACCAAAATAGCTTAATTTTATAAAGTTTAAATAGCATAATTTTAAAGTAACAGAAATAAACATAATATCTATACTTATCATACCATAAAATACTAAAAATTTACATCTACTTCTTTTTTTACAAAGTCCAAACAGCTCCTCCCCTTTCTCTCCTTTCCCTCCCCGCTTTATCTCCAAATATGAGATAACTTTTTTTTTTTTTTTTTCGAAAAAAAAATATGAGATCACTTGAATGATATAAACTACTATATATTGATAACACGTCTAGGTTTATTCCACTAAATCTAGGATGAGAACTGTAGAAGATCTAGCCTAAAATTGGAATTGGTTTGTAGATAATCTTGAAATTCAAATTCTCTGAATTTCCATTGTGCTCGTGCTAATACAGCCTTATCCTCAGTGTGCAGATGAAGCCTCATCTCCAGATTATACAGATAGAGTCTTATATCTAGATTGTTCGGACCGTACGAGATTTACTGCATTCAAAAATTCAAAATTGCAGAAAAACTTTATCTGCTAGAAATTTGAACAAGATATGAATGTGATCTGTTTTTCCTCGAAATTATTCGATTTTTGTAGCACATATCTCCAACAGTCAGATTCAAACTTAATTAGAAGATAAATTTGAATTGCAACAAAGCTTCTGATACGTAAGAAATGCAAACACATGAGTTTGCAGATAAATCAAGTATTTTGATTAATTAGTTAATATAAAAAAAATCCCAACAAATTATATAAAATGTATCGTTTCAAGTAACTTGATAATTTGGACAGACAAAATGCAGGAAGCACTAGTGTAGAGCCCTTTTGTTTATGTTTTGCCATTTCCTAAAGCCAAGCCAAGGGTCCTTGTGGACCCTTTGGTCTTGGAGTTGCTTTGTTGGCGAGGTTGTTTTGGGTTGTGGCCAGATTTGGTTAATCATGACAAAGGCCAACCAGAAGGTTTGGGTGCACAGGTTGTCGTGCCACTTCTGAGGTTAGGACCTTTTTGCAACTTTGTCTACTCCTTGCTGTGTAGAATTTTTTTTTTTTTTAAGGCTTTGACCTTGGCCACTCTAGATCAAATCCATGTCCAACATATATAACACGTTATTCTACATGTTTATTATTATTTTCTCTTAATGAAAAAAAGAGATCAGTAGTGTTCTCACGTTCCTATATCAGACGAGAGAATATACTAGTATAGTCGAATGACAGAGAAACCTAGTCCCTGTTTTCATTGCCTAACATTTAAGGTGAGCAACGTCATGAAGGCCTTGTCCAGGCCTGATCAAGAGAGGATAAATATCACAATTTCAGTACAGCCAATGAATAAGGGAGTCTTAATAGGTCATTTTCTTACTATTATACCAATCGATTCTATATTGTTCTTTATGGTTGATACTAAAGGGTTCAACTTTTCTAGATAAATATAAGAAGACTCACTCTAACCTTGAATTATTTGTGTACGCTAGGAAGGCTCATCATAAATTAACTAGAAAAACTGAAAAACTTGAATCAATGGAATTTCAAATAGATTTTTTTTTTTGCAAAAAGTATTTTACGGTAAAAAAAAAAAAATGGAGATCAATTTTCAATGGTTATATCTATATTAGATTCTATGAATTCGACATTTTGAATTTATATTAGAAACATGTTACTGCAAGTTATTATATCCAGGGGCGGAGCCAGAAATACATTTTAGTGGGGGTGTATATCAAAATTTTTTTCAGGTTAAAATAAAATTTTAGTGGGGTTATGTGAGTATTTTTAATTTTAGTGAAGGAAAAACAATAAAATTGTAAACATATAATTAATTTTTGAAGATCAGTAGTGGGGTTATGTGAATATGCAAATTGCTTAGAGAAAACGCCAATAGGATTAAAAATTTGAAGATGAAGAATTATTTAAATTAGTATTGGTGAAACACTGGAAAGGATACTTAATCAGGCGAACAAAAAAAAAAAAGGTAAAAAAAAAAAAAAAAAGAAAAGCTAAATATTCCTTAATCATGCTGGTGATTTGTGTTGCATTATGCGTTCTTGTAAAAATAAATAAAACCAACTTGTAATATGATACAAGGAAAAATGAGTTTAAATCAAGACAAATAACTAAACGGCTTTTATTTTTTTAAGGGGAGATTCCAATGGAACGAGTAAGGATTATTAGAATCCGAATCAAGTTTATTACTCTTTGCAACCTATCAACGAGGAAACTTTTATTTTAATTAATTAATTAACTGAAGAAATTGAGAATAATACTGATAATTCTCATTCATTTCTGATGGATACAATATGTTATAATTTATCATCTTTTAAAAAACATGTTATAAACTTCAAGAGTACTTATAAAATATGTTATTTGCTACAATTTTCCTATATAGAATTAGAGACAACTAAGGGATTATGCTTTCATATTAAAAGTCGATCTGTTAAGTAGAGTGACACAACATATTTATATATTCATAATTGTTGTTATATTTTTATAATATGAGACTCGGTTTCTTTTTACCCTTAACACTATTAACACTAAAATAAAATATGGAATAAATGATGGTTATTACACGACTGTTTTTAAAATATCATCATAAGAAAAAACGCGATATAGAGAATTTTTCTGAAAACTATCGTTTGAATATTTTAAATGTTCATCTTGTAAGATTTGAAACATTTTGTGAATTATAATAATCGTGACTCACATTAATATCATGTACTAAATCATATCATCAACAACTTTAGTAATGTAAATTTAATAATGCATGCATGCTTTAAATAATACAATTTTTCTAATAAAAAATTTCATTTGTGCCCCTAAATTCAAAGAAAAAAAAATACTATTTTATAATCCCACTCAATATAATAATTATGTCCCCTATCTAATAAAAATCATCTTTGAATTTTTATTTTTTTATTTTTTTAATATCACCTCACCTAACACAATATTTTGGCTCTGTCGTTGCATGGCAGGCAGAGAATGTATTTTAATTTCACCTCACCTAACACCATGATTTTTGAAGGAGAATGTGCGACATGATTTTGAAGGTTTGGTAGACAGACATAGCTAATGCTCTTTTAGTTATAGCAAAATCTTTAGCCAAAAAAAAAAAAAAATGCATTATATGAACTTTGAGATGCTTAAGCTGTTACAATAAATAGAAACAAGCGGAAAAGAGAAAACGAGTAGGAGAAGTACGAGGAAAAAGGAAGAAGGAAGAAAAAATAAAGGTTTCTGAATATCTAATACTCAGTTTAGCCTAAAAGACGACCTATAAGTTTGTTTATCTAATTTTTAAAATGCTAATACAGATATGTTTAATCTAATCTAATCTAATCTAACATATATAAAAGTCTCACTAAACAGCTTCTCATCCTCCGCGTGGCTCCAGTTTCGTCCCCTTTTTTTTTCTTCCGTCTGTCTGTCTGTCTGTCTTCCTCTCATGCTTTGCTTTCGTGTATGATCTGCATCTTTTGTTCCTCGTCACCTTGAGGGGTTTCAAATAAAGGTTGAGCCTTTCTTTTCCACTCTCCCTAACTCAAATCCA
The DNA here is from genome assembly GCA_008635985.1 of Ficus erecta. Lineage (NCBI taxonomy): Eukaryota > Viridiplantae > Streptophyta > Magnoliopsida > Rosales > Moraceae > Ficus > Ficus erecta. Next base: position 42,747 of record BKCH01001431.1, on the reverse strand, counting down.
TGCGTGTGCTCTTTCCTTGCCATTTGTGTTGCCGTCATTCGCCATTTTCTCACTCGGTACTTCAGGATTTAGGATCGTTGGCTCTTTTTCATCTTCTCTGTTTCCTGCATTTGATTCATTTTCAAATGGAAATTTTCCGCCACAAGTCACAAGCTTCGGCCGATATCCTCGCTGCATTTCCCAAAACTATGTCAACCGCTTCTCTTCTCGTCAGGTGAAATGCTAATACACATAAAAATTTAGTGCGGATCGGAGGTTGGGAAATTTGATTAAAAGTGTCTGAAAATAAATTTAATGTGAAAAACATAGCTCGGTCGACAAACCCTGTTACATGTATAATTGCCATGACATACCAACAGTAACTTAAGAGAAAAACTTGTACTGTTAATTACCTGCCATTCGTTACTAAAGTAACTCGGATGGTTACCTTGAACCGTGCATAACATTTATCTAATAATTGATTTTTACAATACAACAATTGGAATCTACATTGTTTTGGGTCCTTGTACCTGTAAATTGCGTATTACAGAAACAGTGGTGACCAATCACTAACTACAGACTGCAGGGTTTCTCAAAAAATATAAATATGTATATATATATATATATATTTATATTTATATTTATATTTACATATATACTGCGGTTACCCCTTTTTATTGTAAATATAAGATCTTGCGAAATACATGTATAAAAGCAATGCTACTGAACTGAGTGCAGTGAGCAACCAATAGTAGTAGTCAAGATGTGCCCGGTTTAGATTATTTGAAAACCAGCTATCTCGGCCTTCCCCACCAGTTGCATCCTCAATGATGGAGATCAAAAGCTGCTTAGGAAACTTCCCACGCCGAAAATACTTAGATAGAGGGAGAGTCCGACACTCCTTAATTCTGTTGGAACCTGATCGTAGAAGAACTCTTGCAGACCAACCATGGTGAAAACATCGGATATTCCAGATAAGATATACTGAGGTACCAACCACCACACGCTAATTGGGATGGTCACGCCCGGTTTATCAACAAGGTCATATTCTCGAGCAGTTTGGAGCCTTTTTATCTCGACTAGAGCTGCAAATACCATGGAGAGAACAGATAAAAACATCCCAGTTCCTATTCTCTGTAGCATTGTTATGCCAGATGGTTTACCAGTGAACACTCTTGCAACTGGAACAATAACACGGTCATATATTGGAACAAAAACAAAAATTGTAAGCGAAACGATGGATTGGAGGGAAGCAGGTGGTATGTCAAAGCCTGGCGTAATTGTTCTCTTCATAGTAGCGCCTTGTTTGGTAAAGAAGGTTGGGCACTGTGCAAAAACAATGCCATACACCAAGCATGTTACCCAAATCGGAACAAGTCGAAGTAAAGCCTTGCTTCTTCAACTTCATCCATGCTGCAAACTGTCCCATCTTCATTCAACCCATCTTGCGCAAGCAAGGCTTTGTTGAGGAACCTGCAAGATTACGTAATCCAAATCTCGTGAGAGAGGCATTGATTAAGCTAAATAGTTTTATGACCTAAAAGAAAAACTACATTCATCCAACTTGCCATTGCATTATAATGGTGAGGATTATTCAGGAATTTAGAGCATAAGGCTTACTACTAAATAAACTAAGTGATACCAGAGTCTGGCACAATAAATTATCTGTTTAGAAATTTAAATTAGCGGGGATATTCTACTATCCTAAATGTGAAACAATGACAAGAAAAACAAGTAGCTCAAATAGCATGTGTAAAAAAAAATCCATAAAATTTAATAACTTTAGGCACATTGTTACTGTATAGTTTTTAAGAATAGCATGTTAACAGACAGCATTAAGAAATATGTATTGGGCTTTAACATTATGAAAGTGTACACAACGTCAGTTTCCAATCTCTCTAAGCAGAAAGGATAATCACTTACTTGAATTGGTCAAAGCTTTCATGAGGCAGTATTCCACGAGATTCCTCTTTGGTAGCTATTGCTGATGAGCTCGTGTTCCGGCTCTTAAATGCTGCAATAAACACCCCACCGATACGTACAAATGCGTTTTTATCATCCTGCTTAATGCCATACCTATATGTTCTAGTTCCAAACAAGAAAATGACCAGACCAAGAATCATTGCGATACAAGGGATTCCGAAGCCCAGAGCCCAACTGATGTTGTCTTGTATATAGCTTAAAATTGTTGTAGTTACCAAGGAACCGAAACATATACCAAAATACCACCAATTAAAGAATGAGCTTCTGGCTTTGCACTCCTCTGGATCTTGTCCGTCAAACTGATCAGCACCGAAAGCCTGAACACACGGCTTGTGACCGCTCTGTGCAATTGCTACTAGATACAGAGAGAAGAAGAATAGTATCACTTGGATTTGGGAAGGAGTACATGACATGATTTGGTTGGTTTCGCAGTCGGAAGAAGCATCAAGAGAAGGCAATATGGCAGACAGAGACAACAAAGCCAATCCCTGCAATTCATTTTGATTAAGAATGGCATTATTGACATTTTTACATGTTTTAAGTTATTCCAAGTTTTCTTTCAAATTTTGATCCGTTTTGAAGTTTTTTTATGACCATTTTCCCCCTGGTTTGAGTATGTAAATCCCACTTTGCCCATTTTCACCTAATTATTTGGAGGGGAAAGCTAACTAATTGTCAAGAACATAGCTAATTAAAATGCATAAAAAGGGTAAAATGACTCTTGTGTAGAGTTATCATTTAGCTTTTAAAATAAAAGTCACCACCAGTAGTGATGAACATAACAGTCAGTGGATGCCTTTCATAGATCTCCCCTCACTCACAGCACCAGAGTTCGAATTCACAGGTCCTCACTTTAAGGTCCAGCCGTAAAAGTGGTATTTCTACGAACAGGGACGAAGGGAAAGGAGGCCTATAGCCCCCCTCGACTTTTGTTTTCTATACAATAACCTATAATTTTAACTAAATTTTCATAGTAGCCCCCAAAATAAAGATTTGCTTATAATGAACCTCTTGTTATCCGTGATATAGTCATCAGCCCCCTAAGAAAAAGTTTTGGCTTCGTCCCTGCCTGCGAACTATGCGGTTGTGGGGGAACTGGGTAACTCTGGACTAAGCCTGATGAAATAATGAGTCTAGTCTGAGTATTGCTGCACCAATGGTTCCATTTGGGCGGATCGGAAGCGTGAGTGTACCACCGATATCATGTTTCAAATGTCATTCTATACTCTAATGAATTATTCTATACTCAGGTTTCTAGTTGTTTCAAACAATCAAAAGTTTCTCCCGAATAAAAAACAGGAATTCTGAGAAGCAAAATATAAATATATATATATATACATATACATATATGTATATATATATATATATATATATATATATCTCACAGTTAAAGTTCCATTAGATTATTTCAGGAGAAATTACCAGAATGTAGAGGAGGTTAGCGAGAATGATAGTACGGTAGCGGCCAAGAAAAGAGTCAGCTACGAACGCCCCCAAAATCGGCAGCAACGACGCCGCTCCGCCCCATGCATTGACGCTGGCCGCCGCAGCCGCCGTCGACTGTCCGAGCGGCCCGGTCAAGTAGCTTATCAGGTTCGCTTCAATCCCATAATACGCGAATCTCTCCGCAATCTCCACACCTATAGGAGTTATAAAATTCAATCCCAAATTCAAAATTAAAAAAAGAAAGAAAAAAAAGAGGATGGACATAAATAAATAGATCAATGTTGCTGGGGCAGTGTTGTGTTTCGTTTACCGATGATGAAACCGGCGGATCTCCAACCTCCGGATTTGGATCGGAGGACGGGTCGGCCTTCGTGGTCAACGACGCCGTCGACGGTGTCGTCGAGAAGTGGGGTTCGGTCGTCGGCCATTAAGTATTAGCTTCAAGTGAGACGATACGACTGAATGTTGACGTAACGTGAGAAGAATCTTTTGTTTGTGGAGGTAATAATCTTCAAAAGAAATGGTTCTGTTTTTCGCTTATTAGGGGGGGGCCAAAAAAAAAAATATATTTATATACATATATATATATAAATATATGGATTGACGAGAGGTGAAGTGTCCATTTTTCTTTGTCGTGTTCCTTACTTTTATATTATAGCAATGAATATTTCTGTTTTTAGCACTTAAACTTTTTCGTGATTCAATTGTTCAAAAACAAAAAAACAAAAAAGGTAAAAATGTGTAAGTAAAAAAGTAATAGTAATGTAAGAGTAATATTCAGATAGATTGGGGTAAACTAATGAGTTCGGATATTAATAAACTCTATAGAAGAGTTATCTATCAGAACAATACTCTTATTGATTTATTAACAACAAGTAGATTTACATTCGGGAATTAGTAATGTGTCAGGAGAAATTGGTACAAGAATATGTGAGCGATTCATATACATCATCTCTTTCTTTTATCAACGATTCTAACAATTGATATGTTTCCACAAATAATTGAAATTCAGTTTCTTGATATGTATCTTCAATTTTGGGAAACTTATAAAGTTCTTTCGTTAAGCCTTGATCAATGAACCTACAAAACCCTTCAAATTGTATCTGATTAAATCCGGGTATTGTAGACATTTCCTCATTTCCATGAGCTCGTCAAGAAGTACTTGGTACTACGATGATTGGGGGACCAATACCTAAACCCGAAGGTGCTCCATAATCTTTTCGATTGCTCGTTCGAGAACTACGATCCTTGGCTCTCGAACTTCATTCCAATCAAATGATCCATAGCTGCCAATATATCTCGCGGTAACAAAAATGTATTGTTCCGAGGTATATCAAGATTCAGGCTACGGTTCATATTTCGTCGACTAATTTTTCTTAATTCACATCTTTACCTAATCGGAATTTGCAACAAATACAAACAAAAAGGAATTGCTAAATTCCACTTAGAATTAGGGAGTTTTGTATAAAAAATCAAAACAAAAGACAAGAAAATTTCAGGGTAACAACTACTTATGAATCTTTTTTTGGATTACACACGTTATCTCAAGTTTTGGATCGAACTAATCCATTGACACAAATAGTTCATGTGAGAAAAGTGAGTTATACGACACGCTGTGAAACTTAACAACGGAGTTAGGATTTCAATTTAGTTGGGGTACGGATAAGAGTCTTTAATTAAATCAAACCGTTTATTTTAAATGAAGTGCAAAGCAAATCATATAGATTTTGGATTTGAAGATTTTCAAATCAAACTAAATTATTTAAGGAATAAAAATCAAACCAAACTAAATCAATCCAAACCAATTGCAATTAATTTGGTTTGGTTTTTTAATTGGTTTGAATTAATATTCATCATGTGTAATGTATGTGATCATATAAAAAAAGGATATTTTAGTAATTTAATAATAATTAACTTAACAAAAATAATTATAAAAAAATCATAAAAAAAATTAAGGGTTCGTTTGGTTCATCAGTTCAATCCCAACTTTTCAACTCAAATTTTATCTTTTTCCTCAAAAGTCTTTATCTTTTTCCCAAAAAGTTTTTTTTTTCTTTTCTGAAAAGTAAACAAAATTTACTATTTCAACTTCAAAATATCAACTCAAACTTGCGAACCAAACGGACCATAAATTCATCTCTCCTATTTCTCTATCTCTCTCTCTCTCTCTCTCTTCATTTCCGCCCTCAGATCTCAGTAGCAAAAACCCAGAAAACGGACCTTGGCTAGGTTTGGGGTGGCGAGTTGGCTTCTTGCTCTGTCTTCTCCTTGGCGTGGGGGCCTTCAGTTTGGTGATGGCGGGAGGGGGGGTGGCGCTTGTGTTCATTGGCGGTGGCAGTGTAGGGGGGACGCGCTTTTGTTCGGGGGCAACGGTTTGGGGGTGGGGCGACTGGGTTTTAAGTTTGGGAGGGGGGAAGGGGGGGCTCGGGCTCGACAACAGTGAAGAAGGGGGGCTCGGGCTGGGGTTGGGTTTTGAGTTCGATGGGTGGGGTTGGGCCTGAGCTCGATGGTGACGAAGGAGGGGTGGGGGGGGGGGGGCGGGGGGGGGGGGGAGGGCGGCTCGGGCTCGACAATGGCGAAGGAGGGGTCTCGGGCTAGGTTTTGAGTTTTGCGGGAGGGGGGGGGCTAAGTTTGGCGACGGCGAAGGAGGGGGGGGGGGGGGGGGCTTGCGATTGGTGACGACGAAGTAGGGAGTCTCGGGCTCGGTTGAGTTCGGTTGGGGGGGGGGGGGGGGGGGGGGGGGCGCGGGCTGAGCTCAACGACAGCGAAGGAGGGCGGGGTGAGCTCGACAACAGCGAAGGAAGGGGGGGCGCTGGGTTCTGGATTTATTTAATAATTTTCTAGTTTTGTTTTTTTTTTTTTTTAAGGTATTTTCTTGTTTTGTTGATTGGTGGTTTGAAGAAAAAAGAAAAAAAATGGGAGAGAAGGTAAATGAGTAAGAAAATAAAAAATTAAGGAGTATTTTGATCTTTTTACAACAAAATTATGACTTATGTAAAATTTCATTTGAAATTTAATAATTTTGGATGGAAAATACTATAACGGTTAATACTTTAAGAGTTTAGGGATAAAAATAAAATATGAATCAAATCATCATTTTTTAAAAATTTAGGGACTATTGAGACTAATTACTTAAAAGAAATTTTTTTATCTTTTTAATTGATAAAATTTAATAGAGTATTATGTATATTTTTCAAATAGTATTAAACAAAAAACTGAAATACAAATATAAACATTGTAACTAACCTTTTGAAACTTTTATTAGAAAAATATCATAAATCTCTAAAATATTAAGTTAATCAACATACGTTCACATATCACGCTATTTAATTGTGTCTGAATATAATAATTTTAAAAAGAAACTAAATAAGATTTGGTGACTACCTAAAAAAGATGAAAGATGAAAGAAGAAAACACTTCCCCCACCCTCACCTAATCCAAATTTCTCTTGAGCTTAAAGTCAAAGCTCGAAACGACACCAAAAGATCAATACTTTTTCTTTTTACTTTTTTAAAGATCAAGACCATTTAATTCGTCTTTCCCATGAAAAAAATAAGGAAAGAAGAAAATGGCAGACACATCAAAGAAGAACGCCATTGTTCTCTACGCAGCTCCAGGAATCGGACACATAGTGTCGATGGTGGAGCTGGGCAAGCTCATTCTCAGCCACTTCTCCAACAGATTCTCCATTACCATCCTCCTCACCACCGGCCGCCTCGACATCCCCGCCCTCCTCCCTTACATCCGCCGCATCTCCCATTCCCACCCTTCCATCTCCTTCCGCCGCTTCCCCCCCCTCCAAGTCGACACCACCCCCACCCGCAGCGCCGCCGCCATCACCTTCGACTTCATCCGCCTCAACCGCCCCAATGTCGCCCAAGCCCTCCTCGACATCTCCGAGTCCTCTGCCGTCCGCGCCTTCGTCATCGACATCTTCTGCACCTCCGCCCTCGACGTCGCCAACGACATGGGGATCCCCACTTACTACTTCTTCACCTCCGGCGCCGCCGTCCTCTCCGCCTTCTTGTACTTCCCGAAAATCCACAACCACACGACGACGAGCTTCAAGGACATGCACGACGTCGTTCTTGAGTTCCCCGGTATGCCTCCTCTCAAGGCACCCCACATGCCCGAGCCAATGCTTGACAGAGACGACCCTGCTTATTGGGACTTGGTCTATTTCTGTTCCCATCTTCCTAAATCGAAAGGGATCATTGTCAACACTTTCGATGGACTTGAGCCGATTCCCATCAAGGCTCTGGCTGATGGAGTTTGTGTTCCGGAAGGGCTTACTCCTCCGGTGTATTGCATCGGTCCGTTGATCGATGAGGCCGGTGATAAGGGGGAGAGTACTGGACCAGCGGAGTGCTTGTCATGGCTCGATACGCAGCCGAGCGGAAGCGTGGTGTTCTTGTGCTTCGGAAGTAGGGGGTCTTTGTCGGCCGTGCAAGTGAGGGAGATAGCGGCTGGATTGGAAAGGAGTGGGCAGAGGTTTCTTTGGGTAGTGAAGCAGCCGCCGATGGATGAGAAGACAAAGCAAACGGAGGAGTTGGGAGAAGATTTCGAGTGGGAGAGTCTGTTTCCGAAGGGGTTTGTGGAGAGGACAAAAGGGAGGGGGATGGTAGTGAGGTCATGGGCGCCGCAGGTGGCGGTGTTGAGGAAGGAGGCGGTAGGGGGATTCGTGACGCACTGCGGGTGGAACTCGGTGCTCGAGGCGGTTGTCGCCGGGGTGCCGATGGTGGCGTGGCCGCTCTACGCGGAGCAGCACATGAACAGGAATGTGATGGTGAAGGACTTGAGGATAGCGGTGGCAGTGGAGCAGAGAGAGGGGGATGGGTTTGTGAGTGGTGATGAGTTTGAGGGAAAGGTTAGAGAGTTGATGGAATCGGAACATGGGAAAGAGATCCGCCATGAAAGCTTGAAGATGAAGGACATTGCTTCGGCTGCTTTAGGAGAATCTGGTTCTTCTGCTGTTGCATTGCAAGAGTTTATTGGCTCCTTAATTACCACAGCTTGATGGGTTTGTGAGTGGTGATAAAATATCAATTGTTATCAGTAACGTTGCAAGGATGGAAGTAACTAAATTGTAATAATATCCTGTAATTTGGCTATGAATATTATTACTTTATTTGTTTCAGGGAAGCCTTGGTATATATCCATGGGAAATTATATAAATGTATTTGTATCTTTAGTTTGGTTCAAAAGTAATATATATATATATATATATATATATATATAACATTTAACTACAACATATATGTTAAATCAGCAAAAACCTACAAGGCAATAAACAAAGGATAATAGTCCGCAAAACTACAATCCAAAAAAAGACTAAGCACTGAGATAGCAAGGGTGTGAACCACTCCATTTGCTCCTCTTGGAGCATAAAAATAGTAATTAAAAACACCACATCTAGATAACTCAACAATATCAGTAATTAATACACTGTCTTCACCAATTGAGGACGGATTTGTGCCTCAAAATCCAAATGCACTGCATCCGTTTCAGATATCTTGATATGCAAAAACCCAAATCCCGATCAAAAGAGAGGCCTTCCCGAAGAGCTAGACATTCAGCAATATGGGACGAGAAGAATCCAGTCGCACATCTCCCAAATCCAGCAACTACCATACCTTCAAAATCTCTAATTATAGCTCCAATGCCAACCTCATCCTTTCCCATGCGTACCAAGGTATCTACATTCAGTTTCAAAGAACCACCTGTTGGTTTTTTCCACCTTATTTGATTATCAACAGTGACCAAGCTGACAATTGGAACTTCAAGTCTGAAACATTGCTGGAAATTGCCTAACATTCTACCCATCATCTCCATCACACTCCAGGCATCGATTACATGATTGGAATGAACCCATATATTCCTCTCCCACCAAATAGCCCAAGCCATACTAGTAAACATTTCTAGCTCTTCTCAGGTTCCTTTCTCAGAGAACTCTAAACAAAGCCCAGCAAATGATACAGCCAATGAACATCTCAACTTCAACCAGAGGATAGAAGAATCCCAAACCTCCCTAGTGCTTGGACACTCCCACAAGCTATGCTAAACTAACTTAACCCCTTCGTAACACCGCGTACATCCATTCAAACATTTCGCACCCTTTCTATTGAGAACAACAAAACAGGGGAGGACTCCATGAAAAGCCCGCCACAAGAAGATTTTTATCTTGCTTGGTAATTTCAAACTCCAAAGTTTTCCCAACCAAGTCTTACTGACCGCTATATTGGACGAGCCCTCCAATCCTTTAGCCTCCATAGCCACCCAATATCCTGAACGCACTGTGTATAGACCACGCGAGTCGTAGTGCCAAATCAAGTTATCAGGACAAGTTGGATCTCCTCAAAGGAATGCTCAAAATCACCTCGCTATCCATTAACAAGAAAGATTGAGAAATAAAGTTCATGATCCCATTGCCTATTTTGGATAAGGTTTGCCACCTTCCAATTTGATGCACCCCTAGGAACACTTGTAATGGGTTTAAAACTATGAGGTCGCAGAAGCCACGAATCTGAAAAAACTCCAACATTGCTTCATTGCCAATTCTCCACCTAGCACCTGAGGCCAATAAGTCCCTCCCCCACATAATTGATCGCCAAGTATAGGATGCATTCGCACCAATTCTAGCATCCAGAAAAAAAAAGTTATGGAAATACTTAACTTTCAATACTTTTCCCGTAAGGAATCTAGGGCGTTAAGAATACACCACCATTTGGGAAATAAAGCCTTATTAAAATAACTATTATCACAAAAAACAATACTTTGATTTTTTGGTTGACGCAGTTTCTCCCATCCAAGCCAATGAATTTTCCTATCCTCATTAGAGCCACCCCACCAAAATTGAGTGACCAATGACTAAATTTCTTGGCAAAGAGAAGTAGGAACTCGGAACACACTTATAGTATATATGGTCGTTGCTTAGGCAACCGCCTTAATGAGAATTTCAAGTCCCCCAACGGAGAAAGTTTTACTCTTCCATATTTGTAGATGCTTCATGATTCACTCCTTAACTGCATTAAAGACACTCATGTTGTTGCGACCCACAAAAGATGGTAGGCCCAAATACCTATCATGAACTTGGCTACTATCCATCAAACCAAGCTTTCTACAAATCTCCCCCCGAACCTCCTCCACAACGTTGGGACTAAAGGTGATCAAGGATTTTGAAAAATTAATCACTTGATCCGAAGCCAAAGCATAACTATTCAAAATCCTCACAATTGTTTGACAATCTCCCAAATTAGCCTTTCCAAAAATAATGGAATCATCGGCAAAAAACAAATAACTCACCGTGGGTGCTCTCCTAGCCACAACAATCCCATGAAGTCTGCTATCAACTTCCAAAGCCTTGATCATAGCTGATAGACCCTCAGCACAAAGTAGAAATATGTGTGGCGATATTGGACAACCCTGACAAAGCCCTATCTTGGGAATGACACACCTTTCCACATTCCCATTAATAATGAAAGAGAGTTTGGTTGTGGAAACACATTCCATAATCAAGTCAATCCATTGATCACTGAAGCCCATCTTCTGCATTACTCCATCAAGGAAAGTTCATTCAACTCGATCATCGGCTTTACTCATGTCGAGTTTTATGCCCATCAATCCTTCTTTCCTACCCACCTTCCTCCTAATAGAGTGAAGAACCTCAAAAGCTACTATCACATTTTCCGTTATTAATCTCCCTGAAACAAAAACACTCTGTTCTTGAGAAGTAATCTTCGGAAGAAAAAATTTGAGCCTATTAGCCAACACCTTAGTGATAATCTTATATGTAACATTGCACAAGCTAATTGGTCGGAAGTCGGCCACTCTCTTAGGATTTTTAATTTTTGGAATAAGAACCACATGTGTTGCATTTAGCACTCAAACCTATTGCTTACCATTCAGGACCCCCAAGCAAACTACCGTCAAGTTGCTACCCACCAACTCCCAATTCTTTTGAAAAAAGAGTGCATGAAATCCATTAGGATCTGGAGCTTTTGTAGTCCCATTTTGAAAAGATATTTTTAACCTCCTCCCTAGTAAAAGGTCTATCTAGCTGTTGCCTCATCTCCTCCGACACACTAGACTCAATACAATGTATAACTCTGGACATGTTCCCTGTAGAAGGGGCAATGGTTTGGAATACATCATTAAAATAACGTTCAACTTCGTTAGTGAGGTCCTTATCATTTGTAATCCAACTACGACATATATGTTTATATAAGTATTTTTTTTTTCTTTAAGGTTTTTTTTTTTGTCATTGCAGTAGTTAAAAATAGTTATTTTCGTTATTGCTCCTCCTATTATTAATTATTGAGAACTTTGTGTAATTCTTAATTGATAAGAGACGAGTTGTTTTCTATATGTTTGCAGATATATGCATTATTATCTGGTTATTATAGGGATGATTGTGTAATGAGTACAATAATTATTTTCTCTCTTAAAAAAACTTATTGTAATGAGTACAATTATTATTTAGCGAGTTGTTTTCTATATGTTTGCAGATATATTCATTATTATCTGGTTATTATAGGGATGATTGTGTAATAAGTACAATAATTATTTTCTCTCTTAAAAAAATCAAGTGTATATAATTTGACTTTTAGGTTAGAGTAATTAACCCTAATAGTCCCTGAACTCTTTATAAATTGACAATTTGGTCCGTATTTTTATTGTTTTTAGCCAAGATAACCCTAAACTCTTAAATTGTTGGCCATGATAGTCCTTTCCGTCCAAATCCGTTAAGTTTCCAACGAAATGAGTCATATGCAATGCATGTGATCAAATTTGAGATGACATTTTAATAATTTAACAAAAATAAAAAAATCATAAAAAACTAAATTCATCTCTCTTTCTCCCTCCCTCTTCATTTCCTTCCTCAAATCTCAGATCGGAACTCGAAGGAGGGGGGGGGGGGGGGGGGAACCCATAATTTGGGGTTGAGGGGGAGGTGGCCTAGAATTGGGGGAGTGGCACCGCGACTGGGTTCATTTTGGGAGGGGCAAACCCAGAAATTTTTTTTGGGGGAAGGGCTTCGCGACTGGGTTCATCGGGGGGATAGGCGTTGGGATTTGGTTCATTGGGGGGGGGGGGGGCGAGGGGCCGGGACTGGGTTCGTGGGGGCCAGGGGTGAGAGGGCGGGTTAGGACTGGGTTCATGGGGGGAGGGGGGCCGCCAAGACTGGGTTTGTGGGGGGGGAACGCTGTGACTAGGTTGGGGGGGGTGGGGGGAGCGGGGGAGAGAGAGACAAGGGGAGGAAGGGAAGGTATTTTAGTTTTTTTTACTGAAAAACTAGAAATTTGATAGAGTTTGACAAAAAGGATTGTAATGGTTAAAAAAATAAGAGTTTAGGGTTATTTCAACCAAAACAAATAAAATAGGAATTAAATTGTCATCTTATAAAGAGTTCAGCAACTATTTAAGTCAATATTTATTGAGTTAATACAAAAAAGTCTCTATTGTTCATATTAAATAATCTCCATTTGAAACGACAATCTGACGTAGGACTCTCCGACGAAAGGAGAAAAAATAAAAATTGTCTATAAAAAGTTTGTCCTTTGTATCCAAGGGTACTACCCGCGTAAATTATTTATCACTCTAATCAATACGACAATAGATGAAATAAGGACCTCATTACATGACATATTTTTACACAATCATCGTGACATGATGAGGACAAGAAGATTTTTTGACAACCGTATTTTCATGTTTACTTTTCAGGACGATTTTGCAAAGCGTAATTGATGTAAAAAGTTCACTTTTTGCGACAGTTGTCAAAAATTGTCGTGAAAAATGAAATAGCATAATAACTGTTCATGGCAATCTTTAAAAAGAGTCGTGGTAAGCGTTGTGAAAAGTCCAATTTCTATAATTTGAAAGGTTTGAAAAATTTTCATAAGAAAAAAGATGGATTTTTTACTGTTTATAATTTTAATAACATATATAAAGGAGTAAACAATTCTTCAGTTTTTTTATACATGTCATTCCCTCGTTTTCTTTCTTTTTTTATTTATTTAATTTTCTTTTATTATTTTCCTTTTCTTTTTCTCTCTTTCTATTTTTTAATTGCTAATTTTTTTTCTTCTTTACTTTATTTAAAAAATTCTCTTATATGCATACTTATTATTATTTTTCTATGAACATCTCATATTCTAAATTACTATTTTTGATAATATTTGGCCTTAATTAAATGCTGATTCAAATTGTGTGAAAATTTTGATAAATATATATATTTTTTCTTTTTAGTCTTTAAAATTATTGTTCACTTTCGTCCACGTACCGATCCATTCTTTGTTTGCTTTCTTTCATCATTTTTCATTTTTTTTTTTGCCCATATTGAAGTAATTTTTTTTGTAAATGTATCCTTACTTAGACCTTTTTTTTTTTTTTTTTTTTTTTTTTACCATCTCAATTATTATTTTCTCATAGCACTACCCTATTAACTTTCTACATGATTTGCTAACTACTCTCCAATTCGTTACTATTTAATATTCTATGAACTTCAATTATAACAAGTCAACCCAAATATTTTTTTACTAACTAAAATTTTGGTAAATAAAGGATTTACCTCAATTCCACTCTTTAATTTACCGGGAATATAAAAATTCCCCCTAATTATAGACATATTAATACTTTACTCCCTGAATTTTAAAATATAACACCTGTTATCCTGATTTTTATTCCATTAACATATTTAGTCCTTTTGTTGCTTTGATGGATTGAAATTACACAATTAAAGCATTATTCTTGAGATATATATTAATTACATAATTTTTATAGAAATTACTACAAATAGGCCATTTGTAGAAATGATTAAAGTAAATAGCATATTTTAAAAATATTAGAGGTAAATAACACATTTGTGGTAAATTATTATGTTTATAAATTTTTTATGATAATACTATTGTCAATACCTTTTGTACATAAGTTCTTTTTCATAAATATGATATTTACCATAAACATATTATTTATAAAAATATTTTTTTTAATGATACTTTCTCGTGAATATGCTTCGTAAATGCATCATTTATCATGAATATGTTATTTACCATCATTCAAAAAAATTTATGCCATTAATTTTTATTATTAGAGATTTTTAATATATTTCTCTTCTTCTCCCATTATTATTTTACACTCTATTATAATGCATGTTTTAAGTTTTTTAATTAAAACTATAAGAATAAAAGAAAGAGCATTTAAAAAAAACATAAATAAACCCATAAGTTCTTTGATCAATGGAAATGTATGTTGCGTTTAGAAATTTGTGCGTAGTTTTGTAACTATTTTTCTTGTCATTTCACATGAGTTTTGCTATTAAAAACTAACGGTAGGAGACAAAACTATTACGATTTCAAAGTTTATAAGAAACAGATATTACGTTTTTAAATTTGGAAGTAAAGTTTTACAAGGGTTATAAATCATTGGAGCAAATTGAGTAATTATATTCGTAGCCATATTACTATAGAATTTTTTTTAAGAGAGAATGCTATTAACCTACTTTACTTCCATCCTTGCAACATTACGGATAACAATTGATCTCTTATCAATTGAGAATAACACAAAGTTCTGATAATCTTAACAAATATAAAAGAGTCAAAAACTATTTAAAATCTACTCCATTTTTTCGCCTTGAGTCACTCCCTCATTTTTTTTTCTTTTTCCATTTCAATTTTGGCTTTTTTTTTTTTTTTTTAACTTGGCTTTCTTTCATATATATTATCTTCTATATATATATATACATATATATATATATTTAATCTTTAACCTACCATAAAAGAGCGAATGCATGTACTGTTTTTGTCTACCCTCATCTTTGGCCACGTGTCCTTATCTTCTTGTCCTTCCCTCATTTGCTTCCCAAATGACCAGAAGGCAGCTTACCTAAAGACTCCACTTTCTTCTTGTTTTATTTCATTCTTTTTTCCTTTTTCATCCTTAGTAAAACGTTCATCTCAAATGCATCCATATTTAAACATTTTTTTTACAACTCTCTCAATTCTAATCAATTTTTTATTTATTTATTTAATTCGTTAATTTGTGTTTTTTACTTTACTTATTGTCTTTTTCGCACACACCATTGTCTAACTGGTATATTATTACATATATATATATATATACATATATATTTATATATATAAAAGTGTGAAAGAGCATTTCTTCACCACTTGACACGTTCTCCCCGTTTCGTCACCCCCGCCCGCCACACACCACCCCCCCCCCCCCCCCCCGGCCGCCGCCCCGCGTTTCTTTCCTTGCTTTTGTCGTTTGTGATTTGGTGTTTAGGATTTTTTTTTTTGGCTTGCCGTTTCTTTTCTTCTTTCTTTTCTTTCCTTGCTTTTTCGTTTGTGATTTGGTGTTTATGTTTATGCTTTTTTTTCTTCTTCCTTCTCTTTTCCTTTTAATTAGATATTTTGTACACCTTTTGTTTTGTTTTGTTTTGTTTTTTTTTTTTTTTTTTTGTTTTGTTTTGTTTTGTTTTTTTTTTGTTTTTTTACTTTTACTTGAAAATCTCATATACCTTTAATTTCAAATGTGCATCACCAGATACTTTTTCTTTAATTTAATCCACATTGTGTGATAATTTTTTAAATATAGTTTTCAGTTTACCAAAATATTTTTCTTTTATCTATTTTTTTTTACAAATTTACCCTAATTTAAACACTTTTTCTCTATCTCGCGTTTTTTTTGGTTACTTTTCTTTACAATAATTCCGTTTGGTTACTATTTAAAATTTTATTTATTTATTTTTATCATGTTGTAGATTTTTTTTTTCCTTTTCCTAAAATCTTACTATTCTTCCTTTTCGACTTGTCCTTTTTAGAATGAGATTTTCAACTATACCGTCACTTTTTTCCTTCTATTTTTTCTTTTTGTTTTTCTTATTTGCTTTCTTAGTTAAATGTTCTTTTTTATTGTCCAAATTTTTTTTAAAAAAAAACCATCATGTAAGATATGATAAAAATGCGACACGGAACTATATTTTTGAAAACCGTCATAGAAACTCAAGATTCCACAATCGTTTTTGAAAATCATCGTAAAAACTCAAGATTACACGACTGTTTTCAAAAACAATCATGAAATGTCTAGTTTTCATGACCGTTTCTACCGTTTTTTAAAAACGGTCGTGAAATATGCTTGAAGAAATTTAAAACCTCACGAGTTAAATTTCTCTCTCTAAAACCCGCGAACTCGAAACCCACACTCTCTCTCTAGCCCATCACGACTAACCCTTCCTCGCCGTTGTCGTCGCCGTCACCCCTGCATTGCCGTCACCGCGCTGCCTTCTCCCTCTTTCCTTTGCAAGCCGCCCTACCTTCTCTCTCTTTCCTTTGCAAGCCGCGCTACCCTCTCTCTTTTGTTCGCTAGCAGTCCTTACCCCCCCCCCCCTCTTTCTCTCTCTTGCCCCGTCGCGCCATGTGCTCCATCAAAGCCGCCGCCCTACCATCGCTGGACTGTTCCTTTGCCGTGGCCGTGGGACTCTAGGTTTGATTTCTGTTATGAAACATGGTTGAATCCTCAACTGCTAGACCTTTTCTCTCTTTCTCTCTCTCTCTAACAAACTAGGGTTTATCAACCATTGCCATCACTCTCTCTATCTCCACCATTTCCTAATCAAATCAAATCCACCATATAAACCTTAAACCCCAAATCCTGTCTTCTTGAAAATTGAATTCATCTTATTAAAAACAATAAAGACAGAGCCTTTCCCTCCAATGGTTCACTTCAATGGCATCCGAATCCTTAAATGCCACACTTGCCGTTTGTCCCCCGAATATCAGAACCTGATAATTCAATTATTCTCTAAATTTGATGATTTTTTTTTTATTTGACTTGTGTATTTTTTTTTTTTTCGATTTATAAAGTTAATTTCTATTTTGTTTTGTTTGTTTCGATTTTGTGGGTGAAATTTTCAAGATATCTATACACACATATACATATATATGTGAAAATGAAGAGATTTTCATTGTGTACTCTAGTTTTCTTTTTTTTTTTTTTTCTTTTTTTTGTTGGAGTTGGAAGAATCTTGAGGAATCAGAGCTGCCATTGAATTCTGCTCCTCCTGGAAGTTCATCCAAAAGAAGTAGAGCTGCAGAGGTCCATAACTTGTCAGAAAATGTTGGTTGTGAGATGACTGAAATTTGTTTTTGTGCTTTTTTACGTTTGGTGTTTTGATTGTGGAGTTGTGAATTGTGATTATGTGGTTGTTGAGTGAACAAAGGAGTATTATAATCAATGAGAAAATGAAAGCCTTGCAGAATTAAATTTCAAATTTCAATAAGGTATTTAATTTTATGCTTCAATGCAGACTATATCAAAAGTAATTAATGCAGACTAGACTATGCTTGATCGAGCATTATTGGTTTTTTGTGCATTATTAAGCAGTTCTTTGTTTTGTGCATTTTTCGGTGAACTTGACATAACTATGGAGCTCTGTTGGTTTTTGCCCTTTTTTTTTTTTAAGCCATGACTTCAAGAGATTACTATGACCTTGTTGCTTTATCATAATTTTCTTCCTAAGTTACCAAAGAAAGGTATATAATATGTTTTCGGTCTGTACACATGTTTATAATGACCAAGAACATGTTTTTCTTCTATTCAAATGATGAAAATGGTATGTTTCTGAATACGGATATCACCTAAAATTACCTTTGTTATTGTGAAATAATGATTTTCATATATATATATATATATATATATGTTTACTGTAATCAACGGAACCTAATGTCCTTCATATATGACTATATGTTAGCCACTTGAAAGTTCTTGTTCAAATTTATTTGTCTCTTGTAAAAATGCAAGAAACTCATATAGTGTGTTAAATAAAATGTGATCAATTCATTTATTTGATTTTTCGATTGTTACCTTTCAGCTTGCAAAGCAACTCTATTCATATACAAATTAAGATGATCCCGAAGCTAAAAAGAAGTTCAAAAGGCTTAAGACTTTGTATTTGTTTATTTGATTCCACAAGAGTGGAATTGTAGTTCCGCATTGTTGTGAATTCCACAAATGAGGCGAGGTTTTGATTTGTTGCTACTTTTAATTTAGAGCTCAATAAAAATTTAAAATTTTCAATTTATATTAGTGAGGCAAAAATCCTAATATGTTCATCAATTGGATAATTAATAGGACTTGTACAGAGCACACAGTAGCCCCGACTTGCAAGCTACAGTTGGACCTGGCCTTGCAGAAGAATGTGCTACATTGGTAGGTGAACCTTTACTTCTTCTTGTTAATATATTTCCTTTATTTACTTGATAGCACTCTTAGATTATCCTCCTTGGTCGAAGTTCTCAACAGATGAAATTCCTTAAGATAATAATACTTTGATATTGCAAGTGTGAAGATATCTATTGAACTAATATTAAAATCTCAATGCTAACTTGTGCATGATTTTCAATTTGAGCTATATGATATAGGTTCCATTGAATTGTTCTTTAGTTTTCTTTCTAAAGGCTTGAGGTGGAGTTAGGAATTTACAAGAACAAGCATCTTTTTGATAAGTTCTATAGCATTTTTCTTTTCTTTTATGAATGTTGAATTGTTGCATTTAGGGATACTATCTTAGAGAACTTTAATGTAATATAGTTGTATTGTACATTAATATGTAATGTTATAATTGATTTGTGAGTTTTATTTTGGATCATGCAGATCGGTCTTCATGTTCACGACAAAGGAGGTCAGGGAAGCCACAATGGGTATGATTAGAATATGAGACTTTATGTAATCGAACAGTTAAATAGATAACTAGTTTTCATGACAATGATGAATTGTTTTTCTTTTTGGTGTCGGTTCTAGTTTTGGTTTGTAGTGTTAGATTGCAACTCGTGGCATGCATAATTAATTAACTACTTGAGCATTTTTCAAAGTTTTAAATTCAATTTCTTATTTGATTGGAACTTCAAAGGATCTATGTACCATAAACATGAATTTACAAGTTTGTATTAGGTTGGTTTTGAAGCTTCTTAGATCAACCACAGGAAAAAAAGAAAAAAACGCACACAAAAAAAATGTTTCTTTCCCTCTATTTTTTTTTTTCTTTTGCTGAAAAGTTTCTTTACTTACTATATCTTTATAAATGTTATTTCTTTCTTATACGGTAGTTTTTGGCTTTACAAGTTTAGCATGTAGTTAACATTTATGGGGTACAAATTTTTTTTTAATTAAGGCACATTCCATGACGGCTTTTCATGGAAACCGTCGTGGAATATTTTGTGCCAAAAATAGAATGGCCAGGTAACATTGGCCTTCTACGACGTTTTAAAGCCGTCATGGTATGTCCATAACATACCACGACTGTGGATTTCACGACGGTTTTTTAACCATCATTGTATCTTTTGATGATGGTTAAAAATCGTCGTCAAATCTAGTTTTTCTACTAGTGTTACCAACTAGTTAACAACTATCAATCAGAGTGATACTAGCTAGGTAATTATCCAATGTTAACTAATTGATGACCACTATGATACCGGATAATTGCTTGTCATTGACCAGTAACCATCATGATACCTTCTAGTAACCATCGATATCAGCTAGATTTTCTCACTGGAACACTGAGAAAACATGAAAATTTTGTAAAAACCACAAAATACAAACAAAACCACAAAAATCAGTCTCGAGAGCACAACTTAGAAAAAATTAGAAAGAAAAAGAAAGTAAACACTCACAGATCAAATTAGACCAACGACCTTAGTCTCATCGGAGATCTCTACGCCCACTTTGGGATGACATTTTTACCCATGGGTGCGGGTACTTGCCCATCATGGGGAGGGTATGGGGGATAGTATATGGGTTCGAGGGCGGGTGTAGGGGTTAAGATTAACCACCTGCATGGGTGCGGGCCGAGTGTGGGGTAAGTTTCCCCATACCCACACCCACCCAGCATATATTCTCTTATAATAGAATAAGAAGAATAAAGTTCGTGTTTTAATGTTTTAGTTTGCTTTATGAATTTAGTTTTATAGATTTATGAAGCTTGGATTTGTTTTTAATATTTCAATTTCATTTTCAATTATGACTATGTTGTTAAAGATTATGAAAACTTTAATAAAAGTTATTTTAATTTTTTTTTTAATAATTCTTGATGGGTAAATGTGTAAAATATGTGAATAGCACCCCCAGCGGGTATTACCCGACCCCACACCTGCATTAAATTAGACGGGTATGGGGGGTAAAAAGAAAGGCGGGTATGGGGGTGGGAGAGGCATACCCGCACCTACCCAACCCAACCCCATTGCCATCCGTATGCCCACTGCAATGTGAGGTAAGATCTCCATCTCCATGCATGCGGTCTTTCCGGCTCCATCGTCATGCAAATCATCACCGTGGATGAAACACAGGACCAAGGATCTTGGGAAAGAGATCGATCTCCACCGCACATGCTGAGATCTCTGGAATCCGATAAAAAAAATAAAAATAAAAAAACCGATGTACTCCTCCTTAAGATTGCCCGCACCAAGGAGAGATTTCATTGCACAAGGAGGAGCTTCGTGAGGCCGTAATGGGGGATGATCTCCTCACACACGGAGGAGATCGCAGTGGATGTCCTCTAAATGGGCGCGATAGGGAGATCGAGCGAAGGAAATCTTCTTCACCTCTGCGAGGAGGAAATCGTTCGTGAGATCTTGTAACACCTATGTTTGGAGTGCCCTAGATGTCATGTATTTAAGTGTGCATTTAATTGCTTTCAATGTGTTATTATTTATGTCCTAACATGATTTTATGTCGTGCCGGTTTGACTCTGTACGTCAAGATACATCAAACAAAATTTGTGTAATGTTTGTGAAAGAACAATTCCATGATCTAATATATATATATATATATATATATATATTTATGTATATATATATGTGTGTATATATATATGCGCGCGCAAACATTAGTCCTAGAGCGTCTATCACTGTATAATAATACTCTCTTATTTTCTCTGTACTCTACCTCTCACTCATCCTCTCTACCTCTCACTCATCCTCTCACACTAGCCAAAGATAAAGAAACTTATAGCTGCGTTAATCCCCCAAGGTCACCAAATCAACGTGTTAGCTTACCCAAATAGTTGATTTAATCTTCCTTTTGGACTTGAGGGAACATGATCCGCGAGCGCTTGGAGGTCGTTGTCACTTGTTTTATCATTATTGATTTTGTGGAATTTCGTGGAATCCAGGTAAGTAAACCAAATAAAATTTTGTTTGCAATATCGATGATCTTATTTGAAGAAGTTACAATTCTGGTATGCTTTTATGTGAAACGTGTATAATTTGTGATATGCAAAAAGTTTCTCTAGAGTGTATCCCATAATTATGGTATTCAAAGAAATGGGTGTAGTATTGGAGGGCTGAGTTGACATGGGACTTCGGGACCGGCGGAACCAACATAGGCTCCACCAAAATGATCTCGTAAATCACCCTTGAACCAAAGACAAACATCACAGAACAACTAGCAAATGTTCTGCATTATCAAGTTCTTGTATGAAATGTAGCCAACATTTATTCAGACCTAACAAATTCTTCCACTTCGAGTAAGCGTACAGAACTCAAGAAAAATAAGTAGAATTTTGTAATTTAACCGTGCACTTGAATTTTATGATACGTTGCTCAAATCAGCAAGACCTTCTAAAAACAATAGCAAACGAAACAATTCATGTCCAAAAGTAAACCACCCTCGAACTGCTACGAAAAAAACCATCGGAATTCAAAGTAGCACTATCTACTTCAAAAATTTCACCCAACTGAGCACATCTAGCAAAAATTTCACAGTAGCCGGATCACTATAACCAACTCCATCAAGTTCACCACCATATAACACAACGCTAATTACAGCTACTCTAAACATTGGGTGTCCTAACAAGCCAACAGCATTGCCAAAATTGTACTGAAAATGCTATCATATAAACATAACTGATGCCATGAATAATCTTTCCGTGCCCATAAAAATAAAAAAATAAAAAAATAAAAACCAAAAACCAAAACAAAACAAAACAAGAAGAAGAAGAATATACACTCTCTAGGGCTCATCAAATGAGCACGCATGCATATGAATGAGATTTCCGGATCTAAATAACCATTCAAATTGAATGGCCAGTGAATCTCACTTACGAGCTATACAAATGGATATTGATCTTGGAAAGAACTACATATTACCTGGAATCTCACAAAAACTTATATTCATTTCTAAGCATTAATTCTTACCATAAACCAGATGATTAGTATCTTCTTCGGACCAACAGATTAGGCTGTAGTCAAGTTATTGTGGAAGCTCTGTGCCTTAATCCGTTTTTTATGCACACTTACGGATTGCAAAAAGTAGGGGACGATAGAGTAATGTCCTAAGTATGAACAAAATCTGCATCGAATCAGAAACTGTTTCACCCAGTTAACATGTCAAAAGACAGTATAATTAGCAGATCTCAAAATGTCGGGGTACTGAGAACGAATAATTGCTGGTAGAGAATGTGTAGGGGAAAAAGGGAGAAGAGTGATGGGGTACGCATAGGTTTAGAAGAACCATAACTTCATTATCTTTAAAAGTTTAAACTACAATAATTTTTTTGTCTTTGCCGATCTAAATAATGGAAACAATACTTGGACAAACTAAGCCAACTTTGCCAAGATGAAGCGATTAAATATCCGAATGATGGATTATGGATGATATTTTTCACTCGATCCCCAAATGCCATGTTGGCTTGGAGAAGAGTGCATGACAAAGAGGGTTTATATCTTAAGTACAAGGTGGAACTTTGAACTTCGTCGAAAACCACCATGATGGAGCTCTAGTAAAGTCTCACAAATCTAATAATTACAATACTAGACAGCTCGAAGGCATTTTTCAGTACCTTCTTCGGGCTATTCTTTGTCTGTGCATCTGCATCGCCTTTGATGCTCTGAGAGTTCCTGCCATTTTAAAATTTCTTAAAATGTAAACAATTTGGCTTCTATTTAGCCACCTTCAAACATCAAATCCACTACACAAAAGCTAAATTATTCCTGGCTTATGGCCTACACCTGGAATACTTTCCCAAGAGATAGTGTCCAGGGATAAATATACACAAATATACCAGATATAGGATCCTGTAAATTTTAGAAAGTGCCAAAGATGGATTTAGAACTTCCCAATATTTTCCAGATTTATTTAAGAGAAAAAAAGGTTCTTGAGCAAGAGTAAGATATACCTGAATCTGTCTCTGAAGGTACTTCACATACTCTACTGCTTCGTCTAACATATCAGCAGTATTTGTTTGCTGCAAGAAAAACGGATAAACAAATTAAGTCCACGACCATTTAGTTATTTATTTAATATAGTTGGATAAAAATAACAATGATATCCAGAGCTATAAAATTCTTGATCTGAGTAGAATTTCAAGATATTAAGGAAAAAGCAAAACCAGGTCGGTAAGACTTTTCTTAACAAAATTTTAAGAAGTATCATTAAATTCAAGCTGTGACTATACAAATTCAAAAATTTGTATCTTCAAAACTTCACTTGAACTCGTAACTAATAGCTCATGATTCATAAGAACTGACTGGCCAGTTTAATTTCCAAGGGAAAACAATATGGAAACTAGAATCAATTTTTATGTCTTTCTATTTCAGGTTTGTTCCACAGCTGAAGAGATCGAAGTGCAATTTTCATTTTGAGACCAATCCAAACGATGCTTTGAGAACTAATGAACAATCAATAAGCTGCGTTTGTTGTAAACAGTAGAGAATACTTAATACCTGCTTCTACCGTTAAGGGTTCAACTCATAATGTTCTGAAAAGTGAAAATTTCTGACAATAAAAAACAGTGGCAGAAAAAATCTTAAATCAATGTGCAACCAAGACCTAATCTCTAGTTTGTGTACATGAGACGAACCCTTAAGGTATACTCTGAAGCCTTAATATCTTCCAGATATCAATGCATCTTGAAATAAAGATGCGAAGCCTTATGCTAAACTGTCGTTTCTTTTTTTATTTATTTTTTATTTTTTACAATTGAAATCTATTGGTCATTTTCCCATATAGCCAAGTGGGACACCTACACCTCTTTAACAATGGTAACAAGGTATTTGAATCTACAGTACTATAAAAGTGAGATTTTGGGTAACGGGAGGGAGCTTCCCACTATTGTAAGCTCACGGAAAAGAGATCTGTAAACAGTGAGTAACTACCTTCTCTTACATACCAATTGATGCACTTCATATTGGTATGAAACTATGTCACAACAATGTCAGATTTTCAGATATTTCTGGACGATAGTCAAATTTAATTTCCTCTGAATTAGACAAATAACTCTTTCGTTTTAGGAAAATCTTATTTTTATAATCTTGTGATCTCACGCTAAAAAGTAATGTCACTTAAAAGTTGGATTTTAGTAATAGATCAGCTATTGTCTGTTTTATATTGGTCGTTATATTAATTAACTTATTGTTTCGGCCTTAAAAATGTATCATAAACTATGACGTGGGCAGTTGGGTTAGTTGCTTCCAAATTAAGTTTTATGCTTTTTTACTCCGTTCATTACCATTATCTTACATGGGAGGACGATCAGTTAATTACTACCAACTCAAATTTCATGTTCTTTAATCTTGGTATTCTTTGTAAATGACTAAGTAATTGATTCCCTACAGGCTGGTATTCTTGTGAGAAACAATGGATTTTAAGAAACATACAATTTTGACTATACTACTTTTTAACAATATAAGACCCTATAGGCACCCACTTTATTATTTTGGAAAAAAAAAAAAAAAAAAAAAAGCTCCCACGTTTTGATCCTAGGACCTAAGATCCTGAACCCCCCTTCCCACTAGGTGAGCTAGCCCCCGCAAGGTATTTGACTATGACGGCTGACAACTAGTCTCTTGTCTTCATAAATCTCACATATTTGATTTACAAACCTACTATATTCATATAATTAAGTTTCAGTAAGTTGTAGGCTAAATTGGCTCATATTTTGAAACTTCCAGTGGATTGTAAATTAAAAGTTAGGTCCCGTTTATTGAGGTAGGAAGAAGCTTAATGGACGCAAGAAGTAGTGATCCATAAGCTGAAAATGTTCTTTGCTAAAATTGCCTCAAATATTGATGGCTTAAATGTGTTATGCATATATAATCTCCCTGCATCTATAATCTTCCCATGACTTGGGCTACTAATTCCCTTGACCGACAAGGTTTGCTTACTCATGACGACTAATAATCATGATGATAGGCAATATTTAAAATCTTCTCATTGGATCACACAGCTCCAACAAATTACAAGAAGAAAAAAGAAAACCACAGCTCAATAGAGACTACAAAATGAAAACACCATTAAATTTTCCACAAACAATTGCAGGAGCTACCTTATCCATGTTGGGTACAAGCTCCTGAAGTTTTCGTATACGGTCACTGATTCGAGTCCTTCGAACCTATCCATGAGAGAATTTCAGACAAGCAACTAAAATAAAAAAAAATAAAAAATAAAAAAAAAAACATCAAGATAAAAGAGCAAAGGAGACCTAACCCTCTCTGCAATACTCCGTGGATGCGTAGCACAACCACGCTTGGCCCTAACCCGACAAGGCACAGAATCTTCCAAAAGCTTTTCCATGTCCATATCTATCAAACCAGAAACCTGTCCACCTGGCTCCATTTTCTACCAAACAAATGATAACACAAACTAACGACAACCACCACAGTACAATGAAATAGCTAAGCTCAATATGATAAATACTCAGTTTCGGAGATAAGATCTGGAATTTTTAAAAAACTGCACTCATCTAATAGAAAATCAAAAGCAACAATCAGAAGTATAATCAGAAGCAACAATCAGAACTATACATAAAGAGCAAAAAAGGAAAAAGAAAATGATAATTTAAAACATAAAATTATGACAAAACTTATGTTAGGAACTGTATTATTACCCTACCACTAGGTACCTTTTTTAGCCACATTAATAATATATGATGAGACTCACAGAATTGCTTCCGGCCAGTCAAATATCAAACCGTTAAAAAGTTAATCCAAATGACTAAAACAATAATATCTAACGGTAGAGTAAAAATACAATTCCTATCAAAATTAGTATTGCTTATACATCACTAAAAGAATCATCCAAGGAGGTAAAAGCTAAGCCCACAAATATTGAAAATATTAATACATGAGCTTGTCTCTTTATTTTTAAGTAATTTGCAGTAATTCAAATCAATGACTAACAAAAGAAACAATTAAATACATCATGGAACTTAACAAATAAATAAACAAAGAACTAAACAAAGCAAAAAGTAACAAATTTTAACCACATTAACAACGACCAAGTGGGATACGTAAAGACATTGTAATGAAACAAGGAAAAACTATCTTTAGTCTTTACTAAAATGTGTTTGTTTACCAACAATGATATAAAAAATATACCTTTTCGTGTACCCAAAAATAAAAACTACATCAACTTGACCCTAACTTAAAGGGGTTTTTTTTTTTGTTGAGAAAATTGACTAATCCCACTGTTGAGCAAAAAGCTAACCACAAAATTCAACCCAAAAAAATAAATAATAATAATAATAACAAAAAGAGAGCAGCAGACTCACTATGGGATTGGAGAGTTTGGGCGAGAAGTGATGAGCAACGTCGACCTCTCTCGCACGCTTAGTACTGCTGGAGCTGAAATTACCGGACGCCGCCAAGTCGTAGCTGGCTGAGCCAATTCCGAAGCTGGAAAACAACCCATCACCTGCACTCCCGAGAAAATCCGCCGGAGAGCTGTTCTGCCGGAGAAACCCGCCGTCGAAGGAACTGAGATCAACGGCGGCGGCGGCGGCGGCGGAAGAAGAAGAAGAACCAGAACCGCCGAAGGGATCAACGGAGCCGATTCTGGCAGTTGCGGCTGGGGAAGAGTTGTCAGCTGTCAGAAGCTGAGTTAAGCACTGGCTCGGCTTCAGCGGGTCCTCTTCTTCGTCCTCCAGTAGAGCCTCCAGCCACGTTGCCGGCGCCGACCGGAACCGGGAAAGTCCTGCTCGACTCACTCCTCCCACCCCCCCACCGCCGCTGCTACCGCCAGATGTCGGTTGCATCTGCTTCAGACCGTCACCGTTTGAGTCGGTTTCTCCGAGCTTTTGTTTTGTTTTGTTTTGTTTTTTTTTTTAATTTTAATTTGTTTCCCCTGACTATTCTTCTTCTTTTTCGGCTTCTGAAGCTTCGAGAGGACAACAAAATTCAGATGTTTTTTTTTTTAATTTTTTGCTTCATTTTCCGTGCACAAGCGACGCTTTTGGTGAAATAATTTATTAAACGATTCTAGACCGTCGGATGACTCGGAAACGCTGCAAATGTGGGCCCATATTGAGTAATCGACGGTCAGTGCGTGGCGATATCGTGTAAGGCGTGTAAGGCTGGTAAGCCACAACGTCATTGTTTTCAGGAATTTGGCTTTCGAAGGCAAACTGAAAGTTGGAGTCGCTGAATCCGCGCGTGAGTGTCACGTAACAAATTTGTATCGAAGAATGGGGCGCATGGGGTTTAGGTGGGCGGTGGGAGGAGATGGTTGAGGTGATTCATTTTTAAGACTTTAGGTCCAATCTCTCAGAAATATATTTGCTTTTGCTTTTTGTGGCAAATTTAAGGAGAAGAGACCTTACTTTTTTGCAACATATACTTGATTGCACATGTCCGGCTATAAATGGACGATGAAAAAGCTTTTTGGCTACACATGGACTCTTTTGGTGGGTTTAGAAGCATTTTAAAAATAATTTTAGGAAAATTTTACAATGGGGTCTTTTTTTTTTTTTACCCCACGAATGGATCAAATCCAACATATAGGAACGGATAGATTGATAAGATATATTAAATTAGGGTGACCCGACCCCCCCCCCCCTCCAACACCGACAAGACCCAAGACTCCCCGACTGACATCGAGCCCTCTCGCCCCCCTCCCTCCGTCATAACTGGGGTGGGGGACCCCCCCTCACTCCGCACGAGTTTCTGGGTTTTGCCACTAGTTTTGATATGGGTTTGGAGCCTCACAACCCCCCCCCCCCCCCAAAGCCCGCGACTAGTTAACCCCTCCCTCGCCGCAATTGGGTTCACCCCCCTCCACTCGCCGCCCCCGTGACTGGGTTCCCCCAACCCGATCGATTGATCAGAATCTGGACCTCGATTCCCCACCGCCACAGCCGATGGAGCCGACTTCTTTCACTGGAGGAGGTGGAGTGCATGGGTTTATTATTATTATTATTCTTCTTCTTTTTTAAATCTAGGTAAGTATTGCAATTGTATGTGGAGTGGCGTATTTTCATTAGATGGTCCTTTGCTTTTTTAGCCATTGGATTTCAATCCAATGACCAAAATTTTTTAACCCCATTGGTGGGTTAAAAACACTTGACCTCATTGTAGAAGTCCCCATTATTTTATTCTTAATATTATACATTACATCTATATCTATATCTATATCTACATATGTGCTTTTCTTAAAATAACGAATGACATTTTTTTACGGTGTCATTCGCCCATCCCTCTGCAGGCGTCATACGACACTTTCAGTGCTCGTTATATGGTGCTTTCAATGCCAGTCACTTGGCTTTTTTTTTAATTATTTTTTATTTTTATTTTTTTGCTTTGCTTACCTATTTCACACATGCTTGGAATGTGATATCCGACTAATATATAATAAAAAAGGAACCAGCGGGAGGAGGCTCAAGCGTCTCTGGGGGTGAATTTCTAAAATCAAGGAAAATGGAGAGAACACGATTCCAGTATTCCACAAACTCTTTCGTGCAGCCCACGTGGTGATGCTCCCCCGACAATCTTAAGCGATGTGATCGCATGCGCCTGAAGCCATCCTCGATTATGAAAGTGCGAAGTCTAGCAAAAAAATTTTCAACATCAGCATTGACAAGGAAAGGCACGGTCAGAGTAAGCCCAAACTGCTGGTAGACTCTAAATGGTCGGTAGTACATGTGCTTGTCGCCAACCACAAGGAAGCCAACATGGTGTAACTGTGAAGTAGATGCCCAGAAAACGGGGGTCGACGACACCGTTCTTGTCAACTACTGGAACCACTTCTATCTTGTCTCTATCAGGCCACCAAATGACGTTTGAAGAGTACAATCCATCAGTATCCGCATAAGGAAGTGAACAAAAGCCCTCTGGATTATCCAAACAAGCTGACAAACTACGTCAAGATGGCTTATTGAAATACCACCGTCAACACAACGGTAGTGGCACACCAGATAAGCCGAAATCAGATAAGTATTCGCGTACTACACTGAGAGTAGTTGGGATATATAGGGGCGTGACAAATCCAGATGCTCGTATAGTTGGCCAAGAAACGGTGGGACCAGGGAAAGTTTTTTTCCTTGTGCTAGAGAAATGACCATGGGAAACAAACTCTTATGTATGGTGTCCCATGGCGGTCCCGGGAATATGAATCTACTCAGTAGTAGTGTCAACACTGCCTCTACCCGGCAATCCCAACCACGACCAGCGCCTGGAATGAACTTACACCCGCTGTCGTTACCATTAAAAAAACGCGTCCAACAAGCTGGACTCGTGCGAGACGCTGTAGCACCACCTGAGGTCTTCTTAGTTGATCTCCATGCTTTATTTAAAATTTTTATTTCTTTTTCTTTCGCTTGCTCCCGTTATCTTGCGGAACATTAAATGGATATACATAATCACCACCAATGGGAAGTTGAAATACCCGGAGTACATCTGCGAGAGTAGGAGTTGGAGTGAACTCTTAAGGGGGCCGATATGAAGGTGTGAGTTTTCGTGGAGCACCACCGTGCTACAAATTTGAAACCGACAATATCCCCGTAAATCTCAATGGATGTATAGGCTATTAAAATAGGAAGAATTCATACTGCTGTTAACAGGTTCTTTCACACCCAGTCACTCAACTCGTAAGCTACCTAATTCTTCCAATTAGTGAAGTCACTTGAAGAATAGGCGAACATGACGGGAACTGCCTCAAGATCGCCTTTGTCAATGCACAATTAGTAAAAACTGTACGGATTAATGGCCGTAGCCTTTTAGGCTCTGCCTGAGTCGAAAGAAGGAGGTGGAAGCAGCTCTGAAGCTTGCTTGATTTCGTAAATTTTTTCGTTACGCGGATAAAAGATGTCCACTACTCTTAGTTTTTGGGGATTTCACTCCGGAACAGAATCGTTAGCCATGAACGACAGCACAAGCCTGCAAAAGAGCAAAGGCGAACAGAATTAACAAATATCGCACAAACACAAATGACCTCGTCGTATTAAGAAAGAAAAGCAGATGACGACGACAATATTGACAAGTTCCGGTGAACTAAAAACAAAATAGACCAAAATTTTGTCAAGGGCGTAGAGGCTTACTCGAGTTTCAACGGAATCTCAAACAGTGTCCAAGGATGCTCTTTGTAGCGACGACCAACGCCTCGCAGCTCGATTAAACTACTAGCCAGCACAAAGGAAAACTGAGCTTAGTGCGAAGCAATTCCAACGGCTCCGCCAACGACCAACCGTGACCAACACCTCCTGCAGTGGCTATCTTGCAATGAAAAGGTAATCTCTGGGACTATGTTTTTGTCAAAAAAAATAAAAATAAAGAAGAAGAAGAAGAAGAAGAAGAAGAAGAAGAAAAAGAAAAAGGAAAGAAGATCAGCGGATATATATATATATATTTATATATATATATAATAGAAAGAATAAAAAAAAAGTGTGAATTCAAGCGCTATTTTATAATATATATATATATATATATATAGATATATATATATATCGATATACTTGTTTGAATGAAAAATCAACTATGAAACGAACGAGAAAGTTGCGACAAGCAAAATGAGGGTAATGAAAAAGCAGCGAAAATGTTGGGAAAAAAAAAAATGGAGGATGGGGAGAACAGAAAAAAATAAAGGAAACAAGATATCAAATATGTATCTATACAATTGGCATGGTAGAAACCCCAAAAAAACAAAAAAACAAAAAAACAAAAAAAACAAAACAAAAATGAAGAAGAAGAAGAAGAAGTTACTTTAATCTCAAGACCAAGGTAAAGTTAAGTGGGGGCTTACCGGAATGTCTCTCCCAATGGTGGAGTAAAGACCCGAAGTCGCATGCCAAAATCCACGACAATGGCAAACACCACCTGAAGAAGAATCAATTCTAATTATAGAGCAATTGACAAAATCAAGTTAAAAATCCCTAATTTTTTGCTTTTTATTTCTTTTCTCCTCTTACCTTTGAATTCCTTTTTAGTTTCACTTTTCTTTTCTTCTTTGTTGAATTCTCGTGTGTCTGATTGTTAAGGAGAAAACAATTAACAGCTAACCATTTTTGTATTGCTAGTCTTGGTAGTTAGCTTTATAGATTTAGTTAGAGAGTTTGTTAGGAGTTGTTACTTGTAATTGTCTCTGTGACAGGTGTACATATTCTATTGTTACTGTTATACTATTTATGTCAGCTTTGTACAATTCATAGAGTAATGAGAATAAGCAGATTCTTTTGCTCTCAGAAATTCTCTCTATTCCTTTTCTTTACATGATATCAGAGCACTAAATACCGATCCGTGATTCGAGTTTCTCACCGGTGATCTGAGTTCTTTATTACGAATTGCCATGGGAGATCAAACTTCAAGCTCATACGCTGCTTCACGTTTTGTTCCTATTTCTTTTTCTCGCTCAATCTCGTCCAAATTGGACAACAACAATTTTCTAGTGTGGCATCGACAAGTTCTTGCAATAATCAAAGGTCATCGACTCCAAGATTTTCTTTCTACTTCTATTGATCCGCCATCGAAAATTCTTTCTTCTAAAGATGCGGTTCTAGGTCATGTCAATCCTGCGTTTCAGGATTGGGAGTATTAGCATATTAAAATATTTTCCTTTTTTTTGTTGTTGCCAGGTATATTAAGACAATATAGCGCTTTCTAGAATAGATTTTGTTATATATTTGGTTGTACTTTCACACAATACGGTAATGAAAAAAGGGCCTTTATTCTTCCATTACTTTATCTAATATGGTATCAGAGAATTTCCCTTCTTCTTCTTCTTCTTCTTCTTTTCTTCTCTGAACACCGTTCTTCCTCTTCTTCTCTTCATCTCTGAACATGGCCCGCGGTGGTCAGAACAATAATAATAATAACAACCGTTTTCAGCCACTCACCCCTCTTTCTCCCTCTACCATTACGTCTCAGCATGACCTTTCTTCCATGGATAACATTCACAGTCCTTTCTTTCTCCACAGTGGTGGCCATCCCAGCTCAACCCTTGTTTCTCACATTCTCACCAGACTCAACTACAATACTTGGCGTCGTTCTATGCTTATGGCTCTTAATGCCAAAAATTAGCTTGGATTTGTTGATGGCACTCTGTAGAAGCCACACCCAGATGATTCCTCTATTGGTGTTTGGTCTAGATGTAATAGTATGGTTACATCTTGGCTCCTCAATGCTGTTTCCAAGGAGATAGCTGATAGTCTCCTCTACCTTGACAGTGCTCAAGCCGTTTGGTCAGATCTGTATGATCGATTTCAACAGAGCAATGCCCCACGCATTTTTCAAATAAAACAACAGTTGCACGGTCTTTCTCAAGGATCTCTTGACATCAATACTTACTACACCCGTTTAAAGATTCTTTGGAATCAACTCCAGAATTTTCAACCCGTTCCCGTATGTCAATGCGGAGGTATGACAGCATGGATGGATTATCAACAATAGGAGTATGTCATGCAATTCTTGATGGGCTTAAATGAATCTTATGCTGGAATGCGTGGACAGATTTTGATGATTGACCCATTACCCTCTGTTGCGAAGGTGTTTAATCTTGGCATCCAAGAAGAGCGGCAGCGCTCCATTGGGTCTGGTTCTTCTGCTCCAACTAATTATTTAGCCTTCAACACCTCTTCCTCAGCACCCATCTTCCCAACTCCGGTTGCCCCTTATGCTGCCGCTTCTATTTTTTCTCAGGGTAAGCCTAAGCGTGATCGTCACATATGTTCACACTGTGGGCTCACCGGACATACTGTGGATCGTTGCTACAGGTTACATGGGTACCCACCTGGGTACAAGCCCAAGCCCAAGGCCCAATCGACCTCTTTTCAATCCACAACTCATCATGGCTCTTCCTCTGAACAGTCCAAGAACCATTCGTTTACTCCCACAGCTGTGGCTACCATGGCAACTTCTCCATCGTCTGATCTGCTTTCCACTGATCAAGTTCAGCAGCTCATCGCCTACCTTAGCTTGCAACTCCATCTTCGTGGCGTTGACACACCTGAGCCTCAATCTGCAACGGGTCCTTCTGTTTCTCACATCTATGGTAATCCTTTTATAACCCTTTCTCTTTCACATTCTTCCATTCCTCCTGATGTTTGGGTCATCGACATAGGTGCTACACACCATGTCTGTAGTACTCTTTCTCTTTTCTCTCACTCCACACTCGTTAACAATACCGCAATCACTCTTCTTACTAGTCATTCCATTGCCATTAATTATGTAGGGATAGTCAAATTGTCTAATTCTCTAATTTTGCACAATGTGTTGTTTGTTCCCATGTTTTCGTTTAATCTTCTCAACGTTAGTGATCTTACCCTCAACCATCATTGTCGTGTTGATTTTCTATCTGATTCATGTATGATTCAGGACTACACTTAGGGCTCGACGATTGGGAAGGGTAGAAGACAAGGCAACCTTTATTTTCTAGAATTAGGGACTATTGCTTGTAATTCTCTATTTTCTTGTTCTGTAATGTCTAAAAGTGATGT
Source organism: Ficus erecta (assembly GCA_008635985.1). Lineage (NCBI taxonomy): Eukaryota > Viridiplantae > Streptophyta > Magnoliopsida > Rosales > Moraceae > Ficus > Ficus erecta. Next base: position 8,651 of record BKCH01001431.1, on the reverse strand, counting down.
TTGGCACTTTAGGCTTGGACATCCATCTCCTGTAAAAATTCAACTTCATCATAATGAATTACAAATCCCTAGTTCTTTATCTCACTTGTCTTCCCATTGTCGAATTTGTCATTTGGCTAAACAGAAACGACTTCATTTTATCTCACATAATCATTTGTCTCTTAAGCCATTTGATTTGGTACATATTGATATTTGGGGTGCTTTTCATGTCACCACCCCCGCTGGTCACAAATATTTTCTTACCATAGTTGATGATTGTAGGCGAGCTACTTGGGTTTATCTTTTACGTGCAAAATCAGATGTTCTTACCATTTTTCCAGATTTTTATACTCTCATTTATAACCAATATGGCACTACAATTAAATCTGTTCGTTCTGATAATGCACCTGAGTTAGCATTCCATGATTTTTTTCGTTCCAAAGGCATTGTTCCTTATCATTCTTGTGTTGACACACCTGAACAAAATTCGGTAGTCGAACGAAAACATCAACATATTCTTAATGTGGCCCGTGCTTTGCTTTTCCAATCATGTGTTCCTCTTTGTTATTGGGGTGATTGTGTCTTGACAGCCGTTTATTTGATTAACCGCACACCGTCTCCATTACTCTCCAACAAAACTCCGTTTGAACTATTGCATAATAAAAAAACCCATTTATGATCATCTTCGCACCTTTGGATGTTTGTGTTATGGTTCAACTCTCCCTAGTCAACGCACAAAGTTATCTCCTCGTGCCCGTGCTTCGGTTTTCCTTGGTTATCCTTTTGGTTATAAAGGGTACAAACTTCTTGACTTAGAGAGCAATAAAACTTATATCTCTAGAAATGTGATGTTTCATGAATCCATCTTTCCTTTTGCCAACTCTCAACCAGGATCTCTCTCACATGATTTCTTCAGTGAGAGTGTCATTCCAAGATCCATTCCTAGCACTTCTGAGTCATTCCATTCCACTGACTTCTATTCTTCCCCTATTTCGCACACACCTGATTCTCCCTCCATAGCTCCGTCTCGTCCGCATTGAGTCCGTAAACAACCATCTTATTTGTCAGATTATCATTGTTACTTGGCTACACATCCATCTTCTTCTTCCACTATCACTCCCTCCACTTCTACTCTATATCCCACCTCTTCCTTTCTTAGCTACCAAAAGTTGTCCTAGCCATCTCGAATGTTCATCTTAGCCATCTATTTCGAAACCGAACCTAAATCTTTTTCCCAAGCTGTTGAATCTCAGGTGTGGCGTGATGCTATGAATGTTGAGTTGCAGGCTTTGTAAAGCAATGGAACCTGGTCTATTGTTTCTCTCTCTCATGGCAAACACCCGGTGGGCTGTATATGGTTGTACAAGACCAAATTTCGAGCTAATGGTACTATCGAAAGACATAAAGCCTGCCTTGTGGCTAAAGGCTATACACAACAAGAAGTTATCGACTTCCTTGACACATTTTCCCCTGTAGCAAAACTTGTTACTGTTAAAGTTTTGCTCTCATTGGCTGCTATTTCTGGTTGGTCACTTACTCAACTTGATGTTACTAATGTATTTCTCCATGGTGACCTTATTGAGGAAGTTTTTATGACCCTTCCACCTAGATATACTGGTCGAAAGGGGGAGACTTTACCTTCTAATGCTGTTTGCAGGCTACAATATGGTTTGAAACAAGCCTCTCAGCAATGGTTTCATAAATTCTTCAGTGTTCTAATATTGGAAGGGTTTACACAATCTATTAGTGATCATTCCGTATTCATCAAATCTCATGGTCATTCATTCTTGGCTCTCTTGGTGTATGTTGATGATATTATTATTGCAAGTAATGATCAAGAAGCTGTGGACAATCTGAAATTTGCTCTTAGTAAGCAGTTCAAAATGAAAGATTTGGGGGCACTAAAGTATTTTTTGGGTTTGGAAGTTGCTAGATCAGCTGCTGGTATATCGGTTTGCCAAAGAAAATATGCTTTGGAATTATTATCTGATGCAGGGTATTTGGGATGCAAACCTTCTTCCATACCTATGGAACCCAACCTAAAATTCACTTAATCCAATGGTGATTTACTTGCTGATCCTACTAGTTATCGGCGGCTGATTGGCAAACTAATATATCTCACCATCACACGGCCTGATCTTAGTTACTCCGTCAATCGACTTAGTCAATTTTTGGCGACTCCGCGCACTTCACACCTTCAAGTAGCTCTACGAATCTTACAATACATCAAGAAAACTCCAGGCCAAGATCTTTTCTTTCCCTCGAATTCAACAATTCAGCTCAAGGCCTTCGCAGATGCTGATTGGGGTACATGCCCTGATACTCGATGCTCTCTTACTGGTTTCTGTGTATTTCTTGGTTCCTCACTTGTTTCTTGGAGGTCCAAGAAGCAACAAGTGGTCTCCCATTCTTCCGCCGAAGCTGAATATCGCTCTATGGCTAACACTACTTGTGAGATTGTTTGGTTAATTTGTTTGCTTCAAGAGTTATGTGTTGTTCATCAAGGTCCAGCTCTTCTTTATTGTGATAATCAAGCTGCCCTTCACATTGCAGCCAACCCAGTCTATCATGAGCGCACCAAACATATCGAAATTGATTATCATTTTGTGCGAGAAAAGATACAATCTGGCATTTTAAAAACCATGCATGTCACCACACGCAATCAGGTTGCTGGTCTCCTCACCAAAGCCCTTCATCCTTCACAGTTTCAGCTTCTTCGGGGCAAGATGGGAATTCATAATATGTATTCTCCATCTTGAGGGGGAGTATTAGCATATTAAAACATTTTCCTTTTTTTGTTGTTGCCAGCTATATTATTTGTTGTTGCCAGCTGTATTAAGACAATATAGCACTTTCTAGAATAGATTTTGTTATATATTTGGTTGTGCTTTCACACAATACGGTAATGAAAAAAGTGTCTTTATTCTTCCATTCCTTTCTCTAATAGGAAGCAACAAGATCAGTTGATTGTTTCTTGGCTTCTACCTTCCATGTCGAATGGCGTTCTTTCGCACTTGGTGAATTGTGAGATGGCTTCTCAGATTTGGCACACTCTTGAGTTATTTTTTGCCTCTCAAATCTGGGCAAAGAAGAATCAATTTAAGTCTCAATTACAAAATACTAAGAAAGATTCACTCACTATGAATGAATATCTGTTAAAGATTTGAACTCTAGTTGATTTACTGGCTCTTGTTGAGGCTCTTCTATTGGCTCTAATTCTACAAAGCAAACTACCAAGACTAACAATAGAAAAATGGTTAGCTGTTAGTTGTCTTCTCCTTAACAGCCCCCCTCAAACTTAAAGTATCCAAATTGGTTACTTTAAGTTTGTCTCTAAAGATACTAAAACTTGAGCTTGAAATAGCCTTGGTAAAAATGTCCTGGCAAAATAACCGTGTGTGTGTCTTGCTAATGTTGCAATGGCTGGTAATAATTCTCGATCTGGTGGTTTTGGTGATCAGAGGTTTTTTAATGGGTCTTGTAGTGGCTTTGGTGGTTCTGGTAGTGGTTCTAGTGGCTACTCTCTTGGCAGTGGAGGTTCTCATGGTAGTCATCATGGTTTTGGGAAATTTTCTCAAAAAGGAGGTCAGAAGGCTAAAGGCAAGAGTCACTTTCTTGGTGGTCAATTTGGATTTATTCCATTTGGGAATAAGCCTTTCTGTCAAATCTGTTTCAAGCCTAGTCATGTTGCTTTACAGTGCTATTACGGATTTGATAGGTCTTTTACTGGCCCATCTCAGTTTCAGAATCAGCCTATTATGTAGGGAAATGTTGCACAGCTTTCTTGTCCTAAATCTTCATAGTTAACTGCTATGGTGGCTACTTCTGAAGCTATTGGAGATTCGTTCCGGTACTACCCAGAAGAGGCTTTTGATATAGAGTGGTATCCTGACTCTGGTGCTACAAATCACATAACCTCTGATCACACCAACCTAATGGCTAAGTCTGAGTTTACTGGACTTGATCAGGTCCATATGGGAAATGGTAAGGGATTGTCTACTAAGCATGTTGGTCAAACTGTATTTTCTTCACCATTCTTGTCTTGTAAAACACTTACTCTAAAACAGTTATTACATGTTCTAGAAATTCGTAAAAACTTGCTAAGTGTCTCTAAATTTGCTCAAGAGAACCAATTTTTTTTTTTAAATTTCATCCTGCTACATGTTTTGTCAAGGATCTCAAGTCCAAAGTGGTACTTCTGGAGGGGCGTCTTAAAGAGGGTCTGTATGTTTTTGACAACACACATATCAACATCCAAAAGAATCCATCCTTGTCTTCATCAATCAACTACAGCTCTTCCTCAACACCTGTCTCTTCTACAACAAACATTGTTGTTCTACCTGTCAATCGAACTCATAGTTATACTTCTTTCAAGCCTGTTTTTTCTGCTTTTTCATCCACTGTCAATAAGCCCAATCAATTTGATTTGTGGCACAATAGGCTCAGACACCCTTCTGAACATATTGTTCAAACTGTTCTATCAAATGTGAATGAAAATCCTACTTTTTTCTGTAAATCATGTTGTCTTGTCAAAATACACAAGTTACCATTTTCCGTTTCTACTTCTGTATATTCTAAACCTCTGGAATTGATTCACTCAAATCTCTGGGGCCCCACTTCTGCGCTTTCCTCTAGTGGATACAGATATTATATCCATTTTTTTGATGCTTACTCACGCTTTACTTGGCTATACTTATTAAGAAATAAGTCAGAAGCGTTCCAAACTTTCCTCAACTTCAAAACCTTAGTTGAAAAACAATTAGATTGTTCCATAAAAGCCTTATAACCCAACTGGAGTGGTGAATTTAGAGTGTTTATTGATTTTGTTCAGCAAAATGGGATACTTCACAGAAATTCTTGCCCCACACACACGAGCAAAATGGGGTTGCTAAGAGAAAACATTGTAGAGAGTGGTCTAACTCTTTTAGCTGAAGCCTCTATGCCTTTCAAATATTAGGATGAAGCTTTTCGAGCTTTCGTGTTTCTTATAAATAGGCTGCCTATTCATTTGTCCCAAAAGAAGTATGTAACAGATCTGTTGTGTAAGACCAAAATGCAATATGCAAAATGTGTTTCAACTCCTATGACTACTGGGCAAAAACTCACCTCCTATAGGAGTGACCCTATTAAGGATGTGCAGCTCTACAAACATGTTGTGGGAGCACTCCAATATGTTACACTCACTTAGCCAAAGATTTCCTTTTCAGTTAATAAAGTTTGCCAGTTTATGCAAAGTCCATTACAGGCTCACTAGAAGACAGTAAAAAGGATACTCAGGTACTTGGCAGGCACATTGGGCTTTGGGCTGTCACTCCAATCATGTTTACCTTCAGAGATGAGTCTCACTGGTTTCTGTGATGCTGATTGGGCGTCAGATGTTGAAGACAGACGCTCAACTTCCGGTTTTTGTGTATTCTTGGGTCCTAATTTGATCTCTTGGCAGTCGAAGAAACAATACACGGTTTCTCAATCTTGTACGGAAGCTGAGTACATAAGTTTGGCAAGTTTAGTTGCTGAAATCACTTGGCTCCAATCATTATTGAGTGAGTTACAGATTGGAGATATAAAAACATCAATCATTTGGTGTGCCGATCTTAGTACGGTTCACTTGGTAGCAAATCCAGTTTTACATACAAGAACTAAGCATATTTAATTGGATCTATATTTTGTACGAGATAAAGTGCCAAGGAAACAAGTGATAGTGAGACATGTACCTACTGTTGATCAACTGGCTGACATTTTTACCAAGGCTATTTCAAGCTCAAGTTTTAGTATCTTTAGAGACAAACCTAAAGTAACCAATTTGGATACTTTTAGTATCTTTAGAGACAAAATTAAAGTAACATGATTTATATATATAAATGGTTAAACCGTGAACCACTCAAATAAAAGGTTTTTGCTTTCTTTATCTATATATTAATATATATGTTAATTATACATGTAAATTTGAATTAAAGTACATATTTATTACTATTATATAAAGCTCAAGTTTTTTACTATTCAAAATTTTAGTCTTTCTGTTTTGTCCTTTTGTGGGCTTTTTTTCATTTTTTTCATTTTTTTTTTTATGAAATCGTTTGATACTTTTTACTTTTTAGTGCAATCATTTTTATCTTTTCGGCTGAAATGTTTTTACTTATTTTATTTTTATTTTTTTACCTTTTTTATTTTTTATTTTCTTGCATCTTTTGCTCTTAACTTTTTGAAAAATACTTTTGATTTATTCATTTCATTTAGAAATTTTATATCTACATTCTTTTTAAATAGAAAAACTTAAAAAATAAAATGCATATATATGTAACGTAACTAAACTCATGTTTGCACGCACATACAACTAGTATGTTATAAAAGAGAATAAAAGTTGTAATTACTAATTATCTATATGTTCATTCTAGTGGTATAGTAATTATTATTATTATTAATATTTATATATGTGATAATCAAGAAATTCAAGTGGTGGAGTTTTCATGATGACAATTTTCTCTTATTAATTGGAGTTGCTTCATTAAAAAATTATTTGGCCATGGTCTCCCTGAAGGAAAAAAAAAAAAAGGAGTTGATCTCAGCATTAGAGGTATTTTCCACGGATGGTACACTCTCTTAATAGAGCCTTTTATTGACACAAATAACTTATAAAAAGAGCATGTTATCGGTAAGGTCGTTCACTTTCATTTTTATCTTACTTTATACTAATGTACTTAGTGTTGAGAAATTTCGAAGTTGAACGATTGATTGTCTGGGCCATCTCACTATGTTGCATGGCCTATACAATTATGGGGGCTACTGTTGACGCCCGAAATTTGACAAGATTCGAACTCGACCCATGGTGTGGGCTGAAAATCGGTGCGTGAACCCAAGTCACGCTTCGAGGTGGGTCGTGGTTTGGAAGCACGAGTGGGCCTGCTTTATTCATTTAGATTAGACTCTCAGCCTACTTGAGAAGCTTTTAGTCTATAAAAAAATTAGAATAATATGAATTATGGAGAAAACCATTAAAAAACCTCAAAAGCTTTAACTCAGTCCAATAAGCTTAGATGAGCCTACTAAATCTAGTAGAAGCCCAATGAATATCCATAAAATTATCTTCCTTCCCCCTGCAGATTAGGATTTCAAAGTTTGTCAATATGGGAACTAACAATACATTATTTAAGCTAAACTATCCTTGTCAAAAAAACGTCCGGTGCCTAGGAATCATGCACCTAAAAATAGCACCCACGAAGCATTTGATCAGTTAGCTATCTCTCTAGGCACCCATTACCAAGGCAGCTCTCTTTGACCACGTTTAAATGGTCTAAGGAGAGTCCTTCCCGCCTCCTAAAGCAGCCAGTCCAGGAATGAGAGGGAAACCATAACTGGAGAAACTCCCAACAAGGACCTCCAAGTAGAAAGCCTCCAAACTGAACCAGAAAAGTTTTGGTTGCCATTAGATCCTCCTCCACCTATAAATACCACACCATTCTCACCCCAAACACACACCTTCAGCCCCCCAACACTACAAACAACTCTTTTTTCATCTTTATTCATGGCCAAGAGAGGATACTTTCTCTAGATTAGGTGCCTCCATCGATGGAGGTGCACTTGAAGTAAGAAGCCATTCTCGAGCACTTCGTATTTTAGACTTCACCAACCACCCCTGATCACACCACAATCACAAAGCCTCATACCATCCATTCCCCAAAGCTTCCCATTCACCAACTATAGCATCCATCCACAAAGACCACACATATTCCTCTCCTACACCATAAGCACATCTCAAGATCCCCTTTTATGAGAAGTTTTCATTGACTTGGAGCCGGAATCACAACGTGTGTCGCCCTCGGAACCGTCTTCCTCGGGGATCCGGGTTTAGCTCATTCCAGAAAAGATTGTGTGTATGTTAAATTATATTAACATTGATGCACCTTATTTGAGTCCTTTTAGAGAACTTTATTTGAGTCCAATCTACAAAATATGTGGGAAAAAAAATGTTTTAAAATATTAAATTAAAAGTTTTGTCGTTACCTTAATATTAAAGAATTTTTACGATAGAATTTATTATTTTAAATTATTAATAAGAAATATATTATTAATAGTTTGATTAATTTTTTGACGATCAAATTTATTACATAAATAATTTTGTGTCATTCTGTGAATTTTTAAAATAGATATTCATAATTCTCGTAGTTCAAACCAAGAAAATTAGTTTTATATTTTAAAAAATATTTTAATAAATAATGTATAATAAGAATTCTTATCATAATAACACTCTAAAAATAAACAAGAGATAAGGTCGTTTGATTGGTTCATTAAAATTTTGGAGTTATTTTAATTAGAGTTAAGTTGAATTATGAAATTGTATGTTCGGATAAATATAAATCATTTAGAGTGTGAAAGTATTAAAACTTAAAATATGATTGAGAAAATAAAATAATATGAATTTTATTTCATTTTTCTCAAAATTTTAAATAATTGGAAAAAAAATCATTTTAAGTTGAATATATTATATATTTTTAAAATTTGAATTTTTAAATTAGAATGAGAGATTCAAATAGTAAAATTGAGTTTATTTTTTTACAAAAAATATAAAAAACAATTGGAATTGTTTCTTCAAAAGAATTTTTTTTTTTTAAAATTTGGTTTGAAGAAATTGTCTTTTATGTTCTTGGTTTGTAGTCCCAAACCCATTTATTCGA
>BKCH01001430.1:0-47123 GCA_008635985.1 Ficus erecta | reverse complement strand
TGCGCTATGAGCTTTATCCAAAATCTGCTTCTTTTCTCCATCAGACAGCGATGACGAGAGATTCTTCTCACCCCCAAGTGCGTCATCTAAACCTTTTGAACGAGCAAAGCCCTCATCCTGAGTCTCCACAGCCCAAAATCATTTTCCCGGTGAACTTTTCGACATCGTACTTAGTCAAACCCATTCTTGAATCAGAACCTGTCTCTGATACCAGTTTGTTGAGAGAAAAAACCCAGGATACTCTCATAGAATCAATCCCACAAGACTATACAGAAAACAATCACCAGAAAATGAAATTGGAAGAAAAAACTGAAAAACTATATTGCTGAGATTATCTTCAAGTTACAGACTCTATCTTTCTTCTAAAGCCAGAAAGAATTCCCAGTCTCTAACTTTCTCTCTCTAGAACTCTCTGTTTTCACGTTCTCTTTTTTTGTACAATAGCCTCTCTTGCTCTTAGCCTCCTTAAGACTCTCTATTTTTTAATACACTCAACAAGTCAAAAGCCTTTAATACCTAAGCTAGCTATTCAACAGTTCCTACCCAATAAATGGTACACCTCAGCAACAACCACCTCGAGTAATCAAGTTGACACCTGGCATTAACACTAGTATTAGCTTTTACGGTATCAGAGCATTGAAAAGCTAATATTGGTTGAGGGAGACGATGTCAGGAGGAAGCAGAGAAGGGTCAGAGACTTCTTCGGAAACTCTTCCACCAGTCTCTAAAATTTCTTCCACTGCAAATCTCGAGCCCATTTCCCTGCAAATTATGAATCACAAACTCATGGAAAGAATTATCTTCAATGGTCTTGTTCTGTTCAAAAGGTGATTCGCAGCAAGGGAAAATTTGGCTATATTGATGATTCCATACTGCAACCGAGCTGGGATGTCCAAAATTCTATGGTGATGGCATGGCGCATTCACTCGATGAACGAGAGTATTGGTGAAACGTATTTGTTTCATCCTACAGCCAAGGATATTTGGGATGCTGCATCGTTGGCGTATTCTGATCTTGAGGATTCATCTCAAGTTTTTGAGTTGCATAATTGTCCTCGAAATCTACGTCAAGACGATCAGCCCGTAATTCAGTATTTCAATACCTTGAAGAAATTTGGGCAGGAATTGGATCTATTCACTATCTGTGAGTGGAAACATCCGGATGATGGTGCATTATATCATTGACTCGTGGCTAAGGAGTGAGTTTATTATTTTTTGGCTGGTCTTAACCACGATCTGGACGAGGTTCGTGGCCAAATACTGGGTCTCCGTTCCTTGCTTAGTATAAATGAGGTTTTTGCCGAAGTTCGTCATGAAGAGACTCGGAGGAGGGTGATGCTCACTGATTCCCTACCTCTGCTTGGTGACAATTCCGCTTTGGTTGCGTGTGGTGTTGATTCCAGAAATGATGGCTGCTCTTCCAAAAAGAACCAACCAATGGTGTGACCACTATCAAAAACCTTATCACCCTAAGGACAACTGCTGGAAGTTACATGGGAAACCTGCTAATTGGGTCCCATATCGTCTTTGGAGTTGTGACGGTTAAGGCCTTCAAGTAGCTGCTGATTCGGAGCCTCCTAACCCGATTCTACAGTCGCCATCTATAAAAATCCCAAATGGAGCAACTCTGCAAACTCCTCTCCCAATTCTTCGTCTTCTAGCTCTAATATGGCTACTAAAGGTAAACACTGACTACGTTTGGTGGTCTGACTACACAAGGTGAGCCATGGATTATTGACTTCGGGGCCTCGGATCATATGACAAAGTGTGAAAATTTTTTTACGTCTTATATTACAAGTCCTGGTAATTACAGAGTCAAAATTGCATTTCCCAGTTCTACCCCTCAAATAGTTCTTTTTCATCTTTGGATTTAAAATATTTGTTTTGCCTTTGTCCATCTTCCGGAAACCAATAGGTGTAAACTCGATCCCCAGGCTCATAAGTGTGTTTTTTTAGGCTATTTATACTTATTTTAGGATACCTGAAAATCCGAAAACCCATGAGGTTTCAGATATAAGGGTAATCTGAAAGCCACCTCCCCCTTTAGGTTTCAGATTACCTCTTATTTAAATATCATGGTAATCTTAAAATTTAAATAATTTAGACACAACTATCCTTTATAAACTTTAAAATATAATTTTAAAATAATCTACAGATTTAGAGAGATGAAAAAAAAAAAAAAAAACCCTACGGATCTACATACAAACCAAACACTATAATCTAATATTCTTAGGAATTTGATTACTTTAAAAGATTGTCACGTATCTGATTACATTTGATTACTTTTAACCAAACACCCTCCTAAGGGTCATTGGTGATATTCTCTGAAAAATAAAAATAAAAAAAATAGTCTCCATGGGGGTTTGTTTCTTGAAAAAAAAATTTAAATGAGGAAGATTTTTTTTTTCAAGATTCAATATATTTTTTTTTTGTTGAAAATTTCAAGATTCAAATTTTGAAACAGAGAAAAAATCTTTCAGTTCAAATTCGAATTTGTGGTAAAATTTTTGGGAATCTTCTCCTTCAGATGCCACGCCACCAGATCCGCCTCCTACTTCTCTAATTCACCTTCTGAATATCTTGCACAGGTTATTCACGATTCTCCACAAAATCCTCCATCTAATATCTCACATTGATCTCTTCCCCTTTATCCAGTTTTCAGACAGATTCATCTCTTCCCCTTGATCAAGTTTCTCAGCCAGATTCATCTTCTTCCCCTAATCCGGTTTCTCAGCCAAATCTCTTTCCCGTCTGTGTTGCCCTCGACCGTGCCTATAATTCAGGAAAGGTCAACGGCAGGGGGAGGATTGCAGCCGTTTCCACTTACCTACTCACGAAGGAGACTTCTCAAAGGAGGAAAGGACGTTGATTACCTACATGCCAAAAAATCAATCTGAAGCATGTGTCAAGTAAAACCATAGATTTCCCTGATGATGATGATCTTCCTATTGCAAAGAGAAAAGGAGTTAGGTCTTGCACACAACATCCAATCTCCAACTTCGTAACATATAAACATCTCTCAAAGGCTGTCCAAGCTCTTGTTACCAATCTTTTGAATGAAACGGGTCCCAAACTATGGGAAAATTCGGCGTGGAAAGAGCGTTAATGGAGGAAATGTAGGCTCTTAAAAAAATGGAATATGGGAGACTGTTCAGAAGCCGACAGACAAGGTACCAGTCGGATGTAAGTTCGATTAAGAGACACAAAGTAAGGATAACGGCCAAAGGATATGCACAAACTTATGGGATTGACTAACTTTTGCTCCTGTTGCAAAGATGAATATTGTTCGGGTTCTTATTTCTCTAGCAGCCAATCAAGATTGGCATCTTCACAACAAGATGTGAAGAACACCTTTTAAATGGAGATCTCAAGGAAGAGGTTACCACCAGGATTCGACAAGGAAAGCAAGGGAAAGCAAGAATGGTAAGGTCTGCAAACTAAACAAGTCTTTGTATGATTTGAAACCGTCACCAAGAGCTTTTTTCAACAAGTTTACCAGAGCTATCCGACCGCAGGATTATGTACAAGCCCACGCAGATCACACAATGTACTATAGACATAAAAATGGGAAGATCGCCATTCTTATTGTCTATGTAGATGACATTATTCTTACTGGGAGATAACAAAGAAGAGATAGAGAGGTTGAAACGAAAGCTTGCTTTGGAGTTCGAAATGAAAGACTTGGGAAATTTGAGATACTTTCTCGGAATGGAGGTGGCGGGGAATAAAACTGGGATTTCAGTCACTCAACGAAAATATATGCTGAATCTTTTGAAGGAAACAGGTATGTTGGGATGCAAACCAACTAATACGCCAATGAACCCGAGCTAGAAGTTGGAGATGCCAAAGAATAGCAATCTGGTTGATAAAGGAAGATACCAATGCCTAGTAGGAAAGTTGATTTGTCTTGTAGACACTAGGCCTGACATAGCTTCTTCAATGAGTTGTGTTAGCCAATTTATGCATCTGAAGCATCTAAAGCACCCATCGAGGCAGTTTACTGGAGTTTAAGGTATTTGAAAGGACTCCAAGACAGGGACTGTTTTTCAAGAAAACAGAAACTAGAAGTGTTGAAGTCTTCACTGATGCTGCTTTCAGTGATAGAAGATCTATTTCAGGATATTGTATGTTCGTCTAGGGCAACTTAGTCACATAGAGAAATAAGAAACAAGCGATGGTGGCCAGGAGCAGTGCAGAGTCAGAACTAAGATAGGCTCACGGTATTTGTGACTTGCTATGGCTAAAGATGATGCTAGAGGAATTAAAGGTAACAACAGAAGTACCTTTGAAGATCTATTATGACAACAAAGCAGTCATCAATATCTCCACAATCCAATTCATCACAATCGACCAAACATGTCGAAATGGATAGACACTTTATCAAAGAAAAGATAGAAAAAGGGATAATATGTATGGTGTACGTGCCTACTTCAGAGCAGATTGCGGACATCCTGACTAAAGGGCTCTTCAGACCAATGTTCGAGAAGTTAGTAGACAAGCTGGGACTGTACAACCTATACAGTTCAGCACGAGGGAAGTGTCGAGAAATTAGTTTAGATTTTTTCCTATTTTCTAGGGACGTATTTTTCTAATACTAGGCTTTCCTTTTTCCATGTAACAACTTTAGATACTTTAGATTCACTTCTGATCAGTATAAAAAGGGAGTGTTAGCTAGTATAATATTTTTAACGAGGAATAAACATTTTTCCCAGTGGTGTTTTTTTCGATTCTTTCCTAGTATTGGCTTTTAAAAACCAAACTAGAAAGAACACTGCAAAACTTCTGAACCACAGTAAAATATATCCAAGAAAGAAAAGAACCAAAGAAAGTATATTAAGGGCTTATGTACTGACCTTGTTTCTCGACTTGCGCTTAATGAATTGAACCTAAAATCAAAAGGATTAATATCACTTAATACATACTAAGATCTCAAATCAAATACAATAGTATTATTCAACATGTAGAATTAAAACAGTAAAACAATAATTTTAATGAGAAAATAATTATTATTATTATTATTTCTTTTTGTTCAACCTACAACTTCCACTAAATAGAGAACGAAATAAAAATGTAATGGCTCTTTTTTTTTTTTTTTTTTTTGTCTAGTTAAATCTCTTGAAACAAGATTAATCCATAAAACAAACAACTGGAGACAAGATAATGGACCATTTTTATATTCCATTACATTCTCGACATAATCACTATATATTCAAAAGAAAAAATATATAGAAGCATACCACAAATTGAGTTGTGGTAGATGGTTTAATCTTCAGGGGGGTGGTCCATTCCTAAAAATAATAACAAAATTTGCACAATATAAATACATAAAATTGAGAAACTAGTTTATTATTACCTTAGATATTAGTTATAGAAATAACACAAAAAAATTTTAACTATTTATTACTCCAGCATTGCATTCAAATCTTAACAACTAAATAAGGTCAACCCCAATTATGAACCAAATCCCAATTATAATTATTTTTCCCTTTGAAAATCAATTCCGATTTTAATTTAAACTCAAATGGCTATGACATTCACCTATCTATTATACTGTTAATGTCTTAAAATGGAATAGAATAATGAGAGTAGTTAATAATTATTTTTGTGAAAACTAATGCAAAATAGAAAATACCATTAATTTGTACGGAATGCACTTCGCCATTAACTCGTCCCACGGGTCCAATAACAATCTTCTTGGGGGGGTCTTCATTAAAGGCATCCTGGTCATAATCTGCGATATGTTGGTTCAAGCATGATGAACCACCATGCTTCAAAGGCACCTTTATAAACTGAAACTGCACATAAACACAATAATAAATTGGACATATCAATATTCTTAACTGAAAAGGAAAAAAAAAATAATACTTATGTTATTGTAAAAGTATCATTCTAACTTACATTGTAATTGCTTAGAGTTGTCATCAGTGATCTTGTGGTGCCTGGAATTACAATTAACATCCGATGTCATCCGTATTAAAATTTAATAGAAGAATCACGGAGAAAAAGATATAGCTCACGACATTAAGCAAAATTGTCTTTAATTAATCGACAATTGTGTTACAAACTTAATTTTTTTTGTTGAATAGTTATAAAGTTAATTGCTAATGAAGAAAACATGCTCTCTCTATATCAGTAGTGCACGAAAAGTTGTTGTGAACATATTTGAGAGAAAGAAATCTCAACAAAAAGAATATATATTAAATAACAAAGTTAAAATCTGCGTGTTTATCACTAAAAAAAATAAAATAAATAAAAAAAAAAGGAGTTAAAATCAGAATAGCTACATGATTTAGGTAAATAGTAAAACCATATACATCATTTAAAAAAGAAACAGAGCCCTTTATCATGTCATTAGACTGTTCAAAGAAAATAATTAATAAGATATTGTTCAAAAGAATCCAAGATTGTTTCTTTGGGTCTGAATATTTTTCTGACAAAAGCACAAGAAACAAAACAAAGAAATTTAAACAAAATGACATTGTAGTAAAGCACATGTCCATCACTCTATTTTACCCCAGCCTTATCATTCAAACTAAGGGATCGACAATAAGGTTTAAACATCAAATAGTCCTTCACCAAAAATTCAAAGTAGAGTACTATTTAAAAATAATAATAATAAAATAACAGATAAAGTACGTAACTACGAGTTAGAATAAAGTAATTTGACATCAATTGGAAACAAAATGGATAAACAAGGCAACATAAATGAGACAGTTTTTCTTATTCAAAATGAGAGAATGATGGGAAAAATTGGAAAAAACAATGTTTTTGCAAAAAAATTCCAATTTCCAAAATTAGATTGGTCCTCCAAGCATATAACAAGATTGAGACAAAATGATAGTTAACATGGTAAATCCAGTATTAAAGAAAATGAATATAAATATATGGGTTTAGTAACAAAGGAATGATCAAGATAGAAGAAAGGGATGTTTTGGAGTGGGGTCAGCCTCCATTGGCTGGGATCTCTTTCGCGTTGTGGTTTGTGTTTTGTGTCGTCACTCTCTGCCTTGTTTTGGGCTGGGGCTGGTCCCTCTCGCTTTCTTTTATTAAAATATATATATATATATATATATATATAGAGAGAGAGAGAGAGAAGAGAAATGCAAGTAATAGAGATTATCAGAGAGAGATTTATACTAAACACAACGAGGGGAATGAACACCTTACTTCCACTTTTGAGTGTGCGAGAGGAAAAATAAAATTCACGCCAGCCAACTATTAGAGAGAAACAGGAGCCCTTGTTACCGGCTGTGGAAGACAGTGGACGAAAAAGTAGCCCGAGGGAAGAAGACGGAAAAATGGTATTTTTTTAATATCAGTGGCCCCATGAGCTCAAAGAGTGATAGGCCCTCACCAGCTGACATGTACACAAGTAGGATATAAAAAAAGTGGGACCCAAACAAAACCGAGCCAGTAAAGTAGCCACCTGGACTGCCAACTCAGGTGTTGTTATGCAGATTTCATGGAAAAGAGGCTGAGTTATTGCTCTTGGAACTATGATTTTTTTTTTAACAAATTTTATACATTTCAAACTTCAAAAACTGATCAGAGCCAATGAAGTGCACTCTTTCAATAACCAAAAGAATACCAAAAGGAGAGGAAAGTTTTCAATGAAGGAAAAGCCAAACGTGCCCACCCGCCACCCGCCGACCGCCGAAAAGGATCATAAACTCTACCGAACATTCATTAAGCAACAGTTTTTTTGAAACTCCGATGATTAAAAATGGCAACGAGTAGTTTAGCAAGACAAATAAGCAGTGTCATGGCTAATGCTACCAGAAACAGAGCATCAGATGGAGGAAGCTGGTACACCCCTCACATGGCTGCCGCCTCTCGTGCCATCGCTGAACGACTGCCTTTGGTGGATCTCGTTCTTGAGATCAGAGATGCACGGGTAAAACTATGCTAATCTTATATGCATAAATATATATATATATATATATGTGTGTGTGTGTGTGTGTTTATGTGTGTGTGTGTGTGTGTGTGGGTGTGTGTGTGCGTGTGTGTTTGTATATATATACATACAAACATGCATGGGCATCAAATATGTTTTTCTGACTTTGTTGAGTAAAAGCTTAAAAAAAAAAAAAAAAAAAAAAAAGACTTATTGGGTAAAGAGGTTGGGTAAAGAGGGAAAGTAATTTTTTTTTTTTTTTTTTGGTTTTCGTGCACCACCTGTTTGAGGAAATGCCTTACTTGGCCCGTGGACTTTTTTTGTTCTTTATTTACTTGTTTGTGTTTGGTCCTTGTTATAAATATTGCCTATTTAAAATTTAAAAACTAAGATTGAAATCAAGAAAGGTGCCCCAATTTTCCGTCCATTTATTTAAGAAATAGACAAATTTTGGAACATATTTTTTCTATTACGTGGTCTATTTCTCAAGAGAGAAGAAAGTTCAAGTAAGTTTAATCCTATAAACAAAGATTGTAGTTGAAAATTTGATGCCCGTTTGGTAATAGTATTTGAGTGAGGTTTTTCAAGGACGCGAAAGAGAAAACAAGAAAATAGTGTGTAATTGAGTTTGAAAACAATGAAAGCACCATTTTTGTTTTAAGTATTTTTTTACAGTTTTTTTAGATTTGTACTTGAACTCTTGGTTTGGAGAAGATGCAAGGTCGCATTTTGTTTTTTGGTTGAGCTAATTGAATTCAAAGGAAATGTTTCTTGCTGATAGAATATGGAAGAATTCATACTACTAACTCAATGAAATAATTTTCTTATTGGCTTTTCCCATGTTTAGATTCCATTATCTTCAGAGTATGAGCAATTGGAGAGGAACAATAAGTCTTCCTTAAGACGAATAATAGTGTTGAACAAGATGGACCTTGCTGATCGCTCACAAACAAAGGTGGGTGTGAAAAGTATGTTTCTCGGATGCTTGTTTTCTGGTCATGGTATCCTAGCATAATGTAATTCAGCTTAATCATTTATTTTCTAAATAACATTGACATTTTATGAACTTTATCATTTGCTTCAAGTCGTATTTATGTATTGTTTACACATTCTTTTTCATTTTTAAGGAGTGGATGAGCTATTTTGAACAAAACAACTGCATTTCTTATGGAGTCAATGCCCATAATAAGGAGAGTATCAAGCAGGTAATGATTATTTGCAAAAGTGAAATTGTTCATTTGTTTATAGCTTTTTTTCCCCTTTTTTCTTTCAAACAAAAATGTGCCTCAAGTAATAGCAAACAATGTAAATTTTATAAATGGAATTCTTCTTTATTTTAAACTTAAATAAAACGAATTACTTTTGTTATTATTGTTGCTGTAGTTGTTGGTGGTATTGTTGTTTACGGCCTCTGGTTTACTTCTTGCAGTTCTTGAACTTCTTACAAGCCCGAGTTAAAGAATTGAGAAAAAACGATCATTCTTATACGACAACAATATTACTGGTTGGGATTCCTAATGTTGGTAAATCAGCTCTCGCCAATTCTTTGCATCAAATAGGGAGGATTAGCGCTGCAGGTAAAGATGATGCTTCATTGGAAATGAACTCAAATTTTTCCAAGATTCTTTTCAATTTTATTTTGGAGGAAGTTTGTTGGATATGATTACTACTGAGTCTCCTTTATTATTATTATTATTATTATTATTATTATTATTATTATTATTTAAGTTTCTTATTCTATTTTGTATTAGTGGGATTCTGAATACTTTCTGAGCTTTTGTAGCCTTGCTTGCTTCACAGAGAAGGGAAAGTTAAAGCACGCTACAGTGAGTCCACACCCCGGTGAGACAAAAGACATAAGCAGTTTGAAGGTATGTAGCCTACTTTTCCAACGGTGTGTGTTGTTATGGTGCATGGTTGATATTCTTGGCCAATAAAGAGCAGATGCATCAAATCCTAAAGGAATTGTTGTTAACTACTGCTATCTCTTCTTAGGCATTAGGACCACACAATTCTACAAACATTGCATCTTTACGTGTGTATCTTTTCTGCTTTCTGTACATTTAGTTTATAATTCAAAAATGCAAAATTGGTTTGAATTTCGCAGATTGGAAGCCATCCCAATATTTACGTATTGGATACTCCAGGTGTTTTGCCTCCTAAGATTTCGGATGTTGAGGTCTTCTCCAAGCTAGCTTTGACAGGTATGAAACTTAAATTTCCAACACTGAGTGCATGCTTAGTAACGTCAATGAAAAAAAGGGAAAGACATTGGAAATGAATGAAATGAAATAAGAATTTCTAGTGTTTAATTACCTGTTAGGTAATGAATTTGGAAAGTATCTGATTCCTATTCTGGTGTTTACTAACTTTAAGAATAGAAATCTAAGTCCTAAAATATCCTTATGCACATAATTATTGGTTAAAATCTATGGTCTATTAAAAGAATTCTGTTCAAAGTCATAGTCTATAAAAAGAATTTTGTTCAAAGTCTATGGTCTATAAAAAGAATTTTGTTGTTTAACTTTGTAGTTTATTCTAATCCAAAGGGAAACAAACCAGGGGTAACTTAGGATTGACATTCTGTTTACTCATTTTCTCAATCATGTGGACTTCACTAAATTTATATTCCTGATTTTATAAGTAAGCATGAGAATAGAAGGGAAAAGAAAACATGATAAGCCTCCTATTCGCCTGACTTATGTGAGGCATAAGCTGAGGTAGGGGCGATTGCGTAATTCAGACTCGAGAGCAGCCAATTTGGTGTGAGGGGTTGTTATACACGATCTCTTGGTTTCGGGAGGGAAAATGAACAAGCTAGTTATGGGAAGGGAAGGGAATAAAAGAGCAAGGAGAGAGTTAGAGAAGGTTAGCTTAGCCAATTTCTTAGTGGTTAGTGAGAGCTATAGCTCAGGGAGAGATTGCAAGTCTCTCGAGCACACTACTATCAATTGTAATCGTTGTTTGGTTTTCCTCAATAAAAACTCCCTTAATGAGAATTTTCCTTTCAAATTTTCTTGAGTCCTATCAAAACACTCCTCCTTTACCCTTTTTCATTTCTCATTGATGATGAGTAGACATACCCTGGGGTATATATGACCACATACGACGATGTAATATCAGAATTATGTTCATGAAATTCCCAAAGCTTTTGGAGTGACATTTTTCCAAATACAGGAGCAATCAACGACTGTTTAGTTGAAGGAGAAAAACTTGCTCAATATTTTCTTGCTATTTTAAACTTGAGCGAGGAGTACAAGAAATGGTCGAAGTTCTCCCAAAATGAAATCGTGAAACCATTGGCAGACCATAGATCTGAACGCTCAAGCGATGTTAAAATCGAGGGGAAACGAAGGCGGCAATACCCCACAGATCATACACAGGTATCAACACAACACTTTCTATGATGTTAAAATCTCAAACTTTATGAGTTTTGCCATTTCATTTCCACATTGACGGCTGTTCGTGCGATCTTGGTCTGCCATTCCATTTTGTAACTCTTTTTATTTATTTATTTATTAATTTTTGCTTTCATGGGTGTGTGCTTGTTGGGTTTAAGCTTATAACAAAAATAGGGAGAACGGTAAATAACAGTTACTATAAATGCAAAAGGGATGAAAGTGAGAATTTTAATATCAACTCCAATTAATGAAGATTTCTATTTTCTTCTTTGGCTAGCTTCAAAGAATTTATCAGCCCCTCTTGTCTGACTTTCAAAACATAGGAAGCGTTGTCGTCGTCTCATAGGTACTAATGCGATGGTTGGTGTCAAGGTTTAAAATTGCGCAATCGGGTATTAAGGCGTTTTCTGTTTGCAAGTTAAGGCATAAGCCTTAATGTGGTTTGAGGCGTAAGCCTCAAAATGAAACCATAAAATAAGTCGAAAAAAGATGAAAAATCATATAGTAGGTAGAAATCATAACATAACATCAAATTTTTTTCTTGAGATGTCTTATCTTTCAGCCTCTTGTTGAACATTATGCAAACCAATGTGTTCATCTTTATGGTAGCCAAGCGATTTCTTTGGACTGGAAAAAACTTCAGAAAAATTGAGGCTATAGCCTCAATATTGCGCAATTGCGTGCGTTTATGAGTGCGCCTCAATTCATAGAGGCGTACGCAATTTAGAGGGTGATTGAGGCTTAGGCCTCATTACTATTTTTTTCCGCAATTCACTTGAGGCGCACATCATTGTGCGCCTCGGATTGCGCAATTTTAAACAATGGTTGGTGTAATATAATCCAAATTTCACACCAATTAATATTTGAAGGGAGAGCAACTAATTGGTCTGTCCAAAATTCAACTTTGATGACTCTTCACCTAACACTCGAAATAGTTTTGAGGCTTTACACACGACCTTCATGTGCCATGTTCAACTGTTCATCGCTTATACGAGTCTTTCTTCTCTCCCATGACTTGAAAGCAGTAAAAGATTCATAACTTGGATTATTATGTAGAGCGTATTGTGATTAGGTAATATCACGAAGCCTCTATAGTCTCCGTTGATTGGAAATCATGGATATAATGATCAGATAGAAAGAATGAAAAAGGCTATAGTAGTTGTGCTCCGTTTTCCATTAAGAAGAATTTTTGAACAAGGTGGTTAGGTGGACCGTGCATTTCGGGATTTTGCTCGATTATTCAAAGGCATAAAACTTTGAATTAGAAAAAGCAATTTATCGAACGATACAAGTCATGATCTTTTGCAGGCCAAAATAATCTTTTGAGGTGCATCTTTCTTAATCTTTGGTTAACAACATGTTTATGATTGCGGGTCTGATCTTTCTGTTTCTTCGGACTAAGAAACACTTTCATGATTTCTGTCCCAGGATTTCATGGTGAATGATGTTCGTAAAGCTCTCTTCAAGACGATTTCATCTTTTTATGGCAACATGAATGACGAAAAGGATTTGACAATGCTTATGGAGGCTGAGATCGCGGCTTTGAAGGAAGCTTTTCGAATTTCTACGGACTTGAATGAGGAGGATGCACGTTGTAAAGTGGCCGCCAAGTTGCTGAACTTATATCGTACCGGGCGGCTTGGACACTACACTATGGATTCGATCCCATGAAACCTTTAAACAGTTCTTTATTTGATACTCTCTGTATTCTCTATGTTTGCCATTTTTTTAAAAACTGTACAGTTTCACTTCTGTCTAGCAATATATGCGAAGGTTGTATCACCATCAGTCATTTTCTTTTCTTTTATTTTATTCTTGGGTTAATTTCATTAATAGTACTTGTAGAAATTTTATTATTAAAAATAATACTACTTTTTTTTTCCTTCATTACTAGCACTCAAAGCCTTTGATATGTGGGGCCCAGCAGCATTTAATGTATGCCGACACTAGTATTGAAGCTAACAAAGGCACGGTCATTACGAAAATGATCACCCGGTCATTATGAAAATAACCGACACTAGTATTGAAGCTAACAAAGGCACGGTCATCATGAAAATGACCACCCGGTCATTATGTAAATGACCGACACTTGTAAATGATACGACTTACATAAATATATATAAAGTATATAAATTACATGTTTCTCTTCTTTAGCGGTAAAATTCGACATCACATCATCAAACTTTACATTATCGGTGGAAGTCCATGACAACATACGATATATTCTCTTCTACGGAACTTTTCGGCTTCTTTGATTCCTTAACTTCAATTTCCCCATGTTTTCTCTTCAACCTTTCCTCGGCCACCCTTCTCTCGCTCTCTGGTACCGGTTTTTTAGAACTTTTCTCGGTCGGTGGCCTTTTATATGCCGAAGCCTTTACTCGGAGAGACCAATTTTCGGGAGTAATTTTTTTCTCAGCCAATTTCGTGGGTTTCGACATGGGTAGTTTTAAAAGATTCTCCAACGTTCGCACAGACTTTCAAGCAGTTTATAGAGGGCTTTCGTGGTGGTTTCGGACGGTTTTCCGAGCAGTTCCGGTGGGTGGCAACTCTTTCTCTCTCTAGATTTCAGTTTCTCTCTCTAAAACACTGTAGATGTTTGTTTGAAAAATTTTTTTGGAGCATGCGAGAAAGAGGGATATTTGGACTGGTGGGAGATGAGGCTAAACCCGTAATTTGGCATACATTAAATGCTGTTGGGCCCCACATATCAAAGGCTTTGAGTTCTAGTAATGAAGGGAAAAAAAAAGTTGTATTATTTTTAATAATAAAATTTCTACAAGTGCTATTAATGAAATTAACCCTAATCGCTAAATAGAATCAAAATATATTTTCTTGGTTGTAATTTTGAGCCTCTGTTACACTCAGGGAGGGCGGGCCAGCTCCCGTAATTTTGGGATCTTAGACAAAAATTCTCAAAAGGGCCTTTTTTTTTTTTTAATGTATTTTTAAATATTAATCTAATATGTAAATCTCCTTCCTCTATTTAAAAGGGGAGAGGCTGTGGTAGAGTCTCTTCCAGAATAACTATCAATAGAGTTTTTTTTTGAACCGTTGAGATTTAATCAAATGGTTGAAATGTTGTTAGTGTATCATACTACTGGTAGTTATTCTGGGAGAGGCTCTACCACAGCCTCTCCCTTAGAAAAAAATAAGGGAGAGGTTGTGGTAGAGTCTCTCCCAGAGTAACTACCGGTAGAGCTCTTTTTTGAACCGTTAGATTTAATCGAACGGTTGACATAATATTGGTGTACCATACTTACCATACACCTTACCTCATATAAACTTTCCCACCCTTATATTCTTCGTCACCGACAACCTTTTTTGCCATCGTCGACAACCCCCCGACGCCGGCGACCACACACCCAGCCCCACCAACCCTAGGCCCGGCCGGCCCCCCACCCCATCCCCTGTAACCCCTCCCCCTCCCCCAGCCCCCCCTCCCACCCCCGCCCCCATCTCTCTTGCTTCCCCTCTCTCTCTCTTATCCTCTATCTATTCCCTTCTCTCTCTCTCTTCTCCTCTCTCCCTGCCCCCAGCCCCCCCACCCCACCCCACGCCTGACGAGGACCCCCCACCCCCCTCTCTCTCTTCTTTCGTCGAGGGGAGTCGATCACGTCGAGGGTGTTGGGGGGGGGGGGGGGGTCCGGGGGTGGAGGGGGGCCGCAGGCCGAAAAGAGAGAGAGAAGGGAAGAGAGAGAGGAGAGGAGAAGAGAGAGAGAGGGGTGGGGGGTTCCCGTCGGGGGGGCGCCGGGGTGGGCCGAGGGAGGGGGGACCTGGGGTGGGAGGGGCACCGGGCTGGCTGGGCGCCGGGGGTCTGGCAGAGGGGGCTGGGGGGGGCCGCGGGCGGGGAGAGAGGAGAAGAGAGAGAGGGGAAGAGGGAGAGGGGAAAAGAGAGATAGGGTCGGAGGTGGGAGGGGGGGCTGTGGGTGTGGTCGCCGGTGTCGGGGGGTTGCCGGCGACGGGGCGTAGGTCACCGGCGACGGAGAAGATAAGGGTGGGAAAGTTTATATTAGGTAAGGTGTATGGTAAGTATGGTACACCAATAATATGTCAACCGTTCGATTAAATCTAACGATTCAAAAAAGAATTTTATCGGTAGTTACTCTGAAAGATACTCTACTACATCCTCTCCCAAAATATAAACCCTAAATATTTATTTTTTAACTTAATTATAAGTGCTTCTCCTTTAATATTTCAAAGGTGTGCACATGACTATTCAAATGTAACTCCTTTGATCCAATAGCTCTATTTACCGCCTATCTTTTTATTTCATTGTTTCTTATGTCTCACTCTTACTTTCTCTCTCTGTATCTCCTTCCCGCTCACAATCTTTTCCTTCGCCGAATCGCAAGGTACCGACATTCTTCTTTGGTTGAAGCTTTGGAAAGAGATTTTACATCTACGGTCAGACAAGTTCACTTCTATTTGAAATTTCCATTTTGAATATCATGGATCCTTGAGAATCTCTCGTATTTTTGGTTTAAAATCTGAGGTTTAACTAAATTTGTTCTTGTCACTCATTTAAGGAAATTTTGCCTTCAAAAAAAGAAAACCCTAATTTTGTTTTTTCCCCAAAATGTTTTGTAGATAGCTGATGAATTCTGCTCTTGTCACTTGAGTTTCTTTGACGTTTGCTAGAGTAATGGGTCAATCTTACTATCTTTTTACTTGTAAAGGTTCCGTTTCATTCTTGTTCTGTTTGGAATCCGTCGTCATGTGAATTTATTTGTATTGTCAATGGCGAATTACGTCCCTATCTTGAAACTTAGCATACTTGGTTAGTTAGAACTCTTTTAGTTTTCTTACTACTGGTGTAAGATCAAGAGTAGGCCGTTTTTTGGAAAATTATTGTTAACTAAGTATTTTCTGTGATAGAACGCTTGAATTAGTTCGCAATACATTATATATATACTTATATTTATATTTATCCACCAGAGAAATAAATCGAAGAAACAGAAATCAAAACTGAATTTGGGAGAACTCGAAGAATCCTTCCTAAAATTAAAGAGGGTCATTAGCACCCGAGGCTTTTCATCTCTCTCTTCTGTCCCTGTCCAGTGTCCGCCTCTCGTGTTTCTCTCTGTTCACTGAAGCAGAGACCGTCGCCCGCACAGCCGGTGGCCACTGACGCCCCTAGCCGCGCCGGTACGCGGTTTTCTCAGCTTCTTGACATTTTGAAATATTTGAGTTTTTTTTAATGTGATTTAGCATAATTTCATCGAGGATTATTAGAAATTTATACCCTAAGGCCCTAGCTAAACTCTAGTCCCCTTTTGAATCTAATAATATTTATGCAATTTTCTTTTGCGTCGTTCTTTATTTTTTCAATATGCAACTTTTTTGCTGGAATTTTACATATTCTTGCTGCAACAATTTACTGGTGAAAAGATACGCTCGAATATATTGGTTTGGAAATATACCAGCAGTTTGTCTCAATTTCGACCATTTTGTTGGACTGATTTTTGTCTATATTTATTGCACATTGATGAGATTTTCTAAATTGTGCAATTTTATCCTTCTTGTGCTTTATTACTTCAATTTCAAGCCATGATTTTGGTTGTCTACTTGCTCAAAACTTGATGAAATATTTTCGATTTTGCTTATTTCTTTGTTGTGCTGTTTTTGGCTTTGATTGAGGTTGGTTTCTGCTGATTTGGTATTAGGTTGAGCTGCTTTGAGCCAGGCGTCTGACACACTCACAAACATCTATGTATATATATATATATCTATATATATTGGACTTTTCGTTTAGCAACTGTCGTGATTTTGGGGGCTGGGATTAGTGGTAAGAAAGTCTTGGAGATTCCAAGATTTGGGAGATTTGGTGGAGTCTTGAAGGGAGTCTTGAAGGTCCACTACTTGTTTTGGCCTTGGGGCTGTTTCTTATAGTACCAAAGTTCATGATTACTTTTCCAACTACTTTTTTGTATATTTTTTTTACCAATATCCTTAGAGTCTAGTAGTTTCTATCATTTAATAGGTTTCGAAACCTATCAGGAAGCCACGTGCAGTAGCGCATGGTTGGATTTTAGTGGAGCTGGTTTATGGCTTTTTTAGTGCGGTGTTGAATCTTGGGAAGTGACCGTTGAGTAGACTGGGAGTTTGGGTGATTGAGGCTTGATTCTTGTTCGTGTTTGTTAACTATTAGCTATTAAGAATGCTTGGCTTAAAATTAGAAAAAGTTGCCTTCATGTCCTCTTTTTTCATCTTCTGCAGCTGAATTTATTATTTACAGTAGGATGACGTCTTCCTCTGATTCCGGGGCGAAGAAGAGAAAACGCTCAAAATTGAAATCGATATCGATATCGAAATCTAGTGGGTTTTTAATGTTTCCACGCCCCTTCCGTATTCTCTCTTTGTGTAAAAGATGTCGTCGCTTGCGGCAGTCGCATGTCTCTCCCCGGCAGCAAAGCCAATATACTGGAGGCTCTCAATTCCCCTCATCGTCTGAGAAAGGTTTTTATTTTTATTTTGTTTTACAAGTTACTTTGATTCAGTTGTAACACATTATCATTATTATTTTGATCGTTTTGATGTGCGTAGGTCCACTTGTACCTTGTGGAACTACTCAACAAAGGAGCATCAACCTGAATGAGGAGCAGATAAAGGAGGCACTTCTATCAGCAAGATATGCTCTTCATAAGTACAGCGCTGCTGAGGTTGTAATTCAATAGATTCTGTTTATATTAGTCGTAAGTTATGTGCATAAAAAAAATGTTTTTCGTTTTGTTTTCGATAAAACTGACATATAAAAGACGTATCTGCATTGACAGGACACAAATGTTATATTTGAAAAGCTTGTGAGTGCCAGTGCTACATTAGACGAGGAGGAGGAATGTTACTCTTACTCAATGACCATGGAGGCCTCTGACAAACGTTTGTACGATGCTCATGTTCTTTATAAATTGGACAAGGTAGAGATGTACGAATGCTTCTTTATCAGGCCTACAAACTCCTGTTCCTAATAACAAGTTTAGCTTAAGGTTAATTTATGCTTTAAAACATTTCAATTGTTTGAGTGATTTGTAGTTTTTTTAGTCTTTGGAAATTTTTTAAGTTAAAATAGTTTGACTATGTTAAAATTAACCCCCTTTTTGTGTGTGCTTATTTTGCTATTAGAGATATGTTTCCTCAAAACGAGTCAAATTACAATCTACTATTCAAAGTTTCAAACTGCCAAGCCTAAGAAAACCAAAACCGCTTTAGATATCTTCCATTTAGAACATGAGTTTGAAATATAATTTTTTAGTTGAAGTTGGAAATTTTTTAAAATCTAGTTATAATTTTTATTAACTTTTAAAAAAGAGACAAAAATTGATATGAAAAAATGTGAGAGGCAAACGGAAGCATAGTTATGAAATTACAGAAAATATGTCCTTTTTTAAAGGGGTCGTCTACTCGTCAATCTACTTTCCTCACTCATTTCTTAAATCAACCACCAACTAAAATTTTAATATCCATTTTTACTTATTGCACCCTTCTTTTTATTTCATGATAATTCTTATAATATTCTATTTTTAATCCTTTTCGCACCCACCAACCAACAAGATGTCATATTTTTTTTAATAACCCTTTTTTTGTCATTTTTTGTTTTTCTTATTTTTCGACTTCCTTTTAAAAAAAAATCAACATATATATATATATATATATTTTTTGGTTTGAAATAAAATTTCATGAAAAAGTACTTTTTTTGTTGATTTTTAAAAAAAGTGAAAAAAAAAAAAGTTGGTTGACTTTTTAAAAATTAGTTATAATTTTTGTTGATTTTTCTGAAAAAGACAAAATTTGATATGAAAAAGTACAGTCTAGTTGGAGTTGACTTTTCATTTTTATTTTTGTTGAATCATTTTTATTTTTGTTGAAGTTTTTTTTTTAATGTTGTCGATATATATACAAATATAGACAATTGTTCATAATTTTCTTGTGAAAATAGTTGTTATAAAATATAGTTGTATGGGAAAAGATAAAATAACAAGATATAATATAATTCTCAGATGATTCAATTTGTTATTCTATAATGTATCGAAAGAAAGATGATTAATTTATTGGGAATCCATTAAATTTTTAGGATAAAGCAAATAAAGTTTTTACTTTTAATTTAGGGTTAATTTCATTTTTAGCATTTGTGGAAAAAATATTATTAAAATTGGCATTACTTTTGTTTTCTTTCATTCCTAGCACTGCTACGGCATCACTATCAATTAAGATGGATGTAAAAAGTCAAAAATACCCTCAGGCAAGCCTAAATCTTTTTTTTTTTTTTTTTTCACTTTCCCGCCTAGCCCCCCACCCATTTTGAAACCCAAATCTTCATATAATATCTTAACTTGATTTAAAACTATTTTTACCATTTTAGAGAGAGAAACTTCCATTTAGAGAGAGACTCTCACCGTTGGAAAAAAAAATTTAACAAAATCTAACTTTTTTTGTCATTTTTGAGTAAATGTCATTGCTGTTGTGACATATGTCTAAAATTTTTTTAAAAAAAAATCTAACATTTTTGGACATTTTTGAGTAAATATCATTCCTGTTAATGACCACCCGGTCATAACAGTTATGACCACCCAGTCATGATAGTTATGACCTATGTCTAATAAATTTTTTTAAAAAAATTCTAACATTTTTGGCTATTCACACAGACAAAAATAAGGTCATTAAAAAAATTATCACCCGGTCATTATGTAAATGACCAATCCCTGTAAATGACACCAACAGTAATAATATTTAATAGAGTATAAAAATTTATATAAACCAATACACTAAATTTTCCTCTCAAAATCGAAATATCAAACTAACAAACATTTAGTTTATGTCACAAAATCAAATAAAAATACAAACATTATAATTTTTATGAAATTTTTTTTTCAAAAATCAACTAGCAATACAGATTTCCCCCTTATTTTTCTTCGACCATTTCTCGGGCGCACTTCTTTTTTTCTCTAGTTCCGGTTTTTGAGGATTTTTTTTCCGCCGATAGCCTTTTCTCTACCGAAGCCATTAGCCGAACATTTCTCTTTTCGTGAGTAATGTTTTTCTTCGCCAACTTCTTGGGTTTGGATATGAGAGACTCAAGAAATTTCAACTGGTTTTGGGTGGTTTAAGAATATTCTCCAGCTATTACAGCGTTCGAAAAAGCTTTATAGAGGGCGTTGATGGTGGTTTCCGACAGTTTCCGACTGATTTTTGGAGTGGGTTCGGATGGTGAGAGTTTCTCTCTCTAAATGGAAGTTTCTCTCTCTAGATAGAAGTTTCTCTCTCTAAAATGGTGAAAATAGTTTTAAATCAAGTTAAGATATTATATGAAGATTTGGGTTTCAAAATGGGCGGGGGACTAGGTGGGAAAGTGAAAAAAAAAAAAATAAGATTTAGGCTTGCCTGAGGGTATTTTTGACTTTTTACATCCATCTTAATTGATGGTGATGACGTGACAGTGCTAGGAATGAAAGGAAACAAAAGTGATGCCAATTTTAATTATATTTTTTCCACAAGTGCTAAAAATGAAATTAACCCCAAAATAAAATAAATGGTGCTTACTGCTTCTGAAAACTGTAGCACTTAAAATATTTCTTAAGTAATACTAATAAGTAGTTGTTTCTAGCCCCAAAAAAAATGATTTGCTATCTAAAGTTCAAATGAAATTAAATCCTGAAATGTATATTAGAAAAAGAAAAAAAAAAGTAATCATAGGATTGATCTCTTATCATTTTCGAATGTTAGAATACATTTTAATACATAACAGTATCTCTCATCATTTTCGAATGTTAGGATACATTTTAATACATAACATAATTTGTCACTTACAAAAGAAAGGGGGGAAAAAAGGTTTTCACATCAAACTTTTCTTAAAATTAGATTATTATATTTCATCTTACAACTGTCCACTCTACTTCTTAATTCTCCAAAATCTTTATATATATATATATATAATGTTTAATTGATATATCACATTAATATGATACATACAAAGATAAAATTAATTTGGGGCCTTAGGTAATTGTCTAAGTGCCCTAGAGGTTGAGCCGGCTGTAATTACACAAAATGCATTGCTAACTATAATTTTGTAATCTGCTCGATGGGACTATCTCAACAGGGTGAAAGGAGGTTTTGGTTAGTTCTTAAAAATTTAATAATACGTTTTTACGGTACTATAACAGTGTAAAATAAAAATAAACAAAAGCTACTATTTTATAATCTAGGAATGCAGAAAACGAAAATTGCCATGCTTAACTTTTTATATATACACAAACATTTTCAGGATAGAGAATAATTTAAGCCAAACATCAATGCAGCTAAATTAAACAATGCAGCTACCAAAAAATGCAGCTAAATTAAGATGGAAAAGAAAAGGAAGTTTTGCAATGTTGTGTTATACAAAATCTTTCTTGTAGAAATGTGAAAGCTTTTAATGTATTTTAGGTTATTTTATGAAATTTGAAATTATTTTTTTGTCCGTTTTTTCTCAGTGGGTAATTTGGTAATTTTAACAGAACAAGTGGAGTTTTCTTCTCTACCACGCCGTTTTTAGAGTAGGTACACACCTAACCCCACACCAATCACGAGAGGAAAAAAAAAAAAAAAAAAAGAAAGAAAAATAAACAAAATAAAATCAGAAATTGTCTCCAATCAACATTCAACGGCCCTCACCAAACCCGCCCACTGGAGAAACCGAGGGAAACCAGACATCACTACCAACCCATTTTCCCATCAAACCCATTTCTCGGTTCAGCTCGTCTATCTAGCTTTTCAGAATAGAAACCCAAAAGAAAAAAAAAAAAAAAAAAAAAAGTCATGGAGTTCTTAGAATCAGTAGATCAGCAGATTCTTATCGGTGCGGCAGTGGCGATTGTTGCTGTTGGGGTTGGTGCTGCCTTTCTCTTGTCATCAAGGAAGCCTAGAGGTAGTTGGTTTCTTTCTCACTTTTTTCGTTATTTATTTATTTATTTATTTTATTGCTCTTGGGTTTTTGCATGTTTTCGAAAATTAAGGTTTTGGGTCTTTAAGATCTTGGTTTTTTGTTTTTCATGATTTTTGTTTCTGCCAACAATTCATGTGACGAGCTGTCTTTGTTATAGTCTGGTAAAGAATCATGCATTAGGTAGCAATGGATTAAAAGATTTAATTTTGGGTCTTCTGTCTTATGTTTGATTTTTGGCAGATGTAACTTTCTTTTCTTTTCTTTTTATATAATTACAAATTGTGTAATTTTCTTCGATTTCACATGCAAGCGTAACATAACATTGTTTAGATTTGTTAGTGTAAATAACATGTATCGATATAAATATTTCGCAGTAATGATCTTAGTTTACACTCAGTTAGCCGTTTAGCCTTATTCTAAGTGCCGCTTTATAAGGTGCTGGAAATAAGATCCATATCAATATATAATATAATATATATAGACACACACATATATGTGATTGTATAAGATCAATCTCTCCTAGATTAACTAGCTCAGTGCTCGGTGTTTCGTGGCTTCGTATGAAGCCCTGTTTGTTGTGTGTCTCCAATTGTTAAACATATTGATGATTTCTGAGTAAAACATCTCTTTTGAACTGAGCTGAAGTTGCAACTTGCAACAGCTAGTACTAAAGTGTTGGTTTCTATCTCTTTGTCAAATATCATCTATTTTGGATAGATTTCTTGGGAATTATTTCACTTGTTGCATTCTTCTTCTTTTATTTCTCTTTCTTCTTATTGTTTGTCATATTGGCGCAGCTTCTTCAAATTTTACTTTTGTTTTGCTCTGTTTGATTGATATAAATAAATTTGTAACATACATCATATCTCGTTGTTTAAGTAGGATCCTTGGACCCCGAAAACTTCAAGGAGTTTAAACTCGTCAAGCGTACTCAACTCAGCCACAATGTGGCGAAGTTCACATTTGAACTTCCTACACCAACTTCAATTTTGGGACTTCCAATTGGGCAACACATAAGCTGCAGGTTCGATTTATTGTTTTTCGCACCTTGTTTCTTTTTTTCATGGTCTTCCTTGTCTATTATTTTGGTTTTAGGGGCAAAATTCCAACTATTCGAAAGCAAAACAAAAATGAGAATAACAATGGAAATAT
This sequence comes from Ficus erecta, assembly GCA_008635985.1. Lineage (NCBI taxonomy): Eukaryota > Viridiplantae > Streptophyta > Magnoliopsida > Rosales > Moraceae > Ficus > Ficus erecta. The sequence continues at coordinate 23,759 of BKCH01001430.1, read as the reverse complement.
ATTATACAGCGCACACACAGGATTCGTAGTTGTTCGCTCTCAAGGTCAAACCGCAAACTAACACTGCTTCAGGGCTTGAATTAGGCTCCACTTAACTTGACAAAAACTGTTTATTATAAACCAAAAGATGCTAACTGTTTTAATTTACTCTTCTTTTATGCACTGTTTGAACCATTGCTTAAAGCTACTATCTTGAATAGGGGCAAGGATGGTCAAGGTGAAGAAGTTATGAAACCGTACACTCCTACTACTTTGGATTCAGATATTGGATACTTTGAACTAGTAATAAAGGTATTGAACTCTTTTGGTGGAATAGGCAAATGCATGGAGGCATCTAAAATTCAATTTCATTATGCGGTATGTGTGGTTATATGGGGTTGAAATAATTTTCTGACTCTAATTATATGTAGATGTATCCTCAAGGAAGGATGTCACATCATTTTCGTGAGATGCGTGTTGGTGACCATCTTGCTGTAAAGGGACCCAAGGTAAAGATTAATTTTTAGACGGAGAATTGAATCATAGAAGGTAAAAAATACAATTATGCGAAGATGTACCTACAAGTTAAGTAGAGGATGCTATCCGTAGATTTTAATTTAGTTAAGAGATTCAAAAACCATTGACAAGATGTTGTCCTATAATTGAAGTGTAACATCTATGAAACTGTGTATATGTACATCATTTCTAAAAACTATTTGATATATGATCTGCCCCTTTAAAGTGTAACTACTGACAGCAAAATTGATGTAGCGTATCTACGATTATCCTTTACTGATACCTAGGAAAGAATTTCTGATAGGATTTCTAGCACAGTAATCTTGAATATTTAGCATGAAATCATATGTTTAATCTTTGGTTTGGTGTTACTGCTACTAGGGCCGTTTCAGGTATACACCTGGTCAAGTTAGAGCATTCGGGATGCTCGCTGGAGGCTCTGGCATTACTCCAATGTTTCAAGTACGTACTTAGGAATGTATTTATATTGTGTGTGCATGAGCATGTTTATGTCTGTTTTAAGATGTTAGCTTAATTTATTGACAGCATTTTCATCGTTTCTTTTCCCACTTTAGGTTGCAAGAGCAATTTTAGAAAATCCAAAGGACAAAACAAAGGTGCATCTGATTTACGCCAATGTTACATACGAGGATATTCTTTTGAAGGTAACTTCCCCTGCTCTTTGTTCCTCAATTTAGGAAGGAAATATTGTTTAATATAGCTAAACAAAATAAGAATTAAGACAAATGTTTGGAGTATTTCCTATATGAATTTTTTTACTTTATGCAATTGGATGAATTGTCAAACTAGTCAATTTAAAAAACTAAAAATAAAAAATTTTGCAGGAAGAGTTGGATGGTCTAGCAACTAACTACCCCGATCAGTTTAAAGTCTACTTTGTCTTGAATCAGGTTCGTCACCTTTCTTTTTCTGGCATTTACTTATTTATTTTATCTTAAATTCTTTATCTTGCTTTTCTCTTCATTGTTATACACACAGACAGAGGTGCTTTTTTTTTTTTTTTAAAAGATGGAAAGTTTCTTATTATACCTTGAAGGGTTAAAGTGTCGCCAAATTTATGTTCCTCAAGTCCTTCACAAAGTGAAGAGGGATCATTATGGATTAAAAATATCCTGACATTCAAGAATGGTAATTAGCGAGAATTTGATCACTAATATCAACCACCATAACAACTGTTGAATGATAATTAAAAGTGGTGCAGCAGTCAATGTGTTTGCCATGACAATTTCAACTAATAAATCACGCAATACAATTTGGATGTATTCTACCAGTTAGTGTAGTAATAATTCCCTAAAATTATCTCATTAATAATGTTCTTGTCGGGGGAAAAAAACATTAAAATCTATTCCTATATAAGCCTCATATGTTTTTCAATATGTATATATATATATATGTGTGTGTGTTTAGAAATTTATGTTTTTTCACTGTGCCATCTCTAAATGTTTCTTTCTTATATGCCATGTTGTTGACAATAGTAAAATTAGGTCCAACATTCGCATACTTGCAAATATTCTTCACATAGTGTAGGGAAATACCAAATGAATTTGTTTGTCCTCTATTGTGTTGGTAATGTTATCTTTGATACATAGAGAGATAGATAGATAGAGAGAATATAGCTTACTGTTGAAAGGAACGGATTATCAAAATGTAGCTTACCGTTGAAGGAAAAGGGTTATCAAGATTTGTCCGGGTCTACAAAATATACCTTGTCTTCTTTCGGAGGGTTACAAGCGAATTTCTTCATTGCTACTTCTCATGTGCCAGTCATTGTCTGACAATTCTTTGTTTCTCTGAATCAATGTCTAACGCATTGTTTGTATTTATCTTCGCCTTTGTTCATGGTCATTTATTGATTTATTTATGTTTTTAAAATTCTGTGTCCTCAAACTCAGCCTCCGGAAGTATGGGATGGTGGTGTTGGCTTTGTATCAAAGGAAATGATTCAAGCCCATTGTCCTGCACCGGCACCCGGCATCCAGGTATATTCTTTACATTTTTCACTTGTACCTTGGAACTCTTGTGAAAATGTTTTTATCTTGAATCCTTTCCACTGGTTTGGTCGATTACTGATTTTGATCTCTTGTTTCCGCAGATTTTGAGGTGTGGTCCTCCGCCAATGAACAAGGCTATGGGCGGTCACCTCAACGACCTTGGATATGCTCCTGAGATGCAGTTTCAGTTCTGATCCTTTCAAAATACACTCTCTCAACCACTAGGATCAAGTTTCTCTTTTCACATGTCAAGAGAGGAACAATTTTTCGTCGTTGTTAGTTTCGTCTCAAGATAGAGCCCATTTGGTATTGGGATTCTTAAACATGGAAAGACATTGTTGTATGAAACGTTTTGTTGGACATGACCACATCACTTTAAAATTTTCAACTTTTTATTTTTCCTCTCATCTTTCGTTGAGAGGCGGTAAAAGAATGCTTCTTTTATCTTTTTAGGTGCCTTTGAGGGGTGACTTTGCGTTTTCTAAAAGCAAATTTGGCTAAGAAAGCACAAAACCTTAAAAAGCAAGATACTTTGCTACCAAGCGTGAGGTATTTATACTTCAAAAAAAAAAAAAAGTATTTATGTGATTATTCTGTATGGTGACAGTAACACTTTGTTTCCTAAGTAAGAAGGATGAAAAATAAAGAGGAAGATTTTCGTTCATGTTGTTTTGCAGTCATTTGAAAATTACATAATCAAGAGATGAGTTCAAGAAGCTCTCTCAAAAACTCCTTTTTTTTTTTTTTTTTTAATAGCAACAGGAGCGTGGTTGAGGAAAAAAAATGCATAAATTAAAAAAAAAAAATCAATGAGTTTTCTTTGAAAACTTTTCTAATGTTTGTTTGTTTGATTTTCTTTTTTTTTTTTTTTTTTTTTGTAAATCGAAAATAGAATTACACGAGTTTGGAAGTTGTTATATAAAGCGGGTGGAAGCACTCTTTTAAATTTAATAAATGATTTTTATGATAAATATTACAAAGCTAATATTAAACAACAAACATAGCATATAGTTAGTTTTTTACCCCCTTATATATATATATATAGATATATATTTTTTCCTTTGATAAATATTAATAGCCATTAGGTCGTTTGGATCGTTTTGAGACTTTTTTTTCGAGTAATTAAAAAAAAAAAATTCTATTACGTTTTTTTTTTCTAATTTTTAGAAAATTACCTAAATAATTACATTTTTTTATCTATTGAGAAACATAACACAAATTTCTCACTTTTAACCAACATGACATAAATTTCAATTTAGTTTAATTTTGTGTCATATTAATATAGTGTTAATTTTTTTTGTGTCATGTTAATATAATAATCTTTACATTTGTATCATCAGGTGCTTTCCCCTAAATTTTTTCTTATAAAAATTTAAGTAAACCATTGGTTAACTTTGCCACTAGTAAGCAGTAGACCATGGTCAGGATCATTTACATAGATGGTTAAATTAGGACCCCTGTTTTAGAAAATATCTAAAAATAAACTTATTTGCAAGAACAAGCAAAATAGGAAATTGTTTTTTTTATTGGGACAAAAATACCAATATTAGAATCCCCCAATAAAATAGGGTAATTAATTTTCGAAATTTAAAACAAAAAAAAATCAAAAAAACGAAAAAACTAACTCATATTTTAACGTTAATTAAAAAAAACAAAAAAAAAAACAAAAACAAAACTGATTGGCTGCTCTTCTTTCAATCTCCCTCTGATTCTCCAAACTGATTGCAATGAAGAAGTCTACGAAGAGATTGCAATGAAAAACTGATTGCAATGATTCTCCCTTCCTTAAAAATATCATATCTATCTAATGAAAAGTCAAACAAGATTTAAAAAAAAAAATCCAATGAGATATTAAAAAAATAATAAAATGAGAAAAATATGGAAGGATAAACTTGGAAAAAATAAAAATGTAAAATTCAGAATTTGTTCAAATTTACAAACAAGTTTAAAAGTGTTTATATTTTATAAAAAAGAGATGTTTAAAAATGGATCATTTGTATAAAAACTTCCATTGGGTTACAAACAAAATGGGCCAACTTGAGTGGCCCAGCCCAGTCTCCAGTCACCCCGGGATGGGGAGAGACTCTGGCGGCACTGCGTCTCCCGGGAGCCGTTCCCTTATTTCGCCAAAAAATCCATTCTTTGGTTTTGCCTTTGGCCCTGCAAAACTCGTCTGAAAATGGGTGTTTCCAAGGATCAGTTGCTTTCCCGTTTACAGGTTTTCTTTTCCATTTTCAAATTCCCTGTTTCTTTTTGCTTACTGGGTTTTGTCTTTTTTTTTTTTCGATCTGATAAAAAATGGGTTTAACTCTGCTTTTAATCTCCTTCATTAATTTGCCAAGACATAAAAATGGTCAAAATCATTCCAATTATATGCTTTTTCAAAGAACCAAATCTGGGTTTTTGCCGTATTACATGATTTTGGTCTTATGTGATGCCAGCTTAGATTTTTGGTTGAACACCAACTGGAACTGCTATGGGTTATGTTTTGATATTTTCAGTGTATGACAATTTTAATTTTAATTTTAATTTTTAGGAGCTTGAAATTGATTATTCAAAGTACGAGCATCCGGTAGTTTTGACTGTTGAAGCTCAGGTAAGTGAAGCTTTGAAGATATCCATAAAAATGTCTGCTCTAGTGTTAGATGATGGTTAAAAAAAAAAAAATGATATAAACCGGTTAAGAAATTTCAATTGTTGGGTCCCAACTGATAAAAGCGGCTCAAATTTCAACTGTCCAAATCGATCTTTCTATAATACAATGCCGGATAAATTGTTATTATGTTATGCTACAACCGAAAAAAAGGCCGGTCATGGTTCATATCATAGTTCCGGCCTCCTGTAACTGCACTATATTAAGTAATTCTCTGTTTTGTATTCTGATGTAAGAATCTGTCTTTTTAATCAGGCAAAGTATGTTGGGAATTTAGTGGGTGGACTAAGTAAGAATTTGTTCTTGAAGGTACGGCACCTTAAATCTTGAAAAACATCTTTTCAATTGGAGAGCAGCGGAATTTGATGTTTTACTTTTTTTCTTCTGTTTTCTAATGTCAATTGGTCTACGCCAACTGTTGCTTATATGTAGGATAAGAAGGGTAGGTTCTACATTGTTTCTGCTTTGGCTGATACTAAAGTGGATCTAAAAGGTATGCAGTTTTTGGAATATTATAAATGTCGAAAGCAACTTCTTATAGACGTTTTTCGGACATTTGTATCGGTTACTAATTTACCAGTGTTATATGTGGCAATAAAAATGATTGAGCAGTGCTATCTGCAAGGCTTGGTTTGGGAAAAGGAGGTCTCAGGATGGCTCCTGAAGAAGCGCTAGGAGAATTACTTCAGGTATGTGTCTCCCGAGAATCCGCTTCTATTTGAATCTATTATTTTGGATGAGCTTTCAAAGTTGATCTTGTTGAATGAGTACGCATAACATGGTACTGGTATTAACTATTAAGTGCTTGTCTCAATTTAGATCGATAATTCTGTAGAAAATAAATAAATAAATAAAAACCCAGTAAGAATAAGCTATGTGCAAATAATGATGAATTAATGATAAATCTAAACATAAATCATACTCAAATTGTTGGTTGGTGTTTTGTTTGCAAGGTTCCACTGGGTTGTGTTACACCGTTCGCATTGGTGAATGAATCAGCACGGTATTAGTCTTTATTTCTCACATCACACCATTAATTTCACTCATAACTATATTACATTCGCAGATATTGTTGTTGTTTTTTTTTTAATTATTTTTTTCTATAGAATTATATGTTTTCCCCTTTAGTTACTCAACTTCTCTTAGTTTCTTTCTTACCTTGTCATTAACTGCTTGACATTAGTGTATGAAATGGCATTACACTACTATTTGAATAAGTTTTAATTTTGTGAAAATCAATTTTTTTAGGACATGATGTGGCTGAATTTTGTTCTACTGGATCATAATATGAGCCCACCATAAATAGCTGCAATAATAATACACACAACCTTGTTATCATTATGTGGCGATGCATCTCCACTTTGGATAGATAGCACTGCTCTAAAAATCAATTAAAAAGTGGTTGTTTAGCGGTCGTCTCTTTGGGGGTTCTCATTAGTTAGCCATTTATCTTCCTTTATTGTGAAGGCATGTCTCGCTATTGTTGGATCAAGGCTTTAAAAGTCAGGAGCGCTGTTTTTTCCACCCGCTATCAAATGATGTGACTATCTGTAAGTGAGGGAAGACTTTGAGTGTTTTTCTTCTGTATGCTTTTTACTTAAACTTACTCAGCCTTCTGCTGACCTTTTTGGTGCTTTTTAACTGTTAGCTGCTGTAATATACCAAACCTTATTGATGTTAACTAGTGTTTTCATATTCTTAATTTCCTTTTTGAAAACTTCTTTTCGCCTTTCTTACAAGTAGTCCCTGATCCAATATATGTATTGCTGTTTCCAGCTCTTAATGCTTCCGATCTTGACAAGTTTCTGAAATCAATTGGGAGAGACCCTGCATATGTGGACTTGGAGGTGATTAAGAAGTTTCTTCAGTAAATTTAACCCTCATTGGAATATTTCTGGAAATATGTTTCTGTTTCTTGCAGGCTAACCCGTCTGTGGGGAAGGACCAACCTCCTGATCTTGCTTCCTTCGTCCCCTCTGGTTCCGCAGCCGTTCCAGATCCTACTGAAAATCCAACTTCCTCAAACGACCCTTCTGAGAATTACACCGCCTCTACAGATATTAAGTCCACAAAAGTTACTGGTAAATTTCTGGTCTCATGCAATATAAGGAATATACTACTCATTATATTATATTGAATTGCCTCAATATTGTTTTGTTTAGTTCTTTTAGGCTTTGGTTAGTTAGCTTAAATGAGTGTTTGTGACGAAGTTGATAGTTGGTCTTTGCTGTTACTAGGTTGTTGGATCAGTTTGGATAGAATTAGAGTGGATGTATATTGTATAGTTCGGAGATGAGAGTGGCAGTCTGTCGAATACTGTTGTGTTACTGCATTGATCATTTTAATTCTTGTTCGTTTTGATTCTTCACTTTCATTCAGTAAACATCAATTTCTTTTCAGAGTATATGTAAACTCAAGCCAGGGTACCAGAAAAAAAGGTGTAAATAAACCCTTTTTATTTTTATTTTTTATTTTTTTTGTACTCAGTAATCTGGCAATGCTCGCTCGTTCTTTTTTTTTGTTGGGTTTTAGGCGTTTCCAGACTAATCAAACTTACGTTTCATATTATGCGTCTGAAGTCTGATCTCTATAGCCTTGCAAACATTTTTTTTAGCATTTACTACTGCTGACATTTTTTTAGCATTTACTCTTGCTCTCTTTGGATAAGAAACGGATTAATTATTGAATTATTTTTGGTTTTTAACTGCAGCGAATGCATCAAAACCTTCATCTACTCTGCAAAAAGCCAAGGATAAACCAGTCAAAGGTGTTATGAATCCTTCCGGCTCAACAACAAACGTTGAGAGATTTGTTGAAGAGATATTGGACAAAACATCCGCACTGTTGCTTTCGCAGGTAGCTGATACTTTGTTTTTATTTGCTCCCAAGTTCAACTTTGGAGCTGTTTCTATGTTTGGGTCATGCAATTGTTTTTTTGGACAGATTACGGACGAGACCGTTAAGCAACACGGAGCACAGCTGGGAACAATATTGTCAAATAGCATAAAAACCCGTCTTAGCTCAGAGTTGAACAGCACCACTGTGAGTATTTCAGTTCTTAAATACTATTATAAGACGTTCAATTCGGAAACATTGCTCACGTGAAATTATCTTCTAAACTGATGATTACAAATTCGTCGTCTTCACAGATGACATTCAAGAATGCGGCGTACACGGAAGGATTTCATGCTGGCATTCACCATCATTCCAAAACAACCTATTGATGATTGGTTTGGCTCTCTGATCTGCCTCCCACATAAAAGAGAAATAGGGAGTCGAAAGGAATTAAGAAAAAAAAAATTTTCGTTCTAGTTCAACTCATGTAATTCGATAAGATTTGTCGTTTGAATATTGATCCTGTTTTAATTTATGCTTAGTATTATGGTGGTGTTTGCTTTTTTTTTCATACTGCATAAGGGAGACAATTTGGAATTGCCGATTTGGATAATTTTACTTGTTACCTTCTCTTACATATACCATATACACCAGTGAAAGTTGCATTGCATATAACTTTGTTTGGTGAATTGCAACTAAAACACACACTGTCACCTATGGAAGTGAAAAATATAAAATGGCAGTTATTTAACCTTTAACATGAATTCTAAAAAGGCGTTATACCATGCACTTTAGTTATCTTCGATTATTGTTACATTTTTGTTAGGTTGAATAACCGTCATGTTATGCTATTTCATTTCTTTATGTTACAATGGGAGCGAGATGACCATAGCAGTATCTATATATATATATTTGGGCCAAATGGATTGAAATTGAATTATATAACTGTTTCTTACATCAACAGATATGAAATAAAGCTAGAGAAGTTTTTATGTTTACATGGTAATTTTTATTTACAGAACCCAGCCTATATACTACCTGCAGAAGCCAAACATTGTGAAATCTAGTTAGTAGTGATGTGTGTGTGAGAAAATAAATGGTCCAAAATTTTGAGAATAGAGAAAGGGGAGACATATAATATAAAATGGGACATACCCCAAGGACTCTCCATTAGTCTGTTTCCATAGAAATCTCCCACATTTCCCAATAAAAGCCAGAGAGAGAGAAAGAGAGAGAGAGAGAGAGTTTGAGAGGAAGTTTTTAAAATCCTATAAGAGCAAAGATGAAACCATAAAGAAAGTCCATGTGAAATGGCTTTCCCACCTTATAAAATTAAGTGCTTTAATTATAGAATGCAGCAAGAATGCCACCATGAGTTGGCTGTTAAAACAAAAACAATTGAATAAACTAATAGTACACAATACACATGGCTATTCAGTACTAGTAAACAATTACCATTTCTCTCTTGCTTTTACTTTTACTTTGGTGAATTAGTAACAAATTATCCTAAAATTATAGCAAAATATTAGAAGACTCCTAAATTCGTTCTTATATACATATAAAACATGTTCTTATTATCATTCGAAAATTTCAATACATTCTTTCAAATAAGCTTATCTAACATGCATGAGGACGTTTCGAACAAATTCTAAACCAATCATGCAACGACTAATCAAATTTATAGTCCAAACTCCCAATATTTCAGTTCTTGAATTAAAAGGATTAATTTCAATCTTAGACCCCAAAAAATATAAGTTGTCTCATTTTGTCCCCTAAAGTTTAAAACGTTCTAGCATCCGAACTTATCAAATATTTCACCGTTGGTTATTCTATTACAGAAAACGTAAACAAAGTGACGGCATGAAGCATAGATGTAGGATAATTTGGTAAAATCATGTTACTAAACTAACCCACACATAAAATTATCAGTTGGGCAAAATGGATACAAATTAATTCACCCATACAATCAACCAATCAACACTCATTTTATCATGAAAAATGCTTAGAACACTAACTGTAATCTCAACTTTTAAGTACCAATCTATGTGGTACCATTCCATCATTTTTTTTTAATGTTTATGTCATCTTAATGATTAATAGTGAAACGTTTGATAAGCTTGTGTGTCAGTAATGTGACGTTTTAAATTAAAAAAATAAAAAATAAATGAGACAACCTATAATTCTTCGGGCTAAAATTAAAATTAACCCCAAATTAAAATTGCCTATAGAGCCTAATCCTAATTAAAAAAAATAAAAAATAAAAAAAATAAAAACATACAATATCAAACAAACTGCAGGCAATGATAACTGACCAGGTCGAGAAGTGGGGGTCTGATCGGCGTCACTCGCCGGAGCAATTTGCCGATATCTAGAACGGAAAGGCCACAGAGTTGCCAACCGATTCCACCTGAACCGCCTCCGGTTTCCGCTCCAATCATCTTCTCTGGAACTCAGCGGCAACCCCTTTCGGCAAACCGGACACGAGTTGTGAAGCCTCAGCCACGGCACGATGCAATCTGTATGGTATATATGCATGCACGGCAGCTCCCGCGCCTCGCCGCCGACCTCGAACTCCTCCTTACAGACCGGACAGAATTGGGAGTCGTTTTTCAAATGCGCTTCCGTGATCTTCACCGTCGGAATCGCGCTTATCACCAACTCCGGCACCGGCGCCGGTCCAGGCCGGTCGTTCTGCGTCAGCTCCTCGATCAATTCGTTCAACCCCGGCCCGAAAAAGTAGTCCCGGAGTTCGATCCTCGGCCGAGCTGAATTCTCCGGTGGGTCGAAAGTTGGCGCGAACGGGCTGGACGGGCCTAGAGGCCGGAATATGACCCAAGTCCGGGGATGGTTTCTGGTTCCGGTTGGTTCCGACTCGGCGGATATTTCAGCTCCGTCGAAGCTGTGGTTCCGCCAACGTCGCCGTCTCCACTCTGTTCCGGATTCCACGGGAATTTGCTGGCTGCCAGGGCGTCTCCGGAGCCAGGGGAAGGCTCGGGGATCGGGTTCGTTCTGCTCTTCTGAAACAGGGTTGTAGCGGCGCAATGGCGGGTCGAGCATGAGGGAGAGGGCTTCGAGGAGACGGGCTCCCGGCGAGGGTTCGAGGCCGTCATAATCGGCGAAGAGATTAGGCCTTCCGAGGTCGATTTCGCGGACGAATTGCCCCGAACAGCGCGGGCAGGCGATGTCGGCGGGGTTCGAGGAAGACCCGATGCTGACCGTCCGATGGCACTGGTAGCACCAGTAGGGCTGGTAGGTTCTCGCGCCGCCATTGTCTCCGGCAGGCGGTGGTGGGGTTGGATTATCAGACATTGTTTCGCTAAAATCGTTCGGTTTTCGGAGTTTTGTTGGAAAGATTTGGGAAGAAGACTTTGCTTTTAAAGTGTTTGATTGAAAGAAGAAGAAGAAAGAAGAAAGGTAAGGATCTTTTAAATTTGGATTGAGATTTCGTGGTGAGCAAGGAAAGGATAGAGTGGATTGTGATGCAAAAGTTTATTAAGGAGAGAGTAGAACTGTGAGAGAGAAAATTTTGAATTTGGAGGGAATATTTGAATTAACGGCTAACTTTTCGGGGAAGACAATGTTAGCATATCTTTGCTTTGTCCTAAAACAGAGAATGAGTATGAGTAAGCACGTTGTTTAATTATAAATTTTCTAATCTGGTCTGGTTTTTCATTAGCCTAGTAGTCAAAAATTAAAGTTATTCATGAAATTAAGCTCTCTTATTTATTTATTTTTCTTTTTTTTAATCGCGAAGTTAAGTAGTTTTACTCATAGATGGTTGAACATTTACTTATTTAACTATGATGGTAATGAAGGCAAAGCGCCTAAAACGTCGAATCACTTTTATAAATCCGTATGAAAATGTACACTAGAAGCATATACTTATTACACATTTATCTTCTTGTTGAACATATCTATATATATATATATATATATATTTTATAAGCATTTTATTTTTATTGAGGGAGAATTTCATACCTCAATTTATGTCATTAAAAAAAAAAAAACTGTCAAAATCCAAATAAAGAAACTGTGCATTTCAAACTCCATTGTTATATATATATATATATATAAAAGGATACAAACCTACAATCATACAATCATACAAAAACATGCTCAAACCCTGTCAAAATCCTCCCAAAAGCTCTTAAAAACTTTTTCCTCCATTGTTGTTCATAAGCTTTCCGAAGCTCTCTTGTCCTTGTAATATATAAAGTGACCCTGGCATTCACAGAAGACGTAGCCAACCAATTAAGGTGAACATTTTTAAATCTTATTTCTATTATTTATTTTCTGCATTTTACTTATTCATCACTAGATCAATTTAGATACGAATCTCTATCAGACAGTGTCCAAATCAATCATTTATCCTTGTTAAAATTAACTTTAATCCCCTCTACAATTTCGTTTTAAACTTCTTATATGTTACTTTTAACGTTTTAATTATATCAAGTATAACGACTTTGCAACAATGTTTGTATGTATACATATATAAATCTATAACCTCATCAAGGACCTTCTTTGGGGCAAAGCACAATGCTGGAGTTGTTCAGCTTAATTATTGTCAAAAGGGCTTCATAGCACGATTTATAACATTACCCATGCCTATCCACACACACACACACACAACAAAAAACTAAAAACTAAAAACAAAACTAAAAACAGAAAAACAAAAAAACAAAAAAACAAAAAAACAAAAAACAAAAAACAAAAAACAAAAAACAAAAAACAAAAAACAAAACAAAACAAAACAAAAAAGAAACAAAAACAAAACACAACAAAACAAAACACAACAAAAAAGAAAAAAAAAAAAAAAAAGCATGCCTAAAATTTAACCACGGTCGAGCTGAAGCATCAGACAGCCCAAAGAAACTTTATCCTTCTACGGCAGGTTTTTTTCCATTGTTTTTTTTTTTTTTTTTTTTCAAAACTTTGAACTATGAATTCAAACTCTACATTTTATAATAAAGTCAGATATAAAATTACTATTGATTATATATACCTGTAACCACTATAATGCCAAGTTTTGATCCAAAATTTTATTATTAAAAAAAACCCATCCAAGCTCTGATTTCCTGTATATTAGAAATTTGTACCAAAAAACTAGAAATGATCGAGATTTTTTTTTCTTTAAATGTTCAAGAAATTGAATTATGCATGAATGATATAAGAGTCTAAAACACTTAATATATGATTATATTGTATAGAACAATATGAGGTGTATTAGAGAATGTTTTTTTCTTTTTAGACAGCTGAGAAAAGATGTTAATTATAATACTCCTTTGTGAGGAAGCGACTGTATATTTGTTTAACTCATGCATACTTATAATATTCTAATTAATAACATTCACGTCTCAACGGACCAGGCATGGTCTGTAACTAATTAAGGCCATGCTAATGTTAATGCTAATATATGCTTATGTGTGTGTTTGTGTATATATATATATATATATATATTTATATGCTCACATGATGGGCTGAGGCTTCTCTGGTGAAATATTGACTAATGTCATTTGAAACTTGTATTTTGGTCACTGATCCTTTTTAACGACTAAATCAGATGTTCAATTTTCAATTGTTTGTGCTTAGTGTCTTTGTTTCTATTAGGTTTCAAATTCAACTCATGACACAATTTTTTATTATTATTTTCTTAAATTTAGAAGACTGTGGTGCCTGTTCTTGAGGTTTGAGATATGCTAGCTGTTGAAGACCTAAGAACATGATCTTTACCATCCTATCGGTGTGACAAATAGAATCACTCAATGACTAATGATACGGGGGCGTAAGGATACCATTAATCTCCTTTTTATTTGTATAAAAAAAATGTGAAATTTTGAATCTTTTTTTTTTTTTTTTCAATAAACAGTATTAGTTGTTTCCAAAATCTAAAAATGCAATCTCACCTAAACCGCCCCACCCTTACTAACTGAAATAAGGACTTGTTGCCTTCATCTTTTTGCATTGTTTGACTACATAAATAATGAGGAAATTAAGGTACATGGTTGGAGAAAGGACACAGATTCTGCTAAATTCTCATACTAATTTCTCAATTTATTGCAAACTTTGACTTAAATTCCAACCTCTCACATCTCTAATGACTGTTAATATACGAGGGTTGTTGGCAATTATTTCATCTTTATTTTTTCTTTGTTTTGGCAGTATTAAACATGTCCAACTACTTTATACATTTCTTCAAAATGATCATGGTTCTAGTACGTAACTGAACAATGCTTTTTCAAAAAAAAAAAAAAAGTTTATCTTTTATAATTCGGTTTCCTTAATAATAATAAAAATAACAAAAATCTATCTTCAATAATGTGATGGTCACATGCTTGACATATTCTTATACAATTTCACAAGCATCATTTTGCATGTACATTAATAGGATTTGGTTATGATATTATTGTGCGTGATTGAGTTTAGGGTTTCAGTAGTAGTCCTTTTTTATTTCCTTATTTGTCGAGCAGGAACATAAAGTAGGATTACCCATGTGCAATATGTAATTATATACAATATGCACGCCTCACAAGTCACAAACATTATACAAAAAGTCACTTTCGTGGTTGTGATGATTACGATGTAGTCCTTTTTTTTCCCTCTTAAATTTCGAACTCTGCTCAAAATCTCTCTCTCCCTCTCTCTCTTAAATTGAGACGTGAATTCAAACTCTATATCTTTTTAATTAAGATGACATAAAATTATCATTAAATTATATTTATTACTGTCTCAAAATAAATCTAAATTAAGATTATCGTCCTTCCATAACATATATTAATTTCTAATTAACTTATATATCGATAGATACAATAATTTGAACCATTCTATTTTAATCTGACAACTAAGATGTATTCGGTAATTGTAAAAATAAATAAATAAATAAAGTTTAATACATATTTATCATTTAGTGATTGGCAACTTGCTTGTTAATTTCCAACTATTTAAGTTTTTTTTTTCTTTTTTTCATGTCTTTAAATTCTTATTCTTAATTTTTACTTTCATTTTTTTAAAAAAGTAATTTGATCAAGTCCAACGTCCATTGCAAACTAAACAGCATTTGATTATATAAGAATAATTAAAAAAAAAAAAAAACTAAAACTAAACTTCATTTTGTTTCTCTGGGCACAAAAACAATTTAGAAACAGGTTTATAAATGTTATAAATCCAGTTAAAATCATATAAAAATTAAAAATATTCAAAAATGATAAAATCTTATATATTTATGATAATATAAAACCAAATTTTATTAATAAGGTATTCTTTTTCTTACCACAGAGTTCTTACAAAGAAAATTTTCAAATATTGTCAAGACATTTCATTTTGATGGCTGAGGATATCAAACTTTGTGTAATGGTAGGAAAGGAACAATTATCGTATTTCAAACCACAATATTGTGACACGTTTGCACTCTTTTAATTCAAAAAACATCCTCCCACTATTTTCTTAGCATCGAAAATGAGTAGACAAGATAACTAACATTAAAGTTTATTATATCATGTTCTAGTTAAAATATACGTAAAATCTCGTATTCGGTATCGTATGATATTTGATAACATGAATGAATTATTAAAATTTTGAATTTATGCAGAAAAAAATATAGTTAAAGTAAATGTAAATTCTTTTTATTTTACATTTCCTTACTGTATGAATTCACATTACTAGTAACTGAAATTTACATTGCTAGATACTATCTGGTACCGGATAGGAGACCAACCCCTAAATTATTATATACTCTACTAGCTACTTTTATTTGATATCAAATTACTGCAACATCCAATTATACTTGACTTTGATACATCTTTCAAATAAACTATTTATAAATTACAATCAAACGTGCCAAATACACAATATATATATATATATATATTTATGGTTATTAGTGTGACCTTAGTGCAAGTTATATGATTTTTTAGACATTCGATGTTTCCATCAATTATAAAGATGTTAAATGTATGTGATCGATATTTCGTGTGTATCTTTTTATGTACTTGCAGAGTTCAATACACATTATTTCTTCTTATGCGTTATTTGAATTTACTGATATAACCAATTATCTATTCATTGTCGAGTTTTCAGTAAAATGTATAATTTCATAATTGAAGAAAAAAAAATTACAAGGTTCAACAAAATGCCAAATGCTATAGATAAGGGAGAAACTATACCTAAATCAAACAACCAAATATTCAGCATCTCCCATTGATTGGCTGCGTAGTACCATCTGGACTTTCATCCACTAGAGGACATTAATTATGGGATTAATAATGAAGCAACCTAGTGGGGTTTGTCTTTGCTCCAGAATTGGCTAAACCTCGTTCCAAACAGACCCTTTCTGGGTAATAATGCCCAAGGTTCTCACCAAATGCATGTACCACGTGTGTGTGTGTGTGTGTGTGTGTGTGTGTGTGTGTATTTTCAAGTACCAGCATGGCAAGGCCATGAATTTGAGGAAATTTTGATTTGCCTTAAGGAGGAAAGGGTAACAATAATTAGCTTAAAAAGATATTATTTTTGCATTTCGAATCAAAGTTTATTAAGTAAAAAAATTTTAGTGCCAATTAAGCTGATCTTTGTTTTCAACATGACAAGAAATCTGGTTAATAAGCTTTTTACTGCCGTCAGTTAATAACGTGATGATTGATTCGTCTTGTAAATGCTAAAGAGGTGAAGATAGATGTAGTGGTAACACGAATAGAACATACCTTAAAACCGAACAAGATCATGTAATGTATTATTGCATTGCACATATTTTCTCGTGAGAACTTTTAAGTGCAGTCACTATTGAAAGGTTATCTTCCTAAAAGTCTTGTTAGCAATTTAAAGTATTCTGTTGTATTTTGACGACTGTTTCTTCTTTTTAATTTGTCCTTCCCTCTTTGGAAAGGCACTTGTCAATAATTCAAAACCTAAGTGGATTAATAATTCAAAAGCTAAGTGGATTATTATCAATAATTTCATATCACATCTTGTGTACTTATAGAATTATATAGGGAGAGTACTATTATTTTAGCCTCAAACATAATTAGTAGTCTTTACGACGAACGTGGCCATTAATAATTATTTTAGAGCGTGCATGTGACAATATCAACCATGAAAAATGATGTTCCTTAATTAGTTAAAACTTAAAATTTTTATTCAAGCTAATTGTCTTTTAGTGAAAAAAAAAAAAAAAAAGAAAAGAAAGTAGATCTTTTCTTCCAACTCTTGGGTTTTTGTTTTTAGGATTTAGTATTGAGTTTTTGGTTTGGTTTGTAATTTCTTTTAACTGTTTTCTATATGGTGGGTTTAATCAAATATAGGAATTTTAATAGTTGCCAACCTTATTTGAATGTGCATGTTTTCCTTCATGATATTAGTTGCCAGCTCTTTATTTAAAGAAAAAATGTCACTATAAAACGGAATTTTCATTTACAAAGGTTTTAATCAAATTAAATGAAATAGGGTTAATCCTATCATGGTAAACCTATGACACTATAATTATTTTCCTTAATTTTTAAACCTATTCTGTTTTCTTCTATTTGCAATTTATTAATGTGGGGATCTAATTAAGACGTACGCCAAACCTAGGGTATTGATTTTTTCCCCCTTTTCTTGGACTGATTCCATTATTTATTAAATGAGACCTAAAATCAATTAACTCTTAATTTTATTAATTAGAAAAATTGTAAATTTCAACACTGAAACAAATTAGTATTAATAAGAGAAGACTATTTGCTTGCTTTTGAATCATTGCTATTCTTGATGACAAATATGTGATATGACAAATTTGACATCAAGGATAATATTTCATTGGAAAACACTTTTCTTCTTATGCTAATTTCAAAATTTATCATTGAAATTAGTACTTTATTAGAGATGATCCAATTGATTAACCAAAAACTTCCTCGTTTTCATTTTTATTTTTATTTTTTTTTTGAATTTGATTCGGCGGTGGCTACTTTTTGATCTTCTAAAAATCAGTCCTTACTCATTTCATGAAAAAAAAAAAAAAAAAAAAAAAAAAAAAAAAAGAAAGGGGGTCCCCCACACACCAAAGAAAGGGTTAAAAGTATCACAGAGGACGAAAGGAGCTTTGAATGTCCTATAGTTAAGAAATGCCTTCAAAGTTCAAACTCAAAGGCATCTCACGTACTTGATTTTTAAATCATCAAAGCGGTCCCAAACAAATACTTCATTTTGACAATTTCACTTTCAAACTTCAAAGCACACCCTTTGTTACAGTTTTCCTTTTTCTCAGTAATTAATTTGTCAATTCTCCAAAAAAAAAAAAATGAAAATGAAAATAAAATAAAAATAAAAACAACTTCTACAATTCACTGTTCTCAGGCTTAAAAAAGGAAAAAAAAAAGGTGAAGACAAAGTTATTGGTCACTTACTCTCTTTCAGAACACAAGAGTTATTGCTTTATAAGACAATGGATCCCTTCATAATCTATGTTGTTGGGCATTAGAGTTTAAAATTTATTAGCCTAAATTCGGAGGTGCCTAAGCCTTTTGAAAGTCAAAGATGACGAAATGAGAAGACTTCTTCCTCAGTCCCTACCCTTTTATGTACATATGTATAATTTGTCTTTGGATGTAATTAATAAATAGATATTAGATAGGTAGGGAACTAGCAAAGAAGATCTCAAAGTCACCTACTCCCAACCGCCCTTTATTGACTTCATGAATGGGGCTTTTTGCTTTTTCATGAGCTTGTGGTTAGTAATTTGATTGGTTTATAGATAAATGGTCCATCTACTCCCAATCCCTCCAATTTTCTTTTTGATTGGTTCACATAATACTACTGCTTGTAGGTGGGAAATTGAGCCTCCAATCAAAATTAAGCACGTTGTAACCGATGGCCCCTCACTATTAAAAAAGTTTGATTTCATGACCATTTTAAACCATCGTGGAATCTTCCGTTGTGGTATGTATAATGATTCCACGATGGTTTTTTTTAACTATCGTTGAATGCAGCGTAAAATTCACACGTTGCATTTTCTACCGTCATTGAACGTCCACTTTCCATGATGGTTTTTAAAAATGTCGTGAAAAATCCACTTTTCACGACAGTTTTCAAAAAAAAAAAAAAAAAAAATCTTTGTGCTGCATTTTTTTTATTACATTTCACGACGGTTTTTAATAAATTATTGTGTAATATCTGTCGTTTTTTCAATATTTTGGTTGTTGTAGTGGGTAGTGATCAGCCACATAGAGCTGGGTTGATCAATGTCATGGAAGAGATCCATCCCATAAGGTGGTCAATGAACTAGTGTAAGCCAATTAAGGAAACTCCCCGGTTAAAAAGTTATTAATTTCGCCAATCATCACGTATAAGATTGAATATTGATGTTAAGGTCGTACAAGTTACATCGTTTACAATCTTATATATTGATATTATAGGGAATGTCATTGGTGATAAATAACGGCAGTAAAGAGCAAACATGACCTCTATTTTTTGTTAATCCTCTGAAATAATGAGATTATGTGTTTGACATGCATAACAAGAGCGTTTGACCAAAGACTATAGCTCTCCTCTTTGTTCTAGTTGCCATACACTCTGTTGAGAGTCTATTAAGTGTGGAAGCCATTTCATCATTAATTTGTATATAAAACCTAAGAGTTTTGTTAATGAAAAAGCTAAATAAGTTCTAACTAATTTTTAATTTGCACCAACATGTTTTTTTTTTTTTTCCTTCTTTTTTTTTTATTAAAGAAGAAGAAAAGTACATCAATAGCCCACGCATCCTGTTGTTAGAAGTTCAAACCATGATCAATGCATTTCTTTTCAACGAAGGAAAAAAAAAAACAAAACAAAACTTTTTGAAACCCACTTTATTAATCTAAAGAAAACCTCTTAAGTTTTGAATATGTAATATTTTGGATGTCTTTCCTAACCGTTGATGGTAGTATCAACCGAATAAAATACAAGACAACTTGTTATGCCAAATGGAACAATATTAAATCAATAAAATAAAAAAATAAAAAAGCTCGCATTAAATACCATAAATGGTCGAACCAAGAAAAGGAAGAACCATTTTATATTTTTTGAGATCATAAATTAAAGAAGCATTAATATGCATGTTTGTTGGTCCAATATCGATAAAGGGTGAACCATTGACTTTGTATTAAAATGAAAAGCCTACGGCGTTTGCCATGACTCGAACAATTTTCATGAGAATCCCATATTCCCACTAAGATATTGTCAAAGCTTCTATCCATATGTCGGTTCAAACCATTCAAATATCACCTTTTTGGTCCTCCACCATTTTTTTCCCCCCAATTTGCTTGACAAAGATCCAAGCTTTTGAATTTGATGGTGCTTTCTTCATCAAGAATTAATTAATTAAGCTAGAAAGACTAGTTAGCAATTCATGAACATAAGCTACGTTAATAAATTAAAACCTGTGGGACTATGTAACTTAATTAAATTAAATTAAATTCCACTCATATTAAAAAGGTTAGTTATTATATAAAAAGAATCATGACTTTCGAAATGAATGATAATTCTCGCTTTTTCTTTCTAATTATAAATATTCCCGCCTTACCTCTTGAATATTAAATTAGTCTTATTTAATCTTTTTATTGTTAGAGGTTTGGTTTTAAAAAAAAAAAAGAAGATTTAAATGTGATACATGACCTTTTCCATTAGTTTTTAACAAAATTCTAATAGAACACTTTCCATCATTTTATTTAAAACATCAATTATTATGAGAGGGTTTTAGTGTGACTAATTCAAAATTTAACACGTAAATTTTAAGTTTTTAAAGTTTGAGGATTTAACGTAAATGACACTAAAATTGATGGGAGACAAGTGATATATATATATATATATATTTTTTTCCTTTTAAGTGGAACTGTATCATTTTATTTTTTTTTTTAATTGCTTTGATGTCTCAAAAATCATCTGTACAAACGAATGTTCTCTCATGAACCTCAAATTTATTTTAGAGGGCAAGAATTATGATGAAATTTTGAATTAAGACGGAACTAAGGAAATATTTAAAAACATAATATTCCAAATTTGATACAGCTATACTATATTAAAAAAAATTCTACTATTGCATTCACACATTACAAATTAGCCCAAAGAAAGAGGGTGTTTTCTAGTATTTGTCGGTCTCGCTTAATGTGTTTATTCTACTTTTTTTTCTTAACCAAAAAAAAAAAAAAAAGTTAAGAACTTTTAACTTTACATAAAA
This sequence comes from Ficus erecta, assembly GCA_008635985.1. Classification (NCBI taxonomy): domain Eukaryota; kingdom Viridiplantae; phylum Streptophyta; class Magnoliopsida; order Rosales; family Moraceae; genus Ficus; species Ficus erecta. The sequence goes on along the minus strand of BKCH01001430.1, from coordinate 2,587 downwards.
TTTCACGGTTGACTTGACGCCGGCCTAGAAAACGAGTGAATTACTAGTTTAAAGATACTGATAGAATTAGGTTACTTTCAGTCAGTATATTCTAAGAGAAATTATAAATAAATAAATAAATAAATAAATAAAACGATATGAACCGTTTAAAAAAAAAGTTATAATTCAAATAGATGACGTCATTTTTAAAGCTTCATCTAACACTTTAAAACAAGACATTCTTAATAAATGTAGAACAGAAAGTATCGTATCGTAGTTCTCCCTTGATCCATACATTCTAGATTACTTGTAAACAAATGGGGTAATAAGAGGAAGCTGTTTAAACTACACATGCAATAATGATCAAAGTCCTAGATATATACATATCTATTTATATACATACCTGCTTGGAATTTCTTTAAAAGGTAGAGTACTATAGAAAGAAAAATAAATAATAATTTCCAAGGAAAAAAAATCTGATCGGTATCTTTACCCAATCTCTTATCATTTGTTTTTATTATGAGGAGTCATTTCGAAACCCACGTTTGAAAGCTTAGTTTTTAGCAAACATTATGTGTGTGTATATAGAAATATATATATATATATATATGTATGTATGTATATTTGCATAGGGATTCAGAAAAATTTGACTGGATCCCAAGTTGAGATGTAAGAAAAGGAAACATAGACGAGATATTAAGGCCTTGTTTGGCAAAAAGTTTAGTTTAAACTAAACTGTACTTTTTTTCATCATGTTTTTTGTCTTTTTCCCCAAAAAGTTGTTTGTCTTTTCTGAAAATTCAAAAAAATTCAAAAAATTTACTATTTAAACTTACAAATCTTAACTCAAACTTACACACCAAGCACCCCCTAAACTACACTCTGCCTCCACCAATGGTCAGAAATTGATCCCTTCCAACGCGACCAAAAATTTTAAAACCAATCTCATCTCTTCTATCATTAATGACATGCATGCCCATATTGGATGTCCATGCTCTGCACTCTCCAGTTACGCCGACGACATGTTTCATTTCCTACCTTTTATATATGATAATACTCAGATAATGTAATGTAAAGTTAGGGTCCGTTTGGCGATTTTTGGAGACGGAGTTTTTTTTTTATTTGGAGTTGAGATAAGTTTTGAAAATATGAGTTTGGTATAAACAATTTTGGAAAAAAGATTGCTTTGGATTTTTGTGTTTGAAAATAATTAGAAAAAAAAATGTAATGTTTTGAGGATATGTGTTTGTTGATTATATAATAATAAAAAAAGATTTAATTTTTTACAAAAAAAAAATAATTTGTGAAATAGTAATTTTTGAAAAAGTGGATTTGAAAACCAAATTCACCCTAAATGCAAGTTTGGAAAAGAGACGGCAAAACACCGTCCAGAACAATTCCCCGAACGGATCCTAAATATCATGTAATATTGAAATTTTTAATGTATAATATATTCATTTAAATATATTTGCTCAAATAATATCATATCATGTGACATATAGAATTGCATACAAATAAGGTTATATCTATCATATATACCTATATGACTACCAGGAGAGTACAAAATAGTAACAACCTTCTATTTTGGTCAAAGCTGTTATATATATATATATATATATATATATATATATGAAAACTAATAAGTTTTATGAGGTAGAAGTAGAAGTTACAACATTATATTAGTTTATGTAACATTAAATTTATTTCTCTCCAGCATATATGTTTATTTAATAACATAGGTTTTTGTTATGGTCTAATGCTCACATGAGGACCATACTTCTAACGGATTAAAACATAAGAAGCATAGCACGATATTTATTCAACATTCAATGTTAAAAATGTGTAATACCAATAAATTTAGTTATCATAGACTAATATTACACTCTACTAACTCAGTGTCAATGTTAGAAGGTATGACATCAAAAAAAATTATCTCAGAATATTATTATAACCTTTTAACATTAGTGTTAAATTTAATAGACATCATTATATACTTCTTATTATAATATGTTACGTTGAGAAGATGATTATAGGGGAAGACTATAGACAAAATATATACTAGTAACGAAGGACATTAATTATATAGAATGAGTGCATTAGAACGAGGCTAGGTCAGACCATTTTCAGTGATGAAGTTTAGTTAGTTCCTATCTACCCCCGGGATTTTTATTTTTTATTTTTAATTTATTTTAAACCAACCAAGAGGATCTGGAGGATTTAAGTCAAAGATGAGAAACCATATCGGCATTAAAATACCCATCTGAAAAAGTAAAATCTCAGTTTAAGAGTCCATGTCCTTTTCTTTTTCCTCCTTTTGGTCCTTTTATACAAACAGTATCTTTTTTTAAATCTCGGACTTGCTTTTGAGAAAAATGCATGTGGGAGTGGTTGGATTTGCTTAACCTTGGGTAGGAGTCTAGGGGAATTTGAATCTGCAACTTAATAATCTTTGTAATAACCAAATTATACAGAAAAGATTAAGGGGAAAAAAAACAGAAAAGAAAATTTTCTTTAATATTGCCCTTTTAATAAATTACTTGGAATAGGATTGTAGATCCTGCAGCAGCATGCATGAAAAGTTGAGATTTTTTTTGCCTAGACAATAAAC
>BKCH01001429.1:0-281810 GCA_008635985.1 Ficus erecta | reverse complement strand
TCCCACATGGATCTTGGTCCCTTGGATGAGTTCCAGTGGTGTGGGTCTACATAAATTTTTTTCCTATATTTTGAAAGTAATTATATTGGTAAAGTGGATGATGACATTTATAAAACTTTCAACTTCATAGATCAACTTTCATCATATCTTGAAGATCCGCCAGAGTAACTAGAATCCCCCATTAGAAGCTTCATCATATTGTTTGCTCGCAAGGAAAAATTTAGTCCCAGAGAGACTCGACCACAAACAAAGACCACCAAAAACAACGAAGATCTTTTTTTTTTTTCCCCTTAAAATTAAGCGACGGGTTTTTTTGGTTCTGTGTTGATTTGTTGTTGAGATTTTTCTTCTCCTGATCATTTATGTCTTTGTCAAAAACTGGGAAAGAATAGACGTGAGAGGGGAAATAAATTTGGAGAGACAGGAGATAGGCCCCAAAATAAATTTTTCATTGAAAAAAAAAAGAAAAGTTAAATGACCGATTGGATTTGTTGATAACGAGTATGAGTCAATGTTTTACGCATGGACCGTGAGTTTTTACTATTCGTACTACATAGCTTGGTCCTTTAAAAATAAAACTATTGGAATAATTATATTATAAAAGTTAAATTCAATGAGAATTAAATATTAAATTTAATTTTGGTTATATTTTGTGATTGATTTATTAAAAAATTTATATTTAATAAATTTGATATTAAATATAATATTTTATTAGAAAATATTTTTTTATCTAAATATCAAAATTTATCATTGATCCAACTTTTTAGCATTACATTAGACATACTCTACGCACTAACAGGCTAAAAGCTATTAATTAATGAAAGTGAATCTCATTCAATACGTTTGGATAATAACAGACTAAGATAATTACTAAATAACTTTATAATATATTTTATATCATAAAAGTTTAAATGATTAATAAATACAAATAATATAAGTTTAAAATTTTTTTAAGTAAAATTCACATGTTTTCCGAGTAAAAAATCAACAAATAAGTTGAAACATATCACAATCGTATTAAATAAATCATTATTTTTTTAAAATTAATAAACGAATCAACATGTTTAGGTTTGTTTTCTTACAATATTAAATGTGGACACACAATTGAGTGTTGTAATCTAAAGATAAAAGATTATGATGATAGGTTAGTGATAAAATGTTCAAGTTTTAAATATTGGGTAACTCTTTTATGAGGTCTTAAAATATAAAATCTCTTGTTTCTTACTAATTTAATGATCGATTTAAAATGTCTGATATCACATCCTCACATAATCTTGTCATTAGCATATTTTGGCCTGTCCTTGAGACCTCAACGAAATATTAGCGTCTAGAAAACCCTTGTGATAATTGGTCACTCAAATAAATAAACAGGTTGATACATATACGACACTTTAACCGAAAATTGGGAGAGATCTATTGTTCCCATTTTTGGGTTCATGAGAATGGGTTCTTCCTGGTTCTCATTTCTTTCATAGATTTCGAACATGCTACTGAAACAAACCAAAGAGAGTATGCTTGTGTATCAACGTCTCTCCAGTCTAAACTCTGCAAAATACAGAATTTCTGATGCCTTTTATTGCACTAGACCTTCGTCAGAAACGAGTGTCAACTTGGGAAAAAGGAGCAAAAGCGAGAAGTCTCTTGTTTACTTAAATTCCCAGATCGCTAAACATGGAAGAAACGGTAATATCAGAGAAGCTGAGTCGGTTTTCTCACGAATGCACAAAAGGGATGCAATTTCATGGACCGCCATGCTTACTGCGTATGCTCAAAACGTGTGAAATTGGAAAAGCACGGAAGTTGTTCGACAAAATGCCTGAACGAACAACTGCTTCGTATAATGCTATGATTACGGCTTATGTTAGGAATAACTGTAGAATAGATGACGCTTTGGAGTTGTTTTCCAGGATTCCCGAGCGGAATGCTGCATCTTATGGTACTATGGTTTCGGGTTTTGTGCAGAGGGGATGTTTGACGAGGCTGAGAAGTTGTACTTTGATACGCCAGTTGAGTTGCGAGACCCCGTTTGTTCAAGTATATTGGTCAGTGGATATCTGAAGCTTGGGAGATTAGAAGATGCAATTCTCATTTTTGATGGTATGGTGGAGAGGGATGTTGTTTCATGGAGCTCTATGATTGATGGGTATTGCAAAGCGGGAAGGATTGCCGATGCCAGATCTTTGTTTGATAAGATGCCTGACCGAAATGTGGTTACTTGGACATCGATGATTCATGGGTATATAAAGGATGGGAATTTTGAAGAAGGGTTTGAATTGTTTCTCGAAATGAGAAGGGAAGGAATAGTGGATGTCAATCCCACAATTTTGAGTGTAATGTTTGATGCCTGTGGCAGTTTTTCGAGGTATAAAGAAGGCATTCAGATGCATGGCTTGGTCTCACGTATGGGACTTGATTTCGAGGTCTTCTTACATAATTCCATTGTTATCATGTATTGCAGATTTGGTAGTATGGATGCCGCTGCTAAGATGTTTGACACGATGAGCAAGAGAGATGCAGTTTCATGGAGTTCCTTGATTATGGGTTATGTACAATGTGGTGATATTGAAGGAGCTACGAAAGTTTTTGAAAGAATGCCCAATAAGGATTTGGTCTCTTGGACAACCATGATTTCAGTTTTTTAAGTAGAGGTTTGATTGAGAAAGCCATTGAATTGTTTGGAGTGAAGACCCAAAAAGATAGCACCTCTTGGACTGCCGTAATTTCAGTACTTGTGAAAAATGAGGATTACGAAAATGCCTTTGGTTGGTTTACTGAGATGCTTCGGGAAGCTATCAGGATCACTCCTCTTACTCTGAGCAGCGTGCTTGGTGCTTCCGCTGGTTTGACCACGCTAAGCCAAGGGCTGCAGATCCATGCTCTTGTAATAAAGATGAACATGGAGTATGACTTGACAATCCAAAACTCTCTTGTCTCAATGTATTCGAATTGCGGAAATGTGCCTGATGCTTGGAAGATTTTCGTGAACATCAATTCACTGAATACCGTATGTTTTAACTCCATAATTACGGGGTTTGCCCAAAATGGTCTTGGCAAAGAAGCACTTGATTTGTATAGCAAAATGCGGAATGAAGGGTGTCAACCGAACGAAATCACCTTTCTTGGTGTTCTTTCAGCTTGTGTCCATGTGGGGTTAGTAGAAGAAGGATGGAATTACTTTATACAAATGAAATCTTTATACAATATAGAGCCAAGGCCCAGCCATTATGCTTACATGGTTGATCTCCTTGGCCGAGCTGGTTTACTTGATGAAGCAGTGGAACTGATTCAGTCGGCGCCTTTTATGCCTGATTCCGGAGTCTGGAGAGCTTTACTTCGTGCAAGTAGGACCCATTTACGTTCTGATCTTGCCAAGCTTGCAGCTCAAAAGATCATTGGCTTGGAGCCTGATAATGCAACACCTGACGTGGTGTTGCCTAACTTGCATTCTGTTTTGGATAAAGAGTTTTCGGAGAACTTGCATTCTATTGAGCAGCTAAGAATAGCTAAGCAATTAAAAGGAGCAAGGAAGAGTCCGGGTTGTAGCTGGATTTTCGTTAAGGACAAGGTTCATTTATTCTTTGCTGGAGATCAACCCACACTGAAGTAGAGAAGATTAAAGTTACGCTACGGCTGCTAAAGACCGAAATGCTGGAGCTGCACTGTCACAAGTAAGAACCGGCTCATTGCTCATCATTCAGCATGATCGATTTCTCGTTTAATTGCGAAGGATGTACAGACTCGGACCGAAAATTTTTGTTGGTAAGTACTTAATTGGTGTTTCTTTCCTTAGTCTTGTTTTATTTATTTATTTCGTTTATCCTTGCGGATGAATCATTTAAACATTCGTGGATGAATTTGCTTCACAGGTAGTAGATGAAATTCTGATACCCATTTATGGGAGAGGAGACGATAATAGAGCTCTTAAATGGATAACAAAGTAGAGAATTTGAGCCATCATAGAATTATTCTTTACGAGGCTCCTCATTTTTCCATAGAAAAACACGTTGTTTTTTAAAAAATGATTTTTTTTTTTCCCCGAACTTAAGACCTTTCCTTTCTTCTCCATCCGTTGAGCTAGCCCCAGTGGAGAGCAGAGAACCAACATTTCATTAGCTACGTTTTAGGCCATAACTTTGGTAGGCTCCTTCATGTTATTGAATTGGAAGAAAGGTAAATAGATGCTCTCCAGAAAGCTAAAGTTCATGAATTAATTTACCAAAACTAAAAGATTATGATCTAAAGTGACACAATCTTTATAATTCAGGGACGCACACTACTAATTAGTACCTTAAATTGTTGTGTCCGGTTATTATTGTATAATCAGTGCAAGCGTGTCAAATATGATTATTATTATTATTATTATTATTATTAGGTAAGTAGACCGGCAATATGATAAACTTGAGTCTTAGAGTAATCTTACACAAATCAATTTTCTTTATTAATTAATGTAAGCGGTGTTTTATTTTTATTTTTTTAAGGAAGAAAGGAGACAAATAATATTAAGAAATTAAGGATGAAAGAGGTAAATAGTGTCTTTTTTTTTTGCAAAAATATTTATGATAAATAATATCTTTTAAAATATTCGAGGTAACTCTTGAAAAAAAGTATTTGAGGATTTACAGCAAATAATTCATAATTTATTTATTAAGAAGATTAATGATAAATTTACCTTAATAATTCTTGTAAAGAAAATGTTTGCCGTAAATTTGTTATTTGTTTGAAATATTAGAAATATACTATTAATATGAATAAATGTTTAAAATTGATCTATTTGCTGTAATTTTGGAAAAATTAACATTTTTCATGACCGACAAATGTTTGGAGAAAGTCCTGAATGAGGTAAATTTAAAGGTGTCAAGTTGAATATTCGTTCTTATTATTTAAAAAGAAGAAGAAGAAAAGAAAAAAGAAAGAAATAGCTTAGAAACACTTCCCTTCCCTTCACTTCGCCTAGCCCAGCCCATCATGTACAAAATGTCATAGTCACTTGTGTTTCTGTTTTGCCTGGCAACAGCAGTGCGGCACCGTGTGGTACTTTTCATGAAAATGAGATTTCATGTTTACATGCTCAGTTTCAGCCATGGATTTCGCCACCCAAAACCATAACAAACACCAGGCTTCTGCTTTTCTATGAACGCCTTCACTGCCAAAACACTTCCTCATCAGATTCTCATAGAATTTCTCATTCATGTTACTCCACTGGAACCTTATCAGAACCCCATTTCATCATGGGCAAAAGCCGAAAAGCCGACAAATCTCTGGTCTCCTTCAATTCCCTTATAACCAAACATGGAAGAAATGGTGACGTTAGAGAAGCGGAGTCGGTGTTTTACAGCATGCCCAGCAGAAACACCGTTTCCTGACTGCCATGCTCACGGCCTATGCCGAAAACGGAGAAATCGTCAATGCACGTAACGTGTTCGACATAATGCCTCAACGAAATACTGCTTCGTACAATGCAATGATTACGGCATATGTTAAGAATGGCTGTATGATAGATGAAGCTTTTGATTTGTTTTCTAGGATTCCGGAGCACAATGCGGTCTCTTATGCTGCTATGATCACAGGTTTTGTGCGGGCTGGTATGTTTGGCAAGGCTGAGAATTTGTATTTCGAGACGCCGGTTGATTGGAGAGACCCGGTTTGTTCCAATGCAATAATAGGTGGGTACTTGAAGCTGGGAAGGTTCGAGGAGGCGTTTCGTATTTTCGATGGAATGGTGGTTAGAGACGTGGTTTCGTGGAGCTCTATGATTAATGGCTATTGTAGAGCAGGAAGGATTGTTGATGCCAGATATTTATTTGATAATATGCCTGATAGAAATGTGGTTACTTGGACGGCTATGATCGATGGTCATATGAAGGATGGGAACTTTAAAGAAGGGTTTGAATTGTTTCTGAAGATGAGAAGGGAAGGAAAGTGGATGTCAATCCCATTATGTTGAGCGTAATGTTTGATGCGTGTGGCAGTTTTACAAGGTATAAAGAAGGTATTCAGATGCACGGGTTGGTCTCACGTATTGGACACAACTTTGAAGTCATCTTAGACAATTCTATTATTATCATGTATTGCAGACTTGGTAGTTTAGATGAAGGTACTAAGATGTTTCATAAAATTAGAAAGAGAGATGAAATTTCATGGAATTCCTTGATCGCGGGATATGTTTGGTGTGCTGATATGGACGGAGCTTTGGAAGTTTTTGAGAGGATGCCTAAAAAGGATGTGGTCTCTTGGACAACCATGATTTCAGGATTTTTTACCGAAGGGTTGACTGAAAAAGCTATGCAATTGTTTAGAATGATGCCTGAAAAAGATAGTTTTTCTTGGACTGCTGTAATTTCCGGGTTTGTAAATAATGAGGAATATGAAGAAGCTTTTCATTGGTTTACCGAGATGCTACGAGAAGCTGTCACGATTAACCCACTTACTTTTAGCAGCATCCTCAGTGCTTCATCTTGTTTAGCCACTCTAAACCAAGGATTGCAGATCCATGCTCTTGTAATAAAGATGAATTTGAAATCTGATTTGTCCATCCAAAACTCTTTAGTCTCAATGTACTCAAAGTGCGGAGATTTGCCTGCTGCTTATAGAATTTTTGTGAACATCGATTCACCGAATACCGTTTCTTTTAACTCTATGATTACTGGGTTTGCCCAATATGGTTTCGGTGAAGAAGCACTGAATTTATTTAGCAATATGCAGAAAGAAGGTCGAGAACCAAATGGAATCACCTTCCTAGGCGTTCTTTCCGCTTGCGTCCATGTGGGTTTGGTAGAAGAAGGATGGAAATACTTTAAATTGATGGAATCTTCATACAATATCGAAGCCGGGCCTGATCATTATGCTTGTATGGTTGATCTCCTTGGCCGAGCGGGTTTACTAGATGAAGCAGTGGAGCTGATCAACTCGATGCCATTTGAGCCTCATCCTGGAGTTTGGGGAGCTCTTCTTGGTGCAAGCAGGACCCACTTACGTCTTGATATTGCAGAACTTGCGGCTCAAAAACTTGTTGAATTAGAGCCTGATAATGCAACTACTTATGTTGTTTTGTCTCACCTGCGTTCTGTTTCGGGTAAAAAGGTGGATGCTGATCGGTTTATGATGGCCAAGAAAAGAAAGGGGATAAAAAAGAGTCCCGGATGTAGCTGGGTAGTTGTCAAGGACAAGATTAATTTGTTCCTTGCAGGAGACAAATCTCATGCTCACATCGAAGAGATTAGAATAACACTATCGACCATAAGAGCCGTAATGAGACAGCTGTACTGTCACACCGATGAGGACCAGTTTCATATTTAGGTCGATCTAGTTTTTACTAAAATAGGATGGTTTGTACAAGCTAGAACCAATATATATATATATATATATATTTGTAAATACATTTCTACGCGCTCTTGTTGTAACAATGGGGCTCTGTTTTGCAGGAAGTTGAAGTTTGTCAACGTATTTGCCTTCAATTTTCTCATTGGATTTTATGGCACAGAAGCTTGTAAATTGGTAACAAAGAAAAAAATTTCACCAAGTTGAGGCTATATTCCAGAGCTCGTATATAACGTCTGCTCAGATGTTCCAAAATTACTCTAAACCTCCGAAAGCTGTGACCTCTTAACGTGCCAAATGCTCTTCCATTGTTTCTTAACTGCAGTCAATCATGCTCAGTCCCAACAATAGAAGGTAAAATAGTTCCATATCGTTCAAAGTCACCCGTGATGACCAATTTGTTGATTTATTTTTCCCCATAAATTTCCATTTATTAGTTTTAGTTTCCGATAGATGTTTAGAGAAAGAGCGTTTAGGGAACTTGCTTGGGAAGGATGAACTGAAGAAAGCTCCTCCTTTAGCATGAGTCAAGTTCGCGTAAACACTTGGTTTGATTTGACCACTTCATGTTGCTTCATCCATTTCCATCAAAGCTTGAAACTAGGAAATGGTTCTTCATAAAATTTCTTCCGCAACTTCCATTCCCAATTATGTGGCAGGGCAGTCCACTGGTAAATGATTCTTCTTCTTGGCACGTTTTCACTTATTCAGTGGTTTTCTACAAGCATCCATTTGACTAATAAATCCATCAAGTAGGTCTGTGATAAGATCTCGAATTTTCCGACTCAGAAAAATTTTAACCATGGTTTACCAATCAGAAATTGCAGGTATTATCAGACTAAGAGGACGCGCTTCCTAGTCTTCAGAAATGTGGACTTGCCAAAACAATGTAGTCTGCTTCAAAACGTTCCCACTGGTTGCCAGTTGGTATCGTAAACACGATTCTCATGGAACAACGTAGTGTTAGAGCTCGTTTCCAATATTCAGCAGCTCGATCAGACCAGGTCTCCGCAATTCGAATCTCGTTATTGCATCGCATGTTATGTTCTTCCTGGTTGGAATTGTGGGGTGACTTCCTTTAGAACCATGCTCGAGTGCTTTTATTATGCAGTCAGAGCCCGATTGGGCTTTTTAATCCAAGTCCAACGTACATAATTAAAGTACAAATTACACCTTTTCCCCCTCAAACTTAAGGCATCGAAAAAATGCCCTCAAACTTCAATTTATAACACTATTTCCCTCTGAACTTTAAAAAAGTTTGCGAATTTTCTCCGTCAACTAAATTTTTTACCAAAAAAAAAAAAATTGCACATAATATAAGTTGGAAGCATGAGTTGGAGGTATTAAGTGTAAAATATGAAATGACACACATTGACAGCACTTTACACATTTGTTACCCTTATTACGTGTAAAATTACAAAGTTATCTATAAGAAAAAAATTATGAAAAAAAGAATTTAAAAAAAAAAGACAATCAATCGTCAATATTTATTTATTTTAACTCAATCATAGGCACGTCTCATTTAATATCCGCAACGTATGCTTCCAACGAGTATCATGTGTTTTTTTTAGTCAAAAATTTAATTGAGGGGGAAATTTGCAAACTTTTCTAAAGTTAAGGAGAAAAGAATATTACAAATTGAAGTGACATTTTGTGATAAGATTTAAAATTAAGGGAGGTGGAAGCGTAATTTATCCACAATTAAATGGTTTTTCTTATTCGCAATTTTGCAATTAACTCCTGATCCAATATTCATGTCATCATTTGTGTGAGGAAAAAAGGAAAAAGTTTAAAAATAGTGCTCTCGCCTTCAACAATTGTGTTCCCCGGTATGCATTAACGACACTAGAAGGATCCTTAAAAATTAATAAATAACGAATTATTTTTATCTATATCTCTGATCTTTAGGGCCACTTCCACTTTGTCTCTCTAAACTTTAAAAACTCATTTTGTACTTTGAATTTTGAATTTAACCTCGTTTTATCCCTTCTATTAAAATTTCAGTTAAAAAATATGGTGAAAAGGTGAGTGAGTGAAGTATTGATGTGATCTTTTTTGTTTATTTTGAGCAGAAATCCTAATAAAGTGAGTTTTTTTTAATTTAAATGAAATTCTAATAAAAGGAGTAAAATAGGGTGTTAAATTCAAAATTCAATGGATAAAATAAGAGTTTTTAAAATTTAAATGATAAAATGAGAGTGATGATGCTCAGTAATATGAAAATAATCTAGTAAGATAATATCAAACTTGAAATCACTAGTTTTCAGACCATGACCAGTCCTAGGAAAATGTCGATTGTTGCTAGGATGTTTATCAACGTGTCGACGTTACATAAGCGGCAAGATAATTGTTTTTGATGAAGGGTATTATTGCTGACACGTTCATCATGATGTGTTCACTTTTATAGTTTTGTTCTCTCTTTCTAAAGTTTGACTTTTTTTGTTTCATATTGTTCTCTTCTTTTGCCTTGGCATGATAGCTACGTAGTCAATGCTCCTCATGCAAGGTATCCAAAATAAAAAAATAAAAAAAATTTATATAATAAACAGACACATAATTTTGTATATATCTGAAATGTAAGTTATGTTTTATCTTACTATCCGACTGTTTGAGAGGATCATTAAAACAAAAACAAACAAAAACAAAAAAAAAAAACAAAAAAAAAAAAACAAAAACAAAAAAACAAAAAAACGCTATCTGAGAGGAATTCTTCTTCTAATTTAGTGACTTATTGAAATATTGACGTGGAAGCTTTAACTCTATTGGGGCTAGCTTAACAGGTAAAAAAGGAGGGATTTTGATAGCGGTTTCTAGATATAAGTATGGAAACTTTAACCTGGTGGAACTAGCTTAATGGGTGAAAAGAAAGAGATTAGGCAAGAGACACTACTACAAATTTGGCATTCCACGACGGTACATCAACGACCGTTTTCTTAAAAACCGTCGTGGAAAATTCGAAAAAACACGGAGCGGAAAAAATTTTCCGAAAACCGTCGTGGAAATACAGGATACCACGACCGTTTTAAAAGACCGTCGTGGAAACTGTAATAACCGGAATTTTTACGGACTCTTATATGCAAGAAATTTAAGTCTGTACTATGTGTTAGATGATGTTTCATGAAAATTATGAGTATCAATGGGAAATTCATAATTTTATCAGTATATGCTTGAGTTCTCGATTAATTAGATACGAGACTCAATAATAGTTTGCTTAGTCATGCATAGAGCCTTTTGAGATTAAGGTTTGAGACGACGCTAGAGAAAAATCAAGCACAATATTTGGAGCAATATAGGCTAAATGGTTTCAAGTCCCAAGAAAAATTTATACGTAGTCCAATTTTATGCAAATGGATTTTGGACTACAATTCAGTATGATAATACTATTTTAGGACAAAACAGTATTGATATTATCAAAATTAATAAGGAAATGGATTGCATAATTATATTAATGGATTCTTGGAATCAAGTGGATAATTATGCAAGAATTGGAAGTCAAGTAGCACTACATTAGCCGATCACCCGCAGAGACTAAATTGCAAATATTTTGTCCTTAGGGGCTAAAGTGCAATTTTTGGAAAAAATGAGATAAGCAAGTGATGTCATCAAGATGATGCAAGCAAGATGATGTCATCAAGGTGAGGTAAACATGGGTAGCTTGGTGAACAAGGCAATCAAAGCTTGTTGAACAAGCCAACTTTTGGCTCACAACCATTGCATGGCCGGTCATTCCAAGATAGAGATGAGCTAGAAGGGATTCCATGCACCACAAGGCTCCACATGGCACCTCATGGCCGGTTATTCATGCTTGGAGAGCAAGGAAATTTGCTTATGTAAGCATGCTTAGGTAAGCTTAGTGATGTATGCATGATAAGGCAAGCAAAACACTTGCTTGGTGAGCAATTAACTTGCCTCCCAAGGCTTTCTAGTGGCCGGCCATCTAGGGACAAGGAGGGAACCCATTTGTTTTAATGGCAAATGTGGAAACTCAAGTGGAATTAGTGAAATAAAATTTAATGTGGAAAATTGGGAATTTTCCACCTATAAATAGGTGGTGTGTGTGGGATTTTGGCTCACTTAGAGTGACCCCAAAAATTTAGTTCTCCTCTCCCTCCCTCCCTAAAGGCCGACCAAAGAGAAAGAAAAAAAATGGGTGAGTGGCCGGATTCTTGAGTGAGAAATCACCAACCAAGCAACCAAAAGAAATTTTGGTGCTCCTAGGTGAAGGTGAATTCGGCCATGGGTGAGCAAGAAAAGGGAAAGGAAAAATTGGAGGGAATTAGGATGTAGGGAGCTCGGTTTTGGCTTGAAACAATCACCAAGTGAGGTGAAAAATTTTGGTGCCCAATTGGAGGGCAAAACCGTGGGAAAGGAAGAGCTAAGGGAGGAAGAAATTTGGATCCACCAACCCTAACCCATTTCTAGGGTTAGCCAAGGTAAAATCTCCCATAAACCTAACCTTTTTCCATTTGATTTCATTTGGAAATTTATGTGTATGTTTTCATGTGATTATGGCCAAAAAGTTGGAACCCTAATTGGAGGGGAAGACCGGTTGTTGGTGAAGGGAAAAGGGACAGCAAAAGCTAAGCCAAATCTTGGATCTAAGTGAGGTATAAATTCTTAAACCCTAAGTATTTCATTTAAATTTCATTTGGGAAATTTAAATGTATTTAAGCTTGGTTTGTAATGAGCATAAGCTCACTTTAATTTTCTGCCCTAGTTAGGATTTTAGGGTATGTGCTTGATTAGTTAGGGTTCTTGGTTTGGTGGTTTCAATATTGCATGTTAAGTGTTTGTTATGTTGATTAGGGTTTATGTGCTTGATGTATGACGTTAATTTTGTGATGCATGGATGTATGTTTTACGTTAGAAACCGCTGCATGTGTGTATTAGAGCTCCCGCGTTGGCTGGTTGAGCTAGATTCCACGTCTAGGACGTAAAACGAACTCTAAACCGAAAAACTGCCAGGTTCGGGTGAATCCTGACCAGTTTTACGGCAAGCCGATTTTGAGGCCTTTAGAGCTCGAATTAGAGAAAACTTAAAACATGAAAGTTGTTCAAAAGGGTTTTTAATAGGGGGTCGCGGACGGATTTCCAAATTGAGGCTCCAATGGCCTCCGTTTTTACAGAAAACCGAGACTGGTCTGCCCAGACCTAGTCTACACGTCCAGCAAGTTCAAGTTAAAACTGACGAGAATACAAGCAAAACTGGGACGAATATAGGCCGAATTGGAATTTTTACAAAACACAAAAGTTTTAGTATTTTTCGAGAGCTACAACTTTCGTGAAGAAACTTTTTCAGATTACGAACCGATTTTTAAACTGGGATCGTTTTTCGAAGGGTGCGCAGGGAATCCGAAAATTCCTGCACCACTTTACAAATGTTTCTAGAAAACTGTTTTTCTACTACAAACTATTGTTTTGATTATGGAAAACTGTTCCAAGGGCAGTTTTCAACCTCAAATGATTTTATAAAGCACTAATCCAAGAGTTTGGATTTTTACGATTTAAGTAAAAGATTTTTGAAGTTAATTTACCCAAGTTTCCAAAGAAATGGAAACTAGATTTTTTAAACTAAAGTTTAGTAAGTAAAGCGATTACGCATGGTAACCGGGAAGGATACCCGAGTTATTGGGTCAAGCCCAAGGCCCAAAGGTTGACTCAAAGAGGGTTGACCATAGTTGACCGTAATTGACTTTGGTTGACCAAGAGTTTGACTACAATTAACCTTAAGGGTTAGTCAAGATAACCCTAAAGGATACCAAGATTAATAAATTGGGCTAAGATAAAAGGTTAATTAAGGTAACCCAATAATTATGGAAAGAATAAAGCCCAAGGGTAGGAAGGTAACCTAACCCTGACGGTATGTATAAAGGTTTAGTACATGAGGTTATCCAACGTAACCTCTTAAAGATTAATCCATATTGGGTTGTTTTTAAAATAATAGGGTTACTATTTGTAACCCAGTAAGACATTTAGTATCGGGGACAACATATACCTAGAATTACCCATAGTTGTTGGTTGGGATACCAACATTTAATAATTATGATTTATAGTAAGATAGAATGTAAATGATTCTTATCTTACACCCTGTTTGGAAACAGGAGTAGGAACTATTGTCGTGCTATATTGGGACGATAAATCAAGAGTGTAGGACTACAGGCAAGTATCGAACCTCACCTACAGTATGAAAATAGTAAAGACTATTTTCAATTATATTTTCAAGTATACATGCTATGTTATGCTATGATATGTGATGCCATAATGTGTGATACTATGCTATGATGTGCTAAGTTATGTTATTACATGTTATGCCATGTTATAAGAATGTCATGTTAACAAAAAATGCCATGTTTTCCAAAATGTCATGGTTTCAAAAAATACTACGTTTACAAAAATGTCATGGTTTTAAAAAAAAATGCCATGTTTTCAAGAATGCTATGTTATAGCAAGTGTTAATTATGATATGACATAGTGACATCATGAAGCATGTTCACTAATGTTAAATCACATGGTAAGATAAACAGTAAGGTGTCGTACCAACCTCCCTTAATCGAGGAGGCTACATGTTTAGTGGTGATAATTACCTTCCGTGATCGAAATCCGTGATCGTGAAGGGTCAAGTTAAAATTCCCAGAACTGTTAGGGCCTTGCAAACCCTAGCTTTATCTGGAGGCTGCGCGCTTTTGGTACGGACACTATGGGCTCACATGTTAAGACAAGATAATTAAAGATTGAGTCTATAATGAAGCATAAGACATTCAATCAATCATAAATGGTTCATGCATAAGTTACATGATGATTGGCATATTTCTAAATGTTTGAAATGTTTTTGTGAGATTATGTTTGTACTTGCTGGGCGAAAGCTCATCAGATATTCATACTGTAGGTAAGATGCCTGCAGCTTTACTTGGTGGGCCATGGAGACGATGCAGCAAGTGAAGGGCGGTGTGGGATACCACTACGCAAGATTTTCCGCAAATATTTTTAAGTATGAAGTTGTATATGTATGATTAAAAAAAGAAAAATTTATTCTATAATTTTCTTCAAGTTCAAGTGAAAGAAACTAAGTAATAAGTTAAGTAAGTAAAGTAACGGCCCACGTCTACGTAGCCGGCCCTACGTGGATTGTCGGGGGCGTTACAGAAACGGCAGCTTCCACGACGGTTTGTAAAAACCGTCGTGGAATCTTCCGTGATTCCACGACGGTTTGAGTAAACCGTCGTGGAAGCTTGGAGCTTCCACGACGGTTTAACTAAACGGTCGTGGAAGGCCGTGCTTCCACGACCGTTTAGTTAAAGACGGTCGTGGAAGCACGGCCTTCCACACCGTTTGTACAAACGGTCGTGGAAGCCCCCATGCTTCCACGACCGTTTACCTAAACGGTCGTGGAAGCACTGCCTTCCACGACCGTTTGTACAAACGGTCGTGGAAGCCCCCGTGCTTCCACGACCGTCTTTAACTAAACGGTCGTGGAATCACGGCCTTCCACGACCGTTTGTACAAACGGTCGTGGAAGCACGGGGGCTTCCACGACCGTTTACTTAAAGACGGTCGTGGATATCCGAGTTTCCACGACCGTTTTTCAGAAACCGTCGTGTAAAAGTCGCGAAAAATTTAAAATGAACGCCGAGAGTTTATAGTTGCCGTCAAAATTTTTTACAGCTACAAATCATCCGAATATAAAGTCAGATCCCTCCGAATACAGGCAGGCAGTACACCGTGTGGACGTCCATCGCCATCATCTATATATATCCATCATTATAATTTATCTGTAAGTGATTGACTTGTTATTGTTATACTATTGATGATTTGTGGATATGATTTTATAAATTAAGGTGTTTTTTGCTTTATATATATATTTGGGATCGATTTAGAGTTAAATTGTGCAATGGGTGGAAATAAATTAATTGTGTGATCAAGTAATGTTAGATACCTTAATTATATTATGGATTTAGATGGTTTTGTATTTTAATTATATTTGTTATGTTCTTAATTCGATTTTCAAATGTTGAAAAACCGATTAATGGGCCGTTGTTAATTAGTAATGAAAATTATATATATGTATGTTACATTAAATAGAGTACTCGACCTTGTAATAAATTATTTAATTTAAATTTTTTTATTTAGGATGGCAAATCATGGATAGGAATGGAATGTTGTTTGATAGATTGTCTAAGCATATGGAGATGGTGGTTGAAGAATTTTTGTCATTTGCCAAAGCTCACATACAAGATGATAAGATTCCGTGTCTGTGTCAAATTTGTGGTAATCATAGATCTCATTCCATTGATGATGTTAGAGGGCATTAGCGCGCTTATGAGATTATTTGTTCTTACCAAACTTGGTATTTACATGGCGAAGCTTTTTTCAATATTAACTCTACATCGACGAGCACTAAAGGTAAAGAGCCTATTGTTGATGAAGACGTTGGTGATAATGTTCAATATGGTGAATGATTTGGAAGAGACTTTGTGCACCGTCCGGAGTTATTTGAGGCAATGATTATGATGCCGAAACGCCCTTGTATGCCGGGTGTACAAAATATCTAAATTAGGGGCATTGGTTAAATTATGGAATATGAAAGCGTCGGGCGGGTGGACGAATTCTAGTTTCACGACTCTTTTAGAATTTCTAAAAGATGTTCTACCGGAGGATAACAAATTGCCACCGTATGTACGAGGCGAAGAAGACGTTGAGCACTTTGGGAATGGAATATGAGAAAATACATGCATGTCCAAATGATTGCGTCCTTTACCGGAAAGAATATGAAACTTTACATGAATACTGATATGAACCTCGCCGATGAAAGGACGAAACCCGACACCAAACGTGGATTCAAACCCCAAGACCTTCAAGACGCAAGCTTGTTTGAGCCTTGACCCGTTACCTAGCGAGATAAGAACCAAGACTTCGGATATTGACAAACGCCACACCAAGATTCTCAAGAACGTCTCAAGAACCTAGATGATAAGTTTGGCTGTTGAACGCCACAAGAATAACTTGATAAGTTCAAAGTCTTTTCAAGAATGTAAGAAACAATTCTCACTTTTTTCTAAATTCTCCAAAAACTTCATCGTCAATATCCCCCCATTGCACCCCTTGTTGCACTCGCCTTTGGGGTTGTCTAACAGGAGCGTTTCGTGACTGCTCTCGAGTTGACTCGTCTTCCAACCTATCCATTCTCTCATGAATTTGTTCTAATTCAGTCCTCATCATCCGTCTCATCTCCCCCAACAAGGCCTGTACTTGTAGGTTCGGAATTGTTGGTTGTTGTGAAATTTTTTTTTTTTGGCTGCTGAATACAAATACTTATTTCCTAAATTATTCTATAATAAATTCGGATTTAATTCCAAAAGGAAAAAAAAATAAGGAAAACTGACCTACTCTTCCTAATTCATGCCTAAAACTAGAAAGGAAACATTAAGTATTTAATTTGGCTTTATTATCTGCCATTACACCAAAAGAACCACACCTAAATAAAGAAAGTTAAATAAATTAGCACGTAAAGCTTAAAGTCAGACCTAACACACTAAAACGGAAAGTAGACATGCTGAAATTAAGCTTGTTTTTGACTGGGCTCTTCTAGAACTCCAATCATGGTGATGCTCCTCTGATGGTAACGTGGACCATGCTCAATGGGCCTCCACGAATTTACTTGAGCTCGGCCCATTCAATGCTTCTTTAAATCGCTTGGCTCTAAGTCTCGTAATTGGCCCAATTGGCAAGCCTAATGGATCACGTGGGTGCTGTCCTTGAGTCCCTCCAAGCCCACTTGTTACTTCGCCGTCATGTATGCTTGGATGTGCAGCCTTATTCGCATCATTCTCCCCCTCTTGACGATGATTTGCCCTCAAATCGTCACCTACATCAAAAGGCGATAAATCAGAAACATTAAAGCTCGCACTAACACCATACTCATCTGGTAGTTCAAGCTTGTAGGCATTGTCATTGATGCGTTCCAATACTCGAAACGGTCCATCACCCCTCGGGAGTAGTTTTGAACGTCTTTGCTCGGGAAATCGATCCTTCCTCATGTGCAGCCAAACCCAATCCCCCGGTTCAAAAATAACCTTCTTGCGTCCCTTGTTGGCTTGCTTGACATATTGTTCCGTTCGCCATTCTATGTGTTGCTTTGCTTCTCATGAAACTACTTAATAAAATCAGCTTTCTTCTTGCCATCTAAGTTAACACGTTCACTCAAAGGCAAAGGAGTTAAATCCAAAGGAGTCAATGGATTAAATCCATAAACAATCTCAAACGGAGAAAACTTAGTTGCAGAATGGACACATCGATTATAAGCAAATTCAACATGCGGCAAACAATCTTCCCACGTTTTCAAATTCTTTTGTATGATAGCACCAATAATGCCGACAAAGTCCTATTTACTACTTCGGTTTGACCATCAGTTTGTGGGTGACTAGTAGTAGAAAACAAAAGCTTAGTTCCCAACTTCCCCCACAAAGTCTTCCAAAAGTAACTTAAGAACTTTGAATCCCGATCAGAAACGATAGTCCTAGGCATGCCATGCAACCTAACGATCTCCTTGAAAAACAAATCGGCTATATGTGATGCATCATCGGTCTTATGACATGCAATAAAGTGTGCCATCTTAGAGAATCTATCGACAACCACAAACACTGAGTCTCTCCCCCTCTTAGTCCTAGGTAGTCCCAAAACAAAATCTATTGAAATATCGACCCAAGGTGCACTAGGAATCGGAAGTGGTGTGTACAACCCATGCGGTTGCTGCCTAGACTTAGCTTGCCTACAAGTAACGCATCTTGAACAGATCCTCTCCACATCCCGTTTCATATGCGGCCAAAAGAAATGCTCATGCAACACACCTAAAGTCTTAGCTATTCCAAAATGTCCCATCAAACCACCCCCATGAGCTTCCCGAACAAGTAATTCATGCAAAGATGAATGTGGAACACACAATTTATTTTCTCGAAACAGGAACCCATCATGCAAATAGTACTTCCCACATGCCCCTTAGTGCAATTTTTAAACAGGTCGTCGAAATCAAAATCCGTTGCATACAAGTCCTTAATGTACTCAAATCCAAGCAATTTAGCATCAAGAGTTGAAAGTAAAGCGTACCTGCGAGATAGTGCATCGGCAACTACGTTTTCCTTACCTTGCTTGTATTTGATCACATAAGGAAATGTCTCGATGAACTCCACCCATTTGGCATGGCGACGGCTCAACTTATGCTGCCCCTTTAAATGCTTCAAAGATTCATGATCCGTATGAATCACAAACTCTTTCGGCCAAAGGTAATGTTGCCAAGTCTCTAAAGTTCGAACCAACGCATACAATTCTTTGTCGTAAGTGGGATAGTTTAGAGCTGCCCCACTCAATTTCTCACTAAAGTATGCAACCGGTCTTCCCTCTTGCATCAATATGCCTCCAATACCTATACCTGAAGCATCACACTCAATTTCAAACGTTTTAGTAAAGTTAGGTAGGACAAGCAAAGGTGCATTAGTCAATTTTTCCTTGATGAGTTTGAATGCCTTCTCTTGCTCCTCTCCCCACTTAAACTGAATGTTCTTTTTGATGACTTCGGTCAGGGGCGCGGCGATGCTACTGAAATCTCGAACAAAACGCCTGTAAAAGCTAGCCAGTCCATGAAAGCTTCTTACCTGGTTCATTGAAGTAGGCGTTGGCCAATCCTGAATTGCCTTCACCTTTTCCTCGTCCACCTCGATTCCTTTCGCACTTACAACAAATCCAAGAAACACAAGCTTATCCGTGCAAAAGGTACATTTCTTGAGATTAGCAAATAACCTTTCACTCCTTAAAACGTCTAAAACGAGTCTTAAGTGTTCAACATGATCGCTCAAATTTTTGCTATAAATTAGGATATCGTCAAAGTAGACAACTACAAATTTTCCAAGGAAAGCTCGCAAAACATGGTTCATAAGTCTCATGAAGGTACTTGGTGCATTAGTTAATCCAAAAGGCATAACTAACCATTCATACAAACCATATTTTGTTTTGAATGCAGTTTTCCACTCATCCCCTTCTTTCATCCTAATTTGGTGATATCCACTTCTAAGATCAATTTTAGAAAATACACAAGACCCATGTAATTCGTCTAGCATATTATCTAATCGAGGAATGGGGTGTTGATACTTTACCGTAATATTGTTGATGGCTCGACAATCACACACATCCTCCATGTCCCATCCTTCTTAGGCACTAGTATTACCGGAACCGCACAAGGACTCATGCTCTCTCTTACATACCCTTTTTCCATCAGCTCGTGGATTTGCCGTTGAAGTTCCTTCGTTTCCTCGGGATTACTTCGATAGGCTGGTCGGTTTGGAATTGTCGCACCGGGTATGAAATCAATTTGATGTTCAATTCCTTGAATTGGTGGTAAGCCGGAAGGCAACTCCTCGGGAAAGACATCATCAAAATCCTGCAAAAGAGATTCAACATTGCTCGGCAATGAACCGGCGAGATCATTAGTACACAAAAGGGCCTCCTTGTACATGAGTACTATAAGGGGCTGATGTGAAAGTAACGCTCTCTTGATCTCACTTTTTTTTGCAATAAAATTGTATTTTTCCTCTCCTGCACTCAATAAGGCCGTAACTCTCTCATTTCCTTTCTCAATCTCTTTTGGTTTTTGTCTTTTGTAACGAGTCAAGATGGAAGAAGGGCAAGATGCCATCGAATGGTAGAAAAGGAGTGCCGGTTAAGGTGTTATGGTACATTCCACCGGCACCACGTTTGCGTCGTTTATTCCGCAATGCCGAGCATGCTAAAAGTTTGACATGGCACCATGATAAACGTGTTGATGATGGAAAACTTAGGCATCCGGCCGACGCACCTCAATGGAAGACCTTTGACGACAATCATCCAGATTTCAGTGCAGAACCAAGGAATTTACGTCTCGGTTTGTCGACGGACGGAATGGACCCACATGGTAACATGAGTAGTCGGCATAGTACCTGGCTAGTCATACTTGTCAACTACAATCTCCCACCAGAATTGTGCATGAAGCGGAAGTTCTTGATGTTGACGTTATTGATCTCAGGCCCACAACAACCAGGGAATGACATTGACGTATACTTGGCACCATTAATCGATGACCTCAAAAGCTTGTGGGAAGACGGTTTACAAGTTAAAGATTCTCACCGTCAAGATACGTTCAATCTTCGTGCAATGTTGATTTGGTCAATTAATGACTTTCCTGCACTTGACAACCTCTCTGGTTATCCTGTTAAGAGTTCTATCGGTTGTCCAGTTTGTATGAAGGAAACATTTCCATCCGGTTGAAGAATGGTAAGAAAACCGTTTACCTCGGTCCACAGGAGATTCTTGCCAACAAATCATCGATACCGCAAACAAAAGAAGGCTTTTGATGGTAAGACCGAAGAAAGATCAGCTCCTCGGATTTTGTCAGGTGAAGCTGTTTATGAGATGGTTAAAGATGTGAAAGTGTTTTGGGGAAGCGAAAACGTAAGGCTCCGGATGTCGATGGACCTTGGAAGAAGAAGTCAATCTTTTACGAACTTCCATATTGGAAGTCACTCTACATTCGTCATTGCTTAGATGTTATGCATATTGAGAAAAATGTTTGTGAATCGATAGTGGGCACGTTGCTTGACATTCCAAACAAAACTAAAGACGGTGAAAAGGCACGGTTGGATCTTGAAGAGATGAAGATTAGGCCAAATTTGCTCCCCGAGAAAAGATCGAACGGCACATACTTACCTCTGGCAAAGCACACATTATCGAGACAAGAGAGAGAAAGCTTTGTGAATGGCTTGTGTCCGTGAAAGTGCCAAGTGGGTACTCTTCCAACTTCAAAAGGTTGGTGTCGATGAAGGATTTGAGGCTCATTGGAATGAAAACACATGATTGTCATATCTTGATGCAACAATTATTACCTCTTGCATTGCGGGGAGTTTTAACGAAAGATGTGCGATATGCAATTACGAAGTTATGCTCATTTTTCAATTCAATATGCTCGAAGGTAATTGATCCACTGATGCTTGATCCGCTGCAATCGGAATTGGTGATGACATTGTGCATGCTTGAGAAGTATTTCCCACCAGCTTTTTTTGATATCATGATCCACCTAACGGTGCACTTAGTTCGGGAAGTTAAACTATGTGGACCGGTCCATATGAGGTGGATGTATCCTTTCGAAAGGTACATGAAGGTTTTGAAGGGCTATGTGAAGAACCGAAATAGGCCGGAGGATGTATAGTGGAAAACTACATAGCCGAGGAGTCAGTTGAATTTTGCTCCGAGTATTTGTCTAACGCGGACCCAATAGGGTTGCCAACGAGCGGTCAAGTTACGTCGAAAGGACTATCATGGGCGTTCATTCACCAGTAAATCGAGATGAATGGGAAAAGGCTTGTCTGTACGTTTTGCACAATGCTAAGGAAGCGGAGCCTTTCATTGAAGTTCACATGGCAGAATTAAGAGTTGCGAATCCGAGGAAAACCAGATCTGAGAAGTGGATTCAAGATGAGCACAACCGGACATTTCGGGAGTGGCTAAGAAACCATTTGCATATGAAGCCTGGCCTTTCCCAAGACTTAATGAAGCTAGCAAGAGGACCGTCATCGATAGTCTCACGATATACATCGTACTCTGTTAATGGCTACTCCTTCTACACTCGCGAAAGAGATGCGAAGCATACCGTCCAAAATAATGGTGTCAGCCTCCGTGCCGAGTCTATGCATATTTCATCCGCAAAGGACAAGAACCCAGTATATGGTAGCATAAACTACTTTGGGTTCATTGACGATATTTGAGAATTAGATTATTGCGGCTTGCGGATAGCACTTTTTAAATGCAATTGGGCTGACAATAATTTTGTTAAGATTGATAGGGACGGCGTGACGGTTGTGGACTTTAGGCGTTTGGGATACAAAAATGATCCTTTCATTATGGCGTCGCAAGCGGTCCAGGTCTTTTACACAACGGATCCCGATAATTTAGATTTATCTTTAGTTGTGCCAATGAAGCAAAAAATGCACGGTGACGACCAAGAAAATGTTGAAGATTGCACCGACATTCCATCTTTCACAAGCGGACTGCCACCGGTCGAGGAGATTGATGATTTGGACGATGATACCTCACACTTGCTTCGTTTAGATGTCGAGTGGACACGAGTTGAGAAGCCCAAAAAGAAAAACAAAAAAGCTTGATAGTTTATTTTTCGTTGTATATAATTCGTGTAGAAGTTGTTATATACAAATTAATATGCTAATTGTGCACATGTACAATTATTAATTATTTATATATATGCTCACTATACATGTGTGAATTAATAAATAACAGGAGTTATTCATGTGGGCTGGCTCGTGCATAACACACAGGTGTGCCCGCCTGTGGGATTATAGGTGGACAAAAGTTTATGTTAACTATTATTCTCGACGTAACCACGACGGTTTTACAAAAACCGTCGTGGTATCTAACATACCACGACGGTTAATCTTTTAAACCGTCGTCGTATCATATTAAACCCATTTGTATTTTTTTAAAATGGAAACCACGACGGTTTCCTATTTAAACCGTCGTGGTTTCCAGATACCACGACGGTTTATTTGCGAAACCGTCGTGGTATCGTAAATTTTATTTTTTTTAAAAAAATCAAAAAAAAAAAAAATTTAAATTTTTTTAGTAACCACGACGGTTTCCATGGAAACCGTCGTGGTATAGGATTTTTTTTTTTTATAAAAAAATTTAAAAAAAATTTTTGAAAATTTTTTTTAATTATTATTTAATTATTTTTTTTTATAAAAAAATTAAAAAAAAAATTTTTGAAATTTTTTTTTATTATTATTTTATGACCACGACGGTTTCCATGGAAACCGTCGTGGTAACCAGGAAACCACGACGGAAACCGTCGTGGTTTCATAAAATAATAATAAAAAAAAATTTCGAAATTTTTTTTTTATTAATTTAAAAAAAAAAAGCTATACCACGACGGTTTCCATGGAAACCGTCGTGGTAACAGGAAACCACGACGGTTTTTCAAAACCGTCGTGGTATCCGGGGAATTTAATTTCCCCCGAAAAACGTGCGTGCGTATTTTTTTCTGTTAATTTCTAATTTTTTGTCCTCTTCCATCTCTATTTCCCTTACTTTTTCGGCATTCTCCCCCTTATTTTACATTGGTTGTCTTCCCAATCTCCATTAATTCTCTATCTAACTTTTGGCAATCTCCCATTTTTCTCTTAGTTTCCTCTCTCTCTCTCTCTCTCTCTCGCCGACGCCGTCCACCAAGCCAATTTTTCTCTCTCTCTCTCTCTCTTCGGTAGCCCATGACCCACGGCCTTCCCTCTCTCTCTCCTCGCCGTCGCCCCGCCCTCCCTCTCTCTCTCCTCCTCGCCGTCGCCCACGAGACCACGGCCTCCCTCTCTCTCTCCTCTCCCCCCACGGCCTCCCTCCTCCCTCTCTCTCTCCTCTCTCTCTCCCGCCGCCCACCCCCTCGCTCTCCCTCCTCTCTCTCCTCCCTCGCCCACGACCCCGCCTCCTCTCTCTCTCCTCTCCGTCCGCTTGACACGATTTACAGCAACTTCATCGACGCACTTCCCGTGGTACGTAGAATATGCGCCTGAATCTATGCAATTCAGTTCGTCTTTTTTAATGATTTTTCTGTTAAAGATTTGGTTAATTTTGATTGAAGTTGATGTGTGTGATCCACAATGTTTTATTTTTCGCGTTTTTTGCATTTTAGTATTTTAATATGCGCCAGAATCTATGCAATACACTTTTCTTATTTGTTTCTTTTTATTTTAATTTTTTGTGAAGTGTGTACGGATGAAATGCTTTGTGCTAGCAGTACAACTTTTATCCCATATATATATATATATGTATAATATAATGTAATTTGAGTATAAGCACGTGGACTGAAACTTGCCTATCAATTGTTGATTGCTCACCTTTTCTTTTTGCCTTTGCTTTTTCTAAAGGTTAGATATAAGCTTTTATGGAAATAGCAGACAGCATAGTAGATTTTATTGGTCAATTGTAATTGTTCATTATTGTTCCACATTTGATATTAAAAGGAAACGTTTTTTTGAATTGGTTTTTGCGGGAAGGACATACGATTGTATCATGGTATCATTGGGTTGTGTTACGTACGGAGAATGGCAATTTTCCGGATAAGTTTTTTATTGTGTTGGTTAAATATTCGCGTATGCCATGTTGGCTAAATTGCCTTGATGCGTTCTAATTAGTATTAGATTAAACTAAATTCCGTGGGTAAGGCACGGAATTGGGGATTTTGCGGGAAAATGGTTGATTTTGACACTTATATTTTAGCATTTGACATTGTCGATAAATTGCATAATTGGTTATGTTGTATGTTATTTCTATAAATATAAGTAAATAGTATATGTTAAGTTGGACGGATTTACAATCTTTTTATGTGTTTGGGTGCCATGATTACAAGTTAAATTCGATGACAAATTTTTTTCATTTGTGAATGGCCACCTTACTAGAGTTGCATTAGGTTGATTTAAAATGTCGCAAGATCACGAGGAGGGATGCTCAACGCAAACTCATGTTGGAAAACCTCGCCGAACCAACTCACCTAGATTCAATCCCGAGGAAGATGGTCGACGAAGAGCGACTCTAATGACAAGAGTCCACCAAGTGAGGACAAAGGGGGAACGAATTGAAGTTTCGTTTGACGGTAAAGGGCAACCTATAGGGAAGGCAGGTGATGAATTACAGAGTTGGATTGGAGTGCTTGCTCGAGAGCACATACCCATTTGGATATCCGACTTTAGAAGTGCCGATTTAGCTCCAAGGAAAGAACTAGTGTGGATGGAAGTTGTAACTTCATTCACTGTTGACGAATCCAACAAAAGAGGAATTTTGAAGTCTTGTGGGGAGTCAGCTAAATGCTTTCGATACGATCTCTTCCAAGCTTTTGTCAGAGATCATCTTGATGACGAAAATGTGTGGCAACGACCGCCAAAAGTTGTTCACAATTACCCCACCATCACCCAGGAGGATTGGGAAAAATTCATTGCGTACCGACGTACCCCGGAATTCAAACGACTGTCCGAACAAGGAAGTGAGATAAGAAAGAAGAGCAAATACGGATCAACAGGGGGCCGAGACGGCTATAGGAAACGTGACCAAGCTCATGTAGGCTATTTACTTGGACAAATTGTGATAAGGGTATGTTGTACTTCCAATTTATTCGCTTATGTTTACTAACGCTAATTATTGGGATGCAGTTCGAAAAGTTTGGAGAATATGCAAAACGGTATGACAGCTGGCTGGACATGCGCGTCAAACCCGATGGAGGATTTAAGAAGGAAGAATTTAAAAATATTGCCGAGCATAGTAAGTTTTCGAATCCATTTATAATATAATCATTCCGTAAACTCTTTTATGTTTGCAAGTTCATAACATTTTCTCTAATTGTTACAGGACGAGTTTACTCAACAAGAGACACAAGGAAGTTTTGAATCTGTGGGGACAGAGGACATATTGACCAAGGCATTAGGCAATGCCGAGCATTCGGGACGGATTCGGGGTCAATCTAAGTTTGTCAAGCAGTCGCAATACTTCAACCTTGTGCATCCGTCAAGGCAAAAAGATGAAGTCTCGGATATGAAACTAAAGATTGCCGCATTGGAAAGAACCGTACAGGAACTTTGTGCGAAGCACGGCATAAACCGAGAGACTATGGCCGAGGAGATGACCGCACCTACCGTAGATCAACACAACAGCTTCAAAGCTAGTTGCACTTTGAATGAAAAAGAAGCTGGGCCGTCGGATCCGAATCCCATGCCGAACGCAAGTAAGGAATGCCAGCTGTTTATTCCTGATTTAGTTAACGGAGGAGTCGTTCTTGTTGCAATCGGCAGGGCATACGTGGACTGTGTTCCAACCCGACACAGTCATGGGATTCCTTTAGGTGAGGAGAATGTACGACGTGACCGTTACGGTCCCAAAAATAAATCGTGCACTCCGACCAATTCCGACAAACGAAGCCACATCTGTAGAAGAAGTTGTCGGTGGGTTTGTTGCTTGGCCGAAAAGTTTAGTCGTCGTGCAAACTAGTTTGAGCCAGGCAAGTAAAGGTCCCAGTCGTGCTCCTGAAACACAGGCTGAGGGAAGCAAACGTACGAAAAAGAGAGCATGGAGGAAGAAATTACAGTCATAACCGAAGGTAGAACAACAACCGGCGCAAGAAGAAATGCCTTCGTTTAACCTTAATGATGTTCCTTCGAATTGAGACCTTTGGCATTTTACGCACAAAGTTCCATGCGGGACGGTACACAAATAGTCTGCCCACAACAACACTTCGTCATGGGCGATGAGATGCCCATATATATGGTTTGAAAATGTATATCATTTCATTTCATTTAAAGAAATTAGTGCAACAAACATAATGGTTTACATCAGGTAATATATTTATCCTTAAATAATTTAATTATTTATCTTCTTAATCTTACATATGTTGTTTTTCCGTAACAAGTGTGCCTACTTATTTTGCAGATACTTAGTCGAGTGTTGTGCAAGAACAGGTATGGATCAACAGTTCGAGTTTATTTCACCAGTCCTTGTCTCACCAGTTCAGCAGAATGTAGATCGGGCCACCTACGTTCGAGAGAGGGCGGACTGTATTCTACGGATCATAAGAAACGCACCAAAGGGAAAGCGGTTTCTTATGCCATAATAGCGGCCAACATTGGATATTGGCAGTGATTGATCCGTGGGATGACTCGGTCATGTACTTTAATCCTCTAGGAAACGCAGGGTGATGATTTTAAAGACCTAATTACGACGTAAGTATTCTTTATGTGTTTATATCTATGATTAGACATAAAATAATTGTTATTGTAATTGCTTTGAAATTTGTCAAATTGATAGGGCACTAATGATTGGAAAGTGTTGGTGGAAAGTGGAATGAGACAACGACGCAACTGGCAGACGTTGATTAATACCGTTCGATGTCCAATATAGGAAGGTTATGTAGAATGCGGTTATTTTGTGTTAGCTTACATGCGAGAAATAACCTATACTTGATGGACTAGCCGTGCTTCAAACCAAGGATTTTATACTGATGCTGACATGAGTTTGGTTAGGACCGAGTGGCTAATTTTGTAATGCGGTTTATACAATATTGACTAGAAACAATATAGAGAATTTTCACTAGCTATCGTTATATTAGTTGTTGTTGTACAATTTTATGTAAGTAATTACATAATACCTTTGGAAATTCGATCACATGTGTAACTTATTAACATACGGGATTTACTACCCGTGAGAAATGAAACGAATTTGCCAAAACTTTTTTTTTTTTTTAAAAATTCGCACCGACGACGGTCTCTCGGTGAGACCGTCGAGGTATCCCCGGGATACCACGACGATCCCACGTAAAAACCGTCGTGGTATCCCGGATACCACGACGGTCCCGAGGTGGGCCCGTCGTGGTAACCCTCGGGATACCACGACGGTCCCGAGGAGGGACCGTCGTGGTATTCGGGACCGTCGTGGTATCCTCGGGATACCACGACGGTCCGAGGTGGGACCGTCGTGGTATCCCTTTCAGGACCGTCGTGGTATCCCTTGGGATACCACGACGGTCCCACCTGGAGACCGTCGTGGTATCCCAGGATACCATGACAGTTTGAATGTGGGACCGTCGTGGTATCCTGGATACCACGACGGTTTTTAAATGGGCCCGTCGTGGTATGGTCTTAAATCAGCCAGAATGTGAAATTTTTCCACATTACACGACGGTTAAAAAACAGTCGTGGAATCTCAAAAGATTCCACGACTCTGGATTCCACGACGGTTGGAAAACCGTCGTGGAATCGATACCACGACGGTTTTTAACCGTCGTGGTATCCCCTTTTTCTAGTAGTGAGATCTTGTATTTGAAACCTAAAAGAATTTTTTATGAAGCATATTTATTTCTCCAAAAAATTAACAAGAGCCAAAAATTTCTAAAGGTAATCTGTTTGAGACAATGAATTATTAATTTTCAATATCAGGTTTTCTGTCCTCTTGCCTTGAAATCTACTCGAAAAACAATATTATGATGAACCAAAGTCAGATTCCCAAAATATGGTATCTGGAGTAAAAACATGTATTTTTATTCACAGAAAAAGGCTAGGGCATATTGGAAAACCAATAAACAAACCCTTATAAAATTGTCGATAATCACATGTTTATGAGGGTAAATTGTTAGGTTAGTTTCTGAATATTTAAATTTGCGTAATTTTGATCTTTTTTTCGTAACTAGTTAGAATTCTTCTAAATTATTAAAATGTAGTTATAATAGTCCTTTACATTAATTTTTTGGACGGAATCCGTTAGTTAGCATCACTTTTTAACCAATTACTCATAGATTCCGTCTAAAAATTAATGAAAATTATTTTGGTAGCAACATTTAATAGTTTAGGGGCATTCCCTATTTTTTTTTTCATAGTTGGAATGATCATAAACTATTAAAAACATTGATATAGTAGTCCTTTCAGTTAATTTTTGGACGGAATCCGTAATTAGTACCCCTTTTTTACCAAATAACTAATAAATTCTATCAAAAAATTAGCAGAAATGACTATTGTAGAAATGTTTTAATAGTTTATAAGTATTTCAGCTACGAAAAAAAATTAGGGATCAAAGTTACACAAAATTAAACGTTAGGTTACGAAATGAGCAATTTACCCTATTCATTATCAAAACAAAGAACACAAGATCTACAGAAGTTAAATTCAAACCCTCAGGAAACAAGATTCCAACTGAAGAACATTAGTATGCCTTCACATATATGTATTATGTTTGTGGTGCTTGTAGTATATAGTTTACACCCTTAATCATCACAAAGAAGCAAACTATACAACTTAAATCAACTCCCACTCCCACCCCCACCACAATCACCACCACAACCCCCACCACAACCACCACCCCGCCGCCGCCGCCACGCCACCGACGCCGCCACCACCATTACCACCCCACCACAACCACCACCATCGCCACCACCACCACCGCCACCACCACTGTCACCGCCAGCACCACTGCCACTGCCACCCTCGCTGCCACACACACCACCACCACCCCCACCACCATCACTGCCGCCGCTGCCGTCGCCACCACCACCACCACCACCACCATCATCTCCTCCACCTGTGCCACCGCAACCACTAGTTATTTCATCGATCATGGCTGCAGTAGCCAGACCCGCGCCAGCTCCTACCAAAATAGCCATCCCACTATCTTTCGTTCCACCGGTAGTCTTGCTCGCTTCACCTCGTTCGAGTTTCGCCGGATAAGATCATTGGAACGAAGGAGTGGTTAAGCTCATCATGGGTACAGGATTGGGAGTTCTACTTTGCTGCTGCTTTTTCGTGCCTCGGCCGCATAAACAATACAGAAATATGAATGCGGCGATCACGGAGTCTAAGACTATGAGCACTATTGCATAAGTTTCCATGCTTTGTTTTCCCTTTTTTTTCTTGAACACAAGAAATAAGTAGCAATTATCAAAGTGTTATATAGCCCTTTACTGCGTCTCAGTTGGGGAAAGCGATATTTGGTGGAAATCTACTTGTGAAATTCAACGTTGAGACTTTGAGAAACAAATGCGAAGTTTCTTAAAAAAAAAAACAAAAAAAAAAAAAAGGAAGAAAAGAAAACCAACACTAAAATTTCATATATTCGTTCTAGTATGTGATGAAGTAAATGACTTCTATAATCAAAATAAGAAGTAATTGGAAGGCCGTTGGCTACTAGCATTCCCAGCAATATCTTAAAATTTTCAATAAATTAGAACTTTTTTTTTTTTTTCCTAATTTATAACTAATGATGAAGGATTCCAATTTTACATCTTATGATAGAATTAGATGTGAAATTATAATATTTGCAACAAAAATAATGGGTTTATGTCCATCTTGTATGTTATTATTTCCTTTCGTAAAAAATTCATTTAAAATTATTAAATATACTTATGACTAACAATAATGATATCATAAGTCTTTAAAATAATAGTATAAATGAATTCAAAGATCAAAATTTAAATATAAAAATCACTGATTAAACAAAAGCCTACAAGTTTATATTACACATAATAATGTTTAATACAAACACATATAAATATAAATGAAGAACCAAATGCATGGTTTCTTCTCTAAATATATACACATTATAGATATAAATATTTAATCCTATTTAGTATAAAGATTCACAAATCATAATTTAATCACAACTTTAAACTTAAAATCTGAAAGGGAGTGCCCCACTCTATTAATCAAGCGTTAAATAATCTGAAACTCGTCACGAAGACCAAAACGTGATTTTGGAGGACATATTAAAATATTAGTATATGCTTTCAAAAATTTGAGAAACCTATTTTGATAAATAGGTCAAAAAAGTAGTTATTAAGGTTCCATATGAGAAAATGATATTTCAGATAACTACATTAAAAAAATATTGAAGTATGGACATATGTGCTTGGTGGGTTAAACTGAACGGTGCTAGAGATGGTGGAGGAGGTGTTGGCAACATCGGATCATCATAGATGTGATTGTGCTTGATCGGTGGTGGCATGACAATGGAGATCTCAAGAGGTCAAGACTCATAGAGACTTCTTTTTGCGATTCTTGATCAATAGACAGGTTTTGTGTCTCTTCCTCTCCCAACAAGTTGTCTTCAAACAACTGTCATTCCTTCTCATGTAGTGTCGGCTCTTTATGGTGGAACTCACTAGATGATTCCAATCCTTTATAGAAGTCCACCAAAATTTTAGATTCGACAACGGTTATTAACCGTCGTCTAACGTTAACATGACAGTTAGACAACTGTCGTGTAATAAACCGTCGTGGTTATGTGATATTTCACGACGGTTAACACTGTCGTTAAATAGAGAAATAAGGCAGTAAAACTAACTAATGTGAAGACTTTACACGATGGTTTTGGTGACAAACTGTCATGTAAAGTCCTATATTAATTTTGAAAAAAAATTCGTATTTTTTGCTGATTTCCCATGGGCAGCCTAACCCGTGTGTTGTCCAATACATGGCCTAGAATTGAATTGATAAAATAATAGCTACATTGTATCAATGCAAATATCATCCACTACATTACAAGTTTACATATCATATTTAATGAATTGCATTACAAATTTATACCATTCTTTTTAATCAAATCCATATAATCACCAATATAAAATATTTTGCTTTGAAGTAAATCTAATCCATAATTAGCATTAGAGACTATGTCCCTCATAAAACCTAAAACAAAATAACCACATTTAACACTATCCTCTTGGCAAGGACAAAGACGATTCGAGATTTTTGTTTTATAGTATCGTCTTTTTTTAATCACTTCTCCCACTATAAGCTTCCAATCCATTAGGGCCCTAGCAAATTCATAAAATTCAAAATAATTAAAATGAATAATTCCGTTTTGACATTTCATCGAGGTGTGTGGTAGTGATTAATGCCTTCTTTTCATGGCTTCAATTGAGTCATTTGGAGGTGCATTCATCCTTGATAACTCCACTTGAATTTGAGCCAATTTGGCTTATAGTTGACGAAGTACCTCCATCCTCTCCAACTTCTCTATACGGAGCTTTATCTCCTCTGAAAATTGGGCATCAAGGGCTTGACGATCGGAAGAAGACTCTGCATGTTGAGGTTGAGTGTCATACCATGGCTATGAAATGTTAGAACTATTCACCCAACCTTAATTGTTCATTGAAGAATTCCAACTCCAATTGTCAAAGTTGGCCATGTCTTCCAACAAACAATAGGCAGAATCCTTAAAATTGGGACTTTTGTTTAGGTACTCCTATGCATGATTCAATTGGGACTTTGGACTTCAATGACTGTGTTCTCGTCTATGCATCAACAACACTAGAAGAATCCTTAAAAAGCAATAAATATGAAGAAAAATGACGAAGAAGAAAAAAGGAAGAGCCAGACTTCCCCGACTTACAGCGGCAAGGTCTTGCTTTTGTATTGTTTTAATTTGTTCCGAAGGTCTTGCTTAATCCATAGGACATGTATCTGAGAAAATCTTTTAATTATTTTATTTTCTGTAAAAATTGGAAAATGTTGAACTCATAATCGCTAGTTTTATGACCATGACCTGGTCTTAGGAAACAGTCGATTTTTGCCAGGAAGTTTTTATCATTAAATTGTATTGACGTCATACAAGAGGCATGAGAATTGTTGCTGGCAAGTTCATCATGACGTGTTGACTGTAATTGTTTTATTCTGTAAAAGTACTTTTTTTTGTTTCAGAGTTCTCTCTTCTTTTGCCTTGGCATGGAAGCTACGTAGTCAATTCCCCCTCATGGAAGGTACAAACATAGCATATAGGATAATTTTGAATATGTCTAAAATATAAGTTATGCTCTAACTATCTAAACTTAAAAAAAAAAAAAAAAAAAAAGGAAACTATTTGAGGGGAATTTTTTTTTTTTTTTTAATTAGTAACTAACTGAGATGTTAACAGACTTTTTTTTTGTACGGACACCCCTTGACTTATCAGATGGATTAGGCAATTTAACCCCTAAACTTTTTTTTTTACTTAGTAATCAACCTCCTGATCAACATGCAACTCTTAGCATCGTTAGTCGTTTTGCTCACATCTGTTCAATTTTGGATGGATTTTTTTGCATGTGATAATCCAAGAATAGTATTGTTGATCACTTTATTGTACAAATTCATTTCAAATTTTGAACCTAATATAATTATAAATCAAACTTGAACTTAAAACTTTAAATTGAATTTGTATTGAAATTAAAGGAAATGGCTTGCAATTCCCTTATTGGATTGTTACATGCAAAAAACCGTCCAAAATTTAATAGATAAGAGCAAAATGACCGACAAAATTGAAATTTAGAAGTCCTGGGTTTACAAGGAAAAAAAAAATTGTAAGAACTAAATTGCCAAACTCAAAAAGTATAAGAAGTGTTCAGACAAAAAAAAAAAAAAAAAAAAAAAAAAAGCCATATTGTATGGAAGCTTTCCTTTCATTATAATGTAATCAAACAAAATTTATTTATCTCCAATTCTGAAAATAACCTGTTTGAGAAAATTAATTATTAATTTTCAAACAACAAGTTTTTTGGCCTTGAAATCTACACGAAAACAATATGATGAACTAGAGTCAGATTCCCAAACTATGGTCATATTGGAAAACCAAGACAAACATTTATAAAAGGTCCATCAGGGTAATTACATTTATTATTTTATTGATCAAACAAAGAAGACAATATATACAGAAGAGAAATTCAATCCCTCAGAAAACAAGATTCCAAATGCAGATTATAAGTATTGCCTCTACGTATATGTACGTGGTGCTTGTAGTATATACGACACCTTTATTCATCACAAAGAAACAAACAATACAACTTAAATTAAGCCCCACACCGACAACCCCCACCGCACCCACCACCACCATCACAACCGCCACCACTGCAACCGCCGCCTCCACCACCCTCACCGCCACCACCATCACCACCACCACCACCACCCATCATCACCAACATCCCCAACCGTGCCACCGCAACCGCTAGTTATGCCACCAATCACGGCTGCAGTAGCCAGAGCCGCACCAGCTCCTACCAAAATAGCCATGCCACCATCTTTAGTTCCCCCGGTAGTCTTGCTCCCTTCACCTCGTTCGAGGTCGGCGGAGGAAGATCGTTGAGCTGAAGGAGTGGTTACACTCCTCATGGGTACAGGATTGGGAATACTACTTTGCTTCATCTTTTTCGTGCCACCGCCGCATAGCCAATACAGAAGAAATAGGAATGCGGCGATCACAGAGCCTAAGACTATGAGCACTATTGCACAAGTTTTCATGCTTTGTTTTCCCTTTTCCTTCAAACACAAGAAAAATAGTGGCACTTATGAACGGTTATAGCACTTTACTGCATCTGAGTTTGGGAAAGCGATATTTGGTGGAAATCTACTTTTGAAATTCAATATTGAGACTTCGAGAAACAATAGCGAAGTTTCTTAAAAAAAAAAAAAAAAAAAAAAAAAAGAGTACTTGATTGTGTGAGATTTATTAATTTTCTTTGTTTCTTTTCATGGAGAATATACGTGCCCACAATGTTGATTTTCTTTCTTAACTAGTCTAAAGCATGCGCATTATATGCGTAGCACATATGGACATATTTGAAAAATTTATTGAGTTAGAGAAAATTAAAATAATAAACTAAAAAATAGACCTAAAAAAAGTACCTGAAAAAAAGAGGTATGAAAAAATATCAAAGAGATAAAAGAAGCAAAACTTACGATTGGAATTAAAGGTGAACAAAGAAAATTGCTCAATTATAAAAACTATTCAAATCGCATCATTCTTCACGATGTGACGTGGTTTTTTTTTTTTTTTAAGTTTTTTTTTTTGACTTTATGTTTTGTTTGAGGATTAATTAATATTCTATGCAATACAGTGCAGTTTGCGATTTTAAGTTTTTTCAAAATAACAATTAATCTTGGTTTCAGTATATCCTAACAATAGTTTCATATCAAACACCACTTAAAATGTATAGAGTTCAATATTACATTTTTAATAAAATAATTTTCAAATATTATATATATATATATATATTACAATCTTACCTACATTAAATTTAATTTTTGATAGTTATTTTAACAACCGTGTGATACTTTTTTACATATATATTTTTCAAAAGAATAAAGTCAAAAACATAGAAGAAGGTTAGTTAGATATATTTTATTAATAAACGAACCAAATTATTTGAGTTGTTAGAATTTAACAAGGCTCAAGATCTAAATTGAATGATCACACCGCACTACACCGTAAAGAATTGATATAGTTTGTTGCTGTTATTTAGTTAAATTATCAACCGTAGTTAACAAAACTCGTTTCAATTGCATTTGTGGTTTGGTGAAATATTCTTTTTAAATAACCGCCTAAACTACACCATCTCTCCTTTAGTAAGAACAATACTTTGCCCTACTATTAGTTACTGTGATTTTAGCTATTAAATTAACTTTTCAACTGCCTGATTAATAATCGGGAGCATTTATATATCATGTGTTATAAATTTTTAATGTTGACACTTATTAATCAAACCGTTGAAAATTGATATAATAATACATGAAAATAGCAATACGATACAATTTTTCTAATGTATACCCAAAATGTTACACACCATGCAGATCCATCCAAATCTATTCTCTAAAAAAGGCACCAACAGCTAATTATAAGGAAGTAGTGTCGAACATCTTAATCCCCTCAAGGAGTAAGTAGGAACTAGTTTTGCTAGTAATTACCATAAACAGTTTAATTAATGGAAATTTTTATGGTAGGGAAGATTCTTTTTCATTACTGATAGTTAAAGTTTTTTTTTTTTTTAACCATTGAATTTATTTTCTTGCGATATGATATATATGATTATCCACTTTAAAATGCTCATATTACAATATAAAATTTTACTATTGAAAGCTTTGACACTGTTGGGGCTAGCTCAACAGGAGAAAAGGGAAGGATTCACCCAGGAGTTTTGAGTTTTCAGATTTAAGATGTTGAAGTAATTTTTATTTCTAATTAATTAGTGGGAGCTATATATAACCCCATATAAAAGGAGAAGAAAGAAGAAGAATAGTTCAGATGAAGAACATTATGATGAACCGAAAATCAGATTTCCAAAATATGATTTTTGGAGTAGAAACATGCATTTTTTATTCACAGTAAAGGCAAGGGAATGTCAAACCAATACAGAAACGTTTATAAAACAGTCCATCAGAGTAATTACATATATTTTTTATTATGATAAGTGAAAAATCCAAACTCTCACAAAACCAGATTCAACTGCAAAACATTATTATTTTGCCTCTGTATATTGTGTGGTGCTTGTAGTTTGACGCCCTTATTCATGACAAAAAAAAAAAAAGGAAAGAAGTTAAACTAAC
Organism: Ficus erecta; assembly: GCA_008635985.1. NCBI lineage: Eukaryota > Viridiplantae > Streptophyta > Magnoliopsida > Rosales > Moraceae > Ficus > Ficus erecta. The sequence goes on along the minus strand of BKCH01001429.1, from coordinate 245,592 downwards.
CTCCACAACCCCCACAACACCAGCGTCACCGTCAGCACCTCCTCCTCCACCGGTGCCACCCCGCAGCCGATGATTATGCGCCAACCACGGCTGCAGTAGCCAGACCGGCGCCAGCTCCTGCCAGAATAACCATCCCGTCATCTTTAGCTCCACTGGTAGTCTTCTTATCGCTACCATAGCTGCGTACACAATACAGAATCATGTAGGAGACAAAAATAGAGCCGATGACTATGGGCACTATTGCAGCAGGTTCCATGCTTTGTTTTCCCATTTACTTGACACAAAAAAAAAAAAAAAAAAAAAAAAATTGGCAATTATCAAACTGTTATGTAGCCCTATAATTTACGGCGTTTGGGATGGGGAAAGAGATAGTAGGTGGAAATCCACTTGTGAAATTCAGTGTCTAGACTTTGACAAACAATAGCAATGTTTCTTAAAAGAAATTAAAAAAAAAAAAGGAAGGAAAGAAAACAACACTGAAATGTCAAATATTCTTTCTTGTAGGTGACGAAGTAAATGACTAATAATTGTGTAATCTAAATAAGAAGTAATTGGATGGCCGTTGACTAGTAGCGTTCAAGCAATTAAATCAACGCATACTCATTATTTCTTATATATCAACATATTTCGATATCTCATATATTCCATTTCAATATATTCTATTTGAATATTAAATCAAATTTCAAATTTACACTATTCAAATTTCACAGTTCATTTTTATTCACATTCAATAATCAAACAACATTCTAAACATTTAGTTTTTTTTTTTTTTTTTAAAAAAAAAAGCACTTTTTTAATCAAATACAGAACGAAGGTCGTGAACCAAACGGAATCACCTTCCTAGATGTTCTTGATTTCAGCTTGTCTCCATGTGGGTTTGGTAGATGAAGGACGGAAGTACTTTCATGGAGTTTTTTTATGGTATTCAAGCCTCATCCCGGAGTTTGGGGAGCTCTTCTAGGCACAACAAGGACCTACTTACGTCTTTTGATATTGCGGAACTCACGGCTTAGAAACTCATTAAATTAGCTTGCATTTGGTGTATGAGTTTGAAATGAAAATTTTAAGTTATAGTTTATTAACTTTTCAAAAATTAATTATAATTTTTATTAACTTTTTAGAAAAGAAAAAAACAAAAATTGAGATAAAAACTTTTAATTTTGAATCTGACAGCGAAACGGAGCATTAGAAACATGCATTTTTATTCATAGTTAAGGCAATCAAGGGCATATTGGAAAACCAATACACAAACATTTATAAAATGGTCCATCAGAGTCATTACATGTATTTTTTATTGATCAAAACAAAGAAGACAAGATATACAGTAGTGAGAAATTCAAACTCTCAGGAAACAAGATTCCAACTGCAGAATATAAGTACTGCCTCCACATATATGTATAATGTTTGTGGTGCTTGTAGTATATATTTTACACCCTTATTCATCACAAAGAAACAAACTAGACAACTTGAATCAACCCCCACAACCTCCACAGCCACCACAACCCCACCTCCACCACCATCACCGCCACCACCGTCACCGCCACCTCCACCACCGTTATCTCCTCCACCCGTGCCACCGCAACCCGCTAGTATGCCATCAAGTCACGGCTGCAGTAGCCAGACCCGCGCCAGCTCCTACCAAAATAGCCATCCCACCATCTTTAGTACCACCGGGTAGTCTTGCTTGCTACACCTCGTTCGAGGTCCGCCGGATAAGATCGTTGGACCGAAGGAGTGGTTACGCTCCTCATGGGTATAGGATTGGGAGTGCTACTTTGCTCTTCTTCTTTTTCCGGCCTCCGCCGCAAAGCCAATACAGAATTATGAACGCGGCGATCACAGAGCCTAAGACTATGAGCACTATTGCGTAAGTTTCCATGCTTTGTTTTCCCTTTTTTCCTTTTAACACAAGAAAAATGGTGACAATTATCAAACTATTATATAGCCCTTTAGTGCGTCGGAGTTGGGGAAAGCGATATTTGGTGGAAATTTACTAGTGAATTCCATGTTGTTGACTTTGAGAAACAATAGCGAAGTTTCATTAAAAAAAAAATAATATAATAATAAATAAATAAACAAACTGAAATTTCGTATATTTCTTTCTTGTAGGTGACGAAGTAAATGACTTCTAGAATGGAAAATGAGAAGTATTGGATGGCCGTTGACTAGCAGGCTATTTGTTTTAATCGGGGCCTGCTAACCGAAAGATAAAGTTTAGAGAGGATTGTATTGGTATAATCAATTTTCAGTAGGGTTTAAATAGGGAGATTGGTCAAAAAAACCTAATACAACATAAAGGTTAAAAGAATAGCATAAATTAAACTATTGTTATTAAATAGCATATTTAAATAAATAGAAAGTAAAAAACCAAAAATATGCCTGACTCTCTCTCCTCTCCTTTAACTCTCCCACTACTACAGTTATGGATTCGACAACGGTTAAAAACCGTCGTCGAATCAAAGGGTCGTGGAATATTTTCAGATTTCCACGACGGTTTTTTACTCGTCGTGAAATGGGTAAAATAGGGCCAAAAATGGATATTTAGCAATATCACGACAGTACTCCGCCAAAAAAAAAAAAAAAAAAAAAAAACCGTCGTGGAAGCGCGCCTATTACGACGGTTTCTTAAGAAAACTATCGTGGGTAGGTTGCTCTATCACGACGGTTTCTCAAGAAAACCGTCGTGGTAGGCGCGCTTCCACGATGGTTTTTTTTTTGCGGAGTACCGTCATGGTAGGGCTGCCCTACCACGACAGTTTCCTATGAAAATCGTCGTGGTAGATAACCCTACCACGATGGTTTCCTATGAAAACCGTCGTGGTAGGTTGCTCTACCACGACGGTTTTATGATAAACCGTTGTGGTAGGTTGTCTACCATGACGGTTTCTCAAGAAAACCGTCATGGTAGGTAATAACGTAAAGAAAAAAAATACCAATTCATTCAATTTCCCACGGTTGGCAAATCACTTATGTTATCTTACACAGTCAAGAATAAAATAATAACTAATCTGATAATTTAATAAAAAGTCCTAATGTACAACAATTAATATAATGGCAATACAAATTTAAATATTGTATGAAGCGCATGACATATGTAGCCCACTCTTGCCTAACCAAACTCAATTCAGCTTTAGTATAAAAATCCTTGTTTTAAAGTAAGGCAAGTCCATCAATAGTCAACGTTATTTCTCGCATGAACCCCAAGACAAAATAACCGCACATCCATATATCCTTGTTGTATAGGACATCGAGCAGTCTCAATCAACGTCTGGCAGTTGCGTCGCTTTGTTATTCCTCGTCCCACCAGCAATTTCCAATCGTTTAGTGCCCTAACAATTTAACAAATATCAATATATCCACAACAACAATTATGTTATGTCAAATCAGAGATATGAACATCAAAGAATACTTACAGCGTAATTACCTGTTGAAAATCTTCACCCGGATCGTTTCCAAGAGGATTAAAATACAGGACCGAATCATCCCACGGATAATAACTGCCAAGATCCATGTTGGCCGCTGTTTATATGGCATGAGAACAAGCTTTCCCCTTGGTGCGTTTCTTATGATCCGTATGATATTGTCGGCTCTCTCTCGAATGTAGGCTACACGATCTACATTCTATTGAACTGGTGAGACAAGGAATGGAGAAATAAACTCGAAACGTGTGATCCATTCCTACTTTTGCATAACAATCCGCTAAGTATATGCAAAATATTTAGTCAAACTTGTTACGGAAAATCAACATATATCTATCTTTCAAGCTAATTGGAACAATAAGTATTGTTTAAGGAAAAATAATTACCTGATGTAAACATTATAATGCTTGCACTAATTTCTTTAAAGGTTATGAAATGGTATACATCTTCAACCAAATATATATGGCCATGTCATCGTCGTTGATGGACTTTTGTTGTGGGCACGCTTTTTGGGTACCGTCACGCACTTAACTTGTGCGTAATAAGCCAGAGGTCTCAATTCAACGGGAATTTCACTAAAAGTCAAACGAAGGTACTTCTTCTTCTACCGTTTGTTGTTGTACCTCTGGTTGTGACTGTAGTTTCTTCCTCCCTGCTCTTTTTTTGATTCGTTTTTGCTTCTCTATGCTTCTCAGTCGGGAGCATGACTAGGACCTCGACTAGACTGGCTTAAACTGGTTTGAAGGACGACTAATTTTTTTGGCCAAGCAAACAAACCCACCGACAAACCTCTTCAATATATGTGGCTTCGTTCATCGGAATAGGAAGGAGTACACGTTTTAGTTTTGGGAAACTAATGGTCACTCGCACATTCCCCTCACCTAAAGGAATCCCATGGACTGTGTCGGTTGGAACACAGTCCATATATGCACTGCCTATTACAACCAGAACATCTCCTCCATTAATTAAATCAGTAAGAAAAAGCTGGCATTCCTTACTTGCATTAGGCATGGGCTGCGGAACCGACGCGTAGGCTTCTTTTTCATTGAGGGTGAAACTAGCCTTGAAACTATTGTGCTGATCAACAGTAGGTGCGGTTGCCTCCTCGGCCATCGTCTCACGGTTGATACCGTGCTTCGCACAAAGTTCATGTACCGTTCTTTCCAATGCAGCCAGCTGTCGTTTCATATATGAGACTTCAGGATTGTCTCTTGAACTATTCACAACATTGAAGTATTGTGCCTGCTTTACAAACTTTGATTGACCATGAATATGACCAGAATGCTCGGCATTGCCTAAAGACTTGGTCAAAATGTCATCTGTACCCACGGATTCGAAGTTTCCTTGTGTTTCTTGTTGACTTTATTCGTCCTATAAAAAATACACAATATGTTGTGAGCCCGTAAACATAATGGAGACAATCTTAGTCTATATTTGTTAAAGGATCCGTAGACTTACTATTGTTTCGCTAATATTCTAATCGATGGATTCTTGTACTCTCTATCGGGTTTGACCCGCATGTCCCGCCAAATAGTATGTCGGGCCGCATATGCCCCCGTCTGGTAGAACTGCAATTTAGTACATAACGTTCACTACTACAAAATAGAGATTCGATGACAGTTAAAAACCGTCGTGGTAATACTTAAACGACGGTTTTCTAACCGTCGTGGATCCACAGTCGTGGTATATATTTGGATTCCATGACGGTTCGAAAACCGTCGTGGTAGGTAACAATGAAAAAAAAAAAATTTACGAATGGAGCTACCACGACAGTTGAGTAACCGTCGTGGTAGGTAAAAAAAAAAAAAAAAATTTACGAATTCCTACTAAATCAACACTTTTTTCCGGAACACATTTTAATCACAAAATCAACACTTTTTTTCAGAAATTTCCCAAATCCATGCCTTACCCAACCAATTTAATTCAATCTAAAACACAACCACAATGAACAATCACCGAAAATGTAGGGGACGGATTTTGGTCATTTCGGACGGAATATTTCCCAACTCAACAATCTACAAAATCAACATTTTGGACGAAAAATTCCCAAATCCGTGCATTACCCAAGCAATATACATTACAACTTACCGGCTTGTCGAACGTCGGTATGGGCGGAGTGTGGCGAGAGAGAGAGAAGGAAAGCCGCGTGAGTTCCTTGGTGGACCCGTAGGAGAATGGAGGAGGCCGCGTGAGTGGTGGAGGAGGCCATCGGAGAGAAATAGAGGGAAGAAATTGGGTGGCTTTGGGTATGAAGTTAGAGAGTGAAAAAGTGAAAAATGCTCGGAATGTAATGGGGTGGGAAAGATGATATTTTTTTGAGTTTTAATACACGCTCCAAAAAATTGAATTTAATTTAAAAAATTTCAAAATTCCTGCCTTAGTATCTACCACGACGGTTTTCCCCAAAAACTGTCGTGGAAAAACTGTCGTGGTAGAGTCCAAAAATTAAAAAAAAAAATTTTTGAAAAAAAAGACCCTTCCACGACCGTTTTTTAAAAAATCGTCGTGGAAAATGCGACAAAAAACACGGAGCGGAACAGAGTTTCCGAAAACCGTCGTGGAAGTCGAAGCTTCCACGACGGTTATAAAAATCCGTCGTGGAAGAGCACGCTTCCACGACGGTTTTTAATAACCAACCGTCGTGGAAGAGCACGCTTCCACGACGGTTTTTAATAACCGTCGTGGAAGCTTGCAAAAAAAATCAAAAAAAAATTTTTTTGCAAAAATTTTTTTTTTTTTTTTTAGCTTCCACGACGGTTTTATAACCGTCGTGGAAGCATGGGATTCCACGACGGTTTTAAAAACAGTCGTGGAAGCCCAAAAAATTTTTATTTTTTATTTTTTATTTTTTTATTTTATTTTTTGATTTTTTTTGCAAGCTTCCACGACGGTTATTAAAAACCATCGTGGAAGCGTGCTCTTCCACGACGGTTTTTTATAACCGTCGTGGAAGCTGAAGCTTCCACGACGGTTTTTCGGAAACTCTGTTCCGCTCCGTGTTTTTGCCGCATTTTCCACGACGGTTTTTAAAAAACGGTCGTGAAAGTTCCGTCGTGGAATTCACATTTTGTAGTAGTGGTTAGTAAAACATAAATAAAACACATCAAAATTACAACATACACTTGAAGCTTTTTTTCCAAGTAATTAACGTACGATTTCTTGATCACGTTTCATATATCCGTCTCGGCCTGTGGTTGATCCGTATTTGCTCTTTTTCCTTATCTCACTTTCTTGTTCGGATAGCCTTTTGAATTCTGCAGTACGTCGATAGGCAATAAATCTTTCCCAATCATCCTGGCTGATGGTTGGGTAATTTTGAACCACTTTAGGCGGTTGTTGCCACACAGTTTCTTCATCAATATAATACCTAACAAAAGCTTGGTAAAGATCATATCTAAAATTTTTTGCTGACTCGCACAAGACTTCAAAACTTGTTTTTTAAACGAATATTCAATAGTGAATGAAGTTACAACTTCCATCCACACTCGTTCTTTCCTCGGTGCTAAATTAGTACTTCTGAAGTCAGAAATCCAAATTGGAATGTGCTCTCGAGTAAGCACTCCAATCCAACTCTGTAATTCATCACCTTCCTTGCCTTTTGGTTGCCCTTTCGAGTCAAACAAAACTTCAATTCGTTCTCCCCTCGTCCTAACAACGTGCACTCTTCTAAGAAGAGTTGTTCTTCGTTTTCCATCTTCGTCGGCATTGAATCTTGGTGAGTTGGTTCGTCGTGGTTTTCCAACTTGCACTACTAGAAAAAGGGGATACCACGACGGTTTTTAACCGTCGTGGTATCGATTCCACGACGGTTTTCCAACCGTCGTGGAATCCAGAGTCGTGGAATCTTTTGAGATTCCACGACGGTTTTTTAACCGTCGTGTAATGTGAAAAAATTTCACATTCTGGCTGATTTTACGACTATACCACGACGGGTTCATTTAAAAACCGTCGCGGTATCCTGGGATACCACGACGGTCACAGCTCGGGACCGTCGTGGTATCCCGAGGGATACCACGACGGTCCCGACGTTGGACCGTCGTGGGATCCCTCGGGATACCACGACGGTTTTTACATGGGACCGTCGTGGTATCCCGAGGATACCACGACCGTCTCACCAAGAGACCGTCGTCGGTGCGTTTTTTTTTTTTTTTTTTTTAAATTTGGCAAATTCGTTTCATTTCTCACGGGTAGTAAATCCCGTACGTTAATATGTTACACATGCGATCGAATTTCCAAAGGTATTATGTAATTACTTACATAAAATTGTAAGTAAAACAACTAATATAACGATAACTAGTGAAAATTCTATATATTGTTTCTAGTCAATATTGTATAAACCGCATTACAAAATTAGCCCACTCGGTCCTAACCAAACTCATGTCAGCATCAGTATAAAAATCCTTGGTTTGAAGCACGGCTAGTCCATCAACAGTATAGGTTATTTCTCGCATGTAAGCTAACACAAAATAACCGCATTCTACATAACCTTCCTGTATTGGACATCGAACGGTATCAATCAACGTCTGCCAGTTGCGTCGCTTTCTCATTCCACTTTCCACCAACACTTTCCAATCATTAAGTTCCCTATCAATTTGACAAATTTCAAAGCAATTACAATAACAATTATTTTATATCTAATCATGTATATAAACACATAAAAGAATACTTACGTCGTAATTAGGTCTTTAAAATCATCACCCGGTGCGTTTCCTAGAGGATTAAAGTACATGATTGAGTCATCCCACGGATCAATCACTGCCAATATCCAATGTTGGCCGCTATTATATGGCATAAGAAACCGCTTTCCCCTTGATGCGTTTCTTATTGTCACGCCCCGACTTACACCATCTACGTAGGGGAACGACTACGTAGACGTGGGCCGGGTCGTCACCTTACTTATATACTTAAATTAAACTTGCGGAAAATTTGGGAAAGATTTTATTTTATTTTATTATTATTTTTTTTTTTTCCATACTTTAGTTTAAAACTTTGAACTTGAACTTCATTCTCAAACTCATACTTACTGATAGGTACTTACTCGAGTACCGAACTTTCAAACCTTCCTTGAAGGCCATCTAAATCATGTTGTAGACCAAACCCGAACTAATGTGGGTTGGTACCACAAGAGGCAACTTGCTTGCCTTATATAAACTTTGTCATCCATACTTAAAACGTCATGAAAATATGAAAACCCTTTTTCATTACATCATATTTTATAGAGTATATATTTTTTTTTTCAAAAGCTGTGGCAGTGTCCATCCCACATTTCACAGTCCGCAGCACCAGCCTTCCACAGTATTGCATCAGAGATTGCTGGCAGGATACTTACCTACAGCATAGACGTAAGACGTGAGCTTTCGCTCAGCAAGTACAACTATTACATCCGCGACACAAAACATATCATTGTGCATGAACCAATTATAATCTCTTATGAATCAATTATGGATTTATAACTTAATTTAGAGTATCAGAGATTGCTGGCAGGATACTTACCTACAGCATAGACATAAGACGTGAGCTTTCGCTCAGCAAGTACAACTATTACATCCGCGACACAAAACATATCATTGTGCATGAACCAATTATAATCTCTTATGAATCAATTATGGATTTATAACTTAATTTAGTTATATTCCTTTACATATCATGTGTGCTCGTACCGTGGTACATAGCCAAGGAATGGTTGAAGGTGGCAGTCCGTTTTAACTCAAACCATGAAACACAAAGTTTAACATGGAGTAGTTTAGGTAGCCTTCCAATCCAACTCAAACCATGAACCATACCATTTAAACCCGCCTTTGTGGCAAGTCGGCACGACACAACATCCTACTTGTCTTGTTCTTACCAAGTGGTTTAATATTAGTGAACATGCTTCATGATGTCACAATATTACAACATAATCAACATTAGTCAAAACATGGCCTTTTTGAAAACATGGCATTTCTGAAAACATGGCATTACATGTCATAATATAACTTAGCATATCATAGCCATAGCATAGCATAACACATTATCACATATCAGCACATTACATCAGGCAAGTAACAACAAAGGGCCTATGCTGTAGGCGGAGTTGTACTTACTTCTCTCGTTATGCCCTTCGTAGTGCTGCTTCTCCTCTGGTTACAGCTGTAGGTTTCCTCCTGCTAGTCGAAGGACATAGGTAAGGGTCTAATTAGTATTGTGGAATGTTGGGGATCTAACCAACATATCTACATATTCCTAGTTGTATGTCCCCGATACTAGATGTCTTACTGGGTTACAAATAGTAACCCTATACCTTAGCCCAGTTTATTAATCTTGGTGTCGTTTAGGGTTATCTTGACTAACCCTTAAGGTTATACTAAAATCCACTTGTTAGTCAACCAAAGTCAACTATGGTCAACTTCGGTCAACTATGGTCAACCATTGTTGGGTCAACCTTGGGCTTTGGGCTTGACCCAGTAACTCGGGTATAACTCCCGGTTACCTTTCGTAAACTAATCGCTTGCTATACTCCAACTTGAAAAATTCATTTTCCCTTACTTGGAAAATTTAGGGAAATTAATCCCAAAACTTCATAAAAATCCTTTACTTAAATCGTAAAAATCCAAACTCTTGGATTAGTGCTTTATAAAATCATTTGAGGTTGAAAACTGCCCTTGGAACAGTTTTCCATAATCGAAACAATAGTTTGTAGTAGAAAAATAGTTTCTAGAAACATTTGTAAAGCTAGTGGTGCAGGAATTTTCGGATTCCCTGCGCACCCTTCGAAAACGATCCCAGTTTAAAAATTGGTTCGTAATCTGAAAAAGTTTTCTTCACAAAAGTTGTAGCTCTCGAAAAATACTAAAACTTTCATGTTTTGCAAAAATTCCAATTCAGCCTAGATTCGTCCCAGTTTTTGTTTGAAACTGGCTGATCCCGAAAAACTGAGTGAAAACTGGGTCTGGGGATCAGCCACGGGTTTTGGGGTAAATGGAGGCCATTGGGGCCTTATTTTTGAAAACGGTACATGTAGCCCCCTAGGAAAACCCTTCCGAACAACTTTCGTGTTTTAAATTTCTCCAAATTCTGCCTCTAAGGGCCTCAAATTTCCCTTTTCCCGAAACTGGTCAGTTTTACCCGAAAATGGCAGTTTTCGGTTTTAAGTTCGTTTTACGTAAATTTTACGTGCACACTACCTCGAACGGCTTTGGCCGTGAGCCTACGACGACCTGCAGTGCTTCTAACGTAACACATGCAGTCATATATCACTTAAACATCTTCATGAAAAGCAAAACCCTTGGGTGTTCTTGCACCAAACCGGGGTTTGCAAAACGTTTGATTTGCAACACCAAACATCAATCAAACACAAACCTTAAAATCCTAATTAGGGCAGAAAATTAAATGAGCTTATGCTCATACAAATCAAGCTTGAAATACACTTAAATCTCCAATTTGAAACTCAATTAAAAAGCTTAGAAAACCAATGGAGATTTACCTTAATTCACACCAAAATTGGTGCTAGGTTTAGGGCGGTTTTGGGTCCAACACTTCCCCCCCTTGCTGATCACCATATTCGGCCATCCCCCTCCCATTGGGGTTCCAAATTTTCGGCCTCTCCCACATGAAAATACACATAATTTGAATCAAAACTTAATTAAAGAACTAGAGGGGTTTAGGAGAATAGGATTACCTTAACTCCTTGAGATTAGATCTAACTTTGGATCCAAACTTTTTCTTCTAACTCTTTGCTCAAGAAAACCGACCATCACTTGGTCTTTCCTCTTCCTTGAAGTTCGGCTTCTAGTGGAAGGAAAAAGGAGAAATGGAACCTAATTACACCTAAGGGTTTAATTGGTTAATGAGCAAAATACTTGCTCATCAAGCCACCTAGGTGATGTGGTGTGGCCTTATTGGCTAGCCATTCCCTTAGAGAACAAGGGAAAACTTCTTTCCCTAAAATTCAATGATGATTTGATGAGGTGTCCTCCCCCCCTTGGTGTGGTCGGCCATGAAGGCTTGGAATGCAAGTGCTTGCCCAACAAGCCATTGCTTGCATCACCTAGCTTATGTCACCTTGGTGACATCATCACCAAAAATTCCCTTGCCCTTTAAGGCTTCAAGGACCGGTCATGAGGTGCCAAGTGGAGCCTTGTTACTTGTGGTGCATGGAATCCCTTCTAGCTTATCTCTATCTTGGTTTTTCTTGCTCACCAAGTGGCTAAAAGATAACTAAGCTTGCTCTCCAAGCCACCAAGGAGAACCGGCCCTACTAGGTGCATGAACCAAGATTGGCTTGCTCAACAAGCCACTTGGTTGCTTACTTCTCCTTGCTTGTGTCACCTTGCATACCTAAGCATGCTTACCTAAGCACATTCCTTGTTCTCCAAGGATGAAGAACCGACCATAGCATGTGGGAAGCAAATAAAAATCTTCTCAAACTTATCTCTAGCTTAATTGCTTGTTCCAATGTAACCAAGCTAACTAAATTCGTAACCAACCATTGGCCTTGTTGGAGGCTTGGTTAGGAATATCCATAAATTCCATAATTCAAAAATTACATTCTTATTTACTTTTCTTAAAATTGCACTTTAATCCTTAATGCCAAAATATTTGCACTCTAGTCCCTGTGAGGTGGACAGTGTTGGTGGAGCCACTTGGCTTCAATTCCATACATAATGGTCCACTAAATTTCCAAAATCCTTAAATATAGGGTTTCAGTCCATTTCCCTACTAACTTAATCAATACTAATACTGTTTTTCACTTAAAACAGTACTGTTTCACTAAATTGCAGTCCGGAGTTCATCTTCGTAAAATTGGACTGTGTATGGATTTTTCTTCTTAGAACTTGAAACTGCTAAATCCCCATTGCTCCAAATATTATTCACGATTATTCTAGAGCGATCTCATACCTTTGACTTTTGGTCAACTTTGACTATCTTGGTCAAACTTTGACCATCATGAAATCATGAAATTTCAACACGTCATTTTCCTTAAAATGCTTTATACTGGCCTAAGTAATCCATCGTTGAGTCTCGTTACTAGTTAAATGAGAACTCAAACTTATACCGATATTCCATTCTAAACATGATCTAGACTTAAGTTTTCCTCATTCAAAGGAAATCTAGAGTCTTAAAAATTCGGGTTATTACATTCTACCCTCCTTAAAAGATTTTCGTCCTCGAAACTAAAACAATTCTAGGTGGCTTTTCATCAAGTCCACTATAAATTCATTGTAGTTTATTCTCATTTGAATAACTTAATAAGATCAGGTCTTTTATATAGAACCATAATCTTCTTTCATGTTCTATCATATCCTTATACTTCCATATTCCATCATGCATACTTTCCTTTCATACTGCATCACAAGAACTATTTACATGAAAAACTGAGCAAGTATATCATATAACTTGCCATGTTTGAAAAGCAAATATATAACTTTTCCATATTTTAAACATATCACACATAGCTTTTTTTTTATATTTGAAAAGCATATTGTGTTTTATTATCTTGTCTTAACATGTGGGCCCGTAGTGTACGTACCAAAAGCGCGCAGTCTCCAGATAAAGCTAGGGTTTGCAAGGCCCTAACAGTTCTGGGAATTTTAACTTGACCCTTCACGATCACGGATTTCGATCACGGAAGGTAATACTAAACTGTAGCCTCCTTAACTAGGGGAGGTTGGTACGACACCTTACTGTTACTTATCTGTTTATGTATCTTAATATATTATTTCATTTAAGATACTTTTTGGAATCTTTTCCAATTCAATCATGAAAATCAATAATAAATAGTATTGTTGAAAACATATTACTGTTCAAGTGATGCAATGAAAAGTATCCTTGTACCAACTAGCTACTTGTCAGCTAGTGGAAACGTTCTTCTTGCCTTTAGCATTTCCTTTAAAGCTCGAAGGCATAATCATAGTTCTAAGGGATATCTAAAACTCCCAATCATCATCTCAAAATTTCCATTACTTAAATGGTTGCCTTCAGTCGACCTTAATTATCAATTATATGTCGACTTCAGGGTTGGTGTCATCCACCTTAACCTAATAAATTGTTGTTGGTAGCATATTGCTTATTTGCTACCCCCAAACTAAGGCATCCTCAAAATCTCCCCCATATCTAATATTTCTCTTATGGGGTAAAAGTTTCACAATCATGAAACTTTTAACTTTCATGGTCTCAATCCAATTCCTTAAATGGAAAGATTCCTTATCATTACTATACCCAAAATGAGACAATAAGCTATCTAATCTTAGAGCCTACTCATTTCTTATTGCTATTCTAGCGATCATCATATCGTGAGTTTAGTTTTTCCCTCACGCTTCCACAATGCGATTCCGATTTATTGGCAATAAAAGCCCGTAAACTCGTTCGGATAAGCATGTCAGGCTGCAACATAGCTGATATATCGTCTCATGTATATATCCTAGTACATCTCGATGTTGTGGTGATACATGGGCGATCCTTGCTGTCGTCAAGAAATCCATTTAGGAATCTCCTCTCAAGATCCTCTTGGCCAAGGCTCCTCGTACGAGCTTCCTTGTCTAGACGTCGGCTCGACTGGCAAGCATATCCTGAAGATACATCCCTGCATGACATAATCTGAGGAGGGTCTTCATATCGTGCAACCACTCCTTGAGTCTTATTGAAGATGCATAGCTTCTCCTCCATTCCTCGGAATGCCAACGGAGCCTCGTGGTCTTCTTTAATCCGACCCAAATTTAACACCAGGTACATGCCATTATAATAATCTTATAAAACAAAGTAAGAAAATAAACTTACAAAACTGTGGCGCTGGCAGCAGAACTGTGAAACTGGATGGCAGGAACTCTGCTCTGATACCAAACTGTCACGCCCCGACTTACACCATCTACGTAGGGGAACGACTACGTAGACGTGGGCCGGGTCGTCACCTTACTTATATACTTAAATTAAACTTGCGGAAAATTTGGGAAAGATTTTATTTTATTTTATTATTTTTTTTTTTTTCCATACTTTAGTTTAAAACTTTGAACTTGAACTTCATTCTCAAACTCATACTTACTGATAGGTACTTACTCGAGTACCGAACTTTCAAACCTTCCTTGAAGGCCATCTAAATCATGTTGTAGACCAAACCCGAACTAATGTGGGTTGGTACCACAAGAGGCAACTTGCTTGCCTTATATAAACTTTGTCATCCATACTTAAAACGTCATGAAAATATGAAAACCCTTTTTCATTACATCATATTTTATAGAGTATATATTTTTTTTTTCAAAAGCTGTGGCAGTGTCCATCCCACATTTCACAGTCCGCAGCACCAGCCTTCCACAGTATTGCATCAGAGATTGCTGGCAGGATACTTACCTACAGCATAGACGTAAGACGTGAGCTTTCGCTCAGCAAGTACAACTATTACATCCGCGACACAAAACATATCATTGTGCATGAACCAATTATAATCTCTTATGAATCAATTATGGATTTATAACTTAATTTAGAGTATCAGAGATTGCTGGCAGGATACTTACCTACAGCATAGACATAAGACGTGAGCTTTCGCTCAGCAAGTACAACTATTACATCCGCGACACAAAACATATCATTGTGCATGAACCAATTATAATCTCTTATGAATCAATTATGGATTTATAACTTAATTTAGTTATATTCCTTTACATATCATGTGTGCTCGTACCGTGGTACATAGCCAAGGAATGGTTGAAGGTGGCAGTCCGTTTTAACTCAAACCATGAAACACAAAGTTTAACATGGAGTAGTTTAGGTAGCCTTCCAATCCAACTCAAACCATGAACCATACCATTTAAACCCGCCTTTGTGGCAAGTCGGCACGACACAACATCCTACTTGTCTTGTTCTTACCAAGTGGTTTAATATTAGTGAACATGCTTCATGATGTCACAATATTACAACATAATCAACATTAGTCAAAACATGGCCTTTTTGAAAACATGGCATTTCTGAAAACATGGCATTACATGTCATAATATAACTTAGCATATCATAGCCATAGCATAGCATAACACATTATCACATATCAGCACATTACATCAGGCAAGTAACAACAAAGGGCCTATGCTGTAGGCGGAGTTGTACTTACTTCTCTCGTTATGCCCTTCGTAGTGCTGCTTCTCCTCTGGTTACAGCTGTAGGTTTCCTCCTGCTAGTCGAAGGACATAGGTAAGGGTCTAATTAGTATTGTGGAATGTTGGGGATCTAACCAACATATCTACATATTCCTAGTTGT
Source organism: Ficus erecta (assembly GCA_008635985.1). NCBI lineage: Eukaryota > Viridiplantae > Streptophyta > Magnoliopsida > Rosales > Moraceae > Ficus > Ficus erecta. The sequence continues at coordinate 229,950 of BKCH01001429.1, read as the reverse complement.
ATGTCCCCGATACTAGATGTCTTACTGGGTTACAAATAGTAACCCTATACCTTAGCCCAGTTTATTAATCTTGGTGTCGTTTAGGGTTATCTTGACTAACCCTTAAGGTTATACTAAAATCCACTTGTTAGTCAACCAAAGTCAACTATGGTCAACTTCGGTCAACTATGGTCAACCATTGTTGGGTCAACCTTGGGCTTTGGGCTTGACCCAGTAACTCGGGTATAACTCCCGGTTACCTTTCGTAAACTAATCGCTTGCTATACTCCAACTTGAAAAATTCATTTTCCCTTACTTGGAAAATTTAGGGAAATTAATCCCAAAACTTCATAAAAATCCTTTACTTAAATCGTAAAAATCCAAACTCTTGGATTAGTGCTTTATAAAATCATTTGAGGTTGAAAACTGCCCTTGGAACAGTTTTCCATAATCGAAACAATAGTTTGTAGTAGAAAAATAGTTTTCTAGAAACATTTGTAAAGCTAGTGGTGCAGGAATTTTCGGATTCCCTGCGCACCCTTCGAAAACGATCCCAGTTTAAAAATTGGTTCGTAATCTGAAAAAGTTTTCTTCACAAAAGTTGTAGCTCTCGAAAAATACTAAAACTTTCATGTTTTGCAAAAATTCCAATTCAGCCTAGATTCGTCCCAGTTTTTGTTTGAAACTGGCTGATCCCGAAAAACTGAGTGAAAACTGGGTCTGGGGATCAGCCACGGGTTTTGGGGTAAATGGAGGCCATTGGGGCCTTATTTTTGAAAACGGTACATGTAGCCCCCTAGGAAAAACCCTTCCGAACAACTTTCGTGTTTTAAATTTCTCCAAATTCTGCCTCTAAGGGCCTCAAATTTCCCTTTTCCCGAAACTGGTCAGTTTTACCCGAAAATGGCAGTTTTCGGTTTTAAGTTCGTTTTACGTAAATTTTACGTGCACACTACCTCGAACGGCTTTGGCCGTGAGCCTACGACGACCTGCAGTGCTTCTAACGTAACACATGCAGTCATATATCACTTAAACATCTTCATGAAAAGCAAAACCCTTGGGTGTTCTTGCACCAAACCGGGGTTTGCAAAACGTTTGATTTGCAACACCAAACATCAATCAAACACAAACCTTAAAATCCTAATTAGGGCAGAAAATTAAATGAGCTTATGCTCATACAAATCAAGCTTGAAATACACTTAAATCTCCAATTTGAAACTCAATTAAAAAGCTTAGAAAACCAATGGAGATTTACCTTAATTCACACCAAAATTGGTGCTAGGTTTAGGGCGGTTTTGGGTCCAACACTTCCCCCCCTTGCTGATCACCATATTCGGCCATCCCCCTCCCATTGGGGTTCCAAATTTTCGGCCTCTCCCACATGAAAATACACATAATTTGAATCAAAACTTAATTAAAGAACTAGAGGGGTTTAGGAGAATAGGATTACCTTAACTCCTTGAGATTAGATCTAACTTTGGATCCAAACTTTTTCTTCTAACTCTTTGCTCAAGAAAACCGACCATCACTTGGTCTTTCCTCTTCCTTGAAGTTCGGCTTCTAGTGGAAGGAAAAAGGAGAAATGGAACCTAATTACACCTAAGGGTTTAATTGGTTAATGAGCAAAATACTTGCTCATCAAGCCACCTAGGTGATGTGGTGTGGCCTTATTGGCTAGCCATTCCCTTAGAGAACAAGGGAAAACTTCTTTCCCTAAAATTCAATGATGATTTGATGAGGTGTCCTCCCCCCCTTGGTGTGGTCGGCCATGAAGGCTTGGAATGCAAGTGCTTGCCCAACAAGCCATTGCTTGCATCACCTAGCTTATGTCACCTTGGTGACATCATCACCAAAAATTCCCTTGCCCTTTAAGGCTTCAAGGACCGGTCATGAGGTGCCAAGTGGAGCCTTGTTACTTGTGGTGCATGGAATCCCTTCTAGCTTATCTCTATCTTGGTTTTTCTTGCTCACCAAGTGGCTAAAAGATAACTAAGCTTGCTCTCCAAGCCACCAAGGAGAACCGGCCCTACTAGGTGCATGAACCAAGATTGGCTTGCTCAACAAGCCACTTGGTTGCTTACTTCTCCTTGCTTGTGTCACCTTGCATACCTAAGCATGCTTACCTAAGCACATTCCTTGTTCTCCAAGGATGAAGAACCGACCATAGCATGTGGGAAGCAAATAAAAATCTTCTCAAACTTATCTCTAGCTTAATTGCTTGTTCCAATGTAACCAAGCTAACTAAATTCGTAACCAACCATTGGCCTTGTTGGAGGCTTGGTTAGGAATATCCATAAATTCCATAATTCAAAAATTACATTCTTATTTACTTTTCTTAAAATTGCACTTTAATCCTTAATGCCAAAATATTTGCACTCTAGTCCCTGTGAGGTGGACAGTGTTGGTGGAGCCACTTGGCTTCAATTCCATACATAATGGTCCACTAAATTTCCAAAATCCTTAAATATAGGGTTTCAGTCCATTTCCCTACTAACTTAATCAATACTAATACTGTTTTTCACTTAAAACAGTACTGTTTCACTAAATTGCAGTCCGGAGTTCATCTTCGTAAAATTGGACTGTGTATGGATTTTTCTTCTTAGAACTTGAAACTGCTAAATCCCCATTGCTCCAAATATTATTCACGATTATTCTAGAGCGATCTCATACCTTTGACTTTTGGTCAACTTTGACTATCTTGGTCAAACTTTGACCATCATGAAATCATGAAATTTCAACACGTCATTTTCCTTAAAATGCTTTATACTGGCCTAAGTAATCCATCGTTGAGTCTCGTTACTAGTTAAATGAGAACTCAAACTTATACCGATATTCCATTCTAAACATGATCTAGACTTAAGTTTTCCTCATTCAAAGGAAATCTAGAGTCTTAAAAATTCGGGTTATTACACTTATGATCCGTAGAATACAGTCCGCCCTCTCTCGAACGTAGGCGGCCCGATCTACATTTTGCTGAACTGGTGAGACAAGGACTGGTGAAATAAACTCGTACTGTTGATCCATACCTGTTCTTGCACAACACTCGACTAAGTATCTGCAAAATAAGTAGGCTCACTTGTTACGGAAAAACAACATATGTAAGATTAAGAAGATAAATAATTAAATTATTTAAGGATAAATATATTACCTGATGTAAACCATTATGCTGTTTGCACTGATTTCTTTAAATGAAATGAAATGATATACATCTTCAAACCCAATATATATGGGCATCTCATCGCCCATGACGAAGTGTTGTTGTGGGCAGACTATTTGTGTACCGTCCCGCATGGAACTTTGTGCGTAAAATGCCAAAGGTCTCAATTCGAAGGAAACATCATTAAGGTCAAACGAAGGCATTTCTTCTTGCTCCGGTTGTTGTTCTACCTCCGGTTGTGACTGTATTTTCTTCCTCCCTGCTCTCTTTTTCTTACGTTTGCTTCCCTCAGCCTGTGTTTCAGGAGCACGACTGGGACCTTTACTTGCCTGGCTCAAACTAGTTTGCACGACGACTAAACTTTTCGGCCAAGCAACAAACCCACCGACAACTTCTTCTACAGATGTGGCTTCGTTTGTCGGAATTGGTAGGAGTGCACGATTTATTTTTGGGACCGTAACGGTCACTCGTACATTCTCCTCACCTAAAGGAATCCCATGGACTGTGTCGGTTGGAACACAGTCCACGTATGCCCTGCCGATTGCAACAAGAACGACTCCTCCGTTAACTAAATCAGGAATAAACAGCTGGCATTCCTTACTTGCGTTCGGCATGGGATTCGGATCCGACGGCCCAGCTTCTTTTTCATTCAAAGTGCAACTAGCTTTGAAGCTGTTGTGTTGATCTACGGTAGGTGCGGTCATCTCCTCGGCCATAGTCTCTCGGTTTATGCCGTGCTTCGCACAAAGTTCCTGTACGGTTCTTTCCAATGCGGCAATCTTTAGTTTCATATCCGAGACTTCATCTTTTTTCCTTGACGGATGCACAAGGTTGAAGTATTGCGACTGCTTGACAAACTTAGATTGACCCCGAATCCGTCCCGAATGCTCGGCATTGCCTAATGCCTTGGTCAATATGTCCTCTGTCCCCACAGATTCAAAACTTCCTTGTGTCTCTTGTTGAGTAAACTCCTCCTGTAACAATTAGAGAAAATGTTATGTACTTGCAAACATGAAAGAGTTTACGGAATGATTATATTATAAATGGATTCGAAAACTTACTATATTCTCGGCAATATTTTTAAATTCTTCCTTCTTAAATCCTCCATCGGGTTTGACGCGCATGTCCAGCCAGCTGTCATACCGTTTTGCATATTCTCCAAACTTTTCGAACTGCATCCCAATAATTAGTGTTAGTAAACATAAGCGAATAAATTGGAAGTACAACATACCCTTATCACAATTTGTCCAAGTAAATAGCCTACATGAGCTTGGTCACGTTTCCTATAGCCGTCTCGGCCCCCTGTTGATCCGTATTTGCTCTTCTTTCTTCTCTCACTTCCTTGTTCGGACAGTCGTTTGAATTCCGGGGTACGTCGGTACGCAATGAATTTTTCCCAATCCTCCTGGGTGATGGTGGGGTAATTGTGAACACTTTCGGCGGTCGTTGCCACACATTTTCGTCATCAAGATGATCTCTGACAAAAGCTTGGAAGAGATCGTATCGAAAGCATTTAGCTGACTCCCCACAAGACTTCAAAATTCCTCTTTTGTTGGATTCGTCAACAGTGAATGAAGTTACAACTTCCATCCACACTAGTTTTTTCCTTGGAGCTAAATCGGCACCTCTAAAGTCGGATATCCAAATGGGTATGTGCTCTCGAGCAAGCACTCCAATCCAACTCTGTAATTCATCACCTGACTTCCCTATAGGTTGGCCTTTACCGTCAAACGAAACTTCAATTCGTTCCCCCTTTGTTGTCACTTGGTGGACTCTTGTCATTAGAGTCGCTCTTCGTCGACCATCTTCCTCGGGATTGAATCTAGGTGAGTTGGTTCGGCGAGGTTTTCCAACATGAGTTTGCGTTGAGCATCCCTCCTCGTGATCTTGCGACATTTTAAATCAACCTAATGCAACTCTAGTAAGGTGGCCATTCACAAATGAACAAAAATTGTCATCGAATTAAACTTGTTATCATGGCACCCAAACACATAAAAAGATTGTAAATCCGTCCAACTTAACATATACTATTTACTTATATTTATAGAAATAACATACAACATAACCAATTATGAAATTTATCGACAATGTCAAATGCTAAAATATAAGTGTCAAAATCAACCATTTTCCCGCAAAATCCCCAATTCCGTGCCTTACCCACGGAATTTAGTTTAATCTAATACTAATTACAACGCATCAAGGCAATTTAGCGAACATGGCATACGCGAATATTTAACCAACACAATAAAAAACTTATCCGGAAAATTGCCATTCTCCGTACGTAACATAACCCAATTATACCATGATACAATCGTATTGTGTTTCTTTTCTTACGATGTGGCCATAGATTATTTTATATTTTTGTTAGTTGAATTTACCATCTCTGTAACGCCCCCGACAATCCACGTATGGCCGACTACGTAGACGTGGGTCGTTACTTTACTTACTTAACTTAAATCTTTGTCTTATCGAAAATTTCAGAATAAATTTTTTTTTTAATCATACATATACAACTTCATACTTAAAAATATTTGCGGAAAATCTTGCGTAGTGGTATCCCACACCGCCCTTCACTTGCTGCATCGTCTCCATGGCCCACCAAGTAAAGCTGCAGGCATCTTACCTACAGTATGAAATATCTGATGAGCTTTCGCCCAGCAAGTACAAACATAATCTCACAAAACATTTTAAACCTCAAAGAAAACATGTCAATCATCATATAATTTATGCATGAGCCATTTATGATTGATTGAATGTTTTATGCTTCATTATAGACTCAATCTTTAATTATCTTGTCTTAACATGTGGGCCCATAGTGTCCGTACCGAAAGTGCGCAGCCTCCAGATAAAGCTAGGGTTTGCAAGGCCCTAACAGTTCTGGGAATTTTAACTTGACCCTTCACGATCACGGATTTCGATCACGGAAGGTAATTATCACCACTAAACATGTAGCCTCCTCGATTAAGGGAGGTTGGTACGACACCTTACTGTTTATCTTACCATGTGATTTAACATTAGTGAACATGCTTCATGATGTCACTATGTCATATCATAATTAACACTTGCTATAACATAGCATTCTTGAAAACATGGCATTTTTTTTAAAACCATGACATTTTTGTAAACATAGTATTTTTTGAAACCATGACATTTTGGAAAACATGGCATTTTTTGTTAACATGACATTCTTATAACATGGCATAACATGTAATAACATAACTTAGCACATCATAGCATAGTATCACACATTATGGCATCACATATCATAGCATAACATAGCATGTATACTTGAAAATATAATTGAAAATAGTCTTTACTATTTTCATACTGTAGGTGAGGTTCGATACTTGCCTGTAGTCCTACGCTCTTGATTTATCGTCCCAAAATAGCACGACAATAGTTCCTACTCCTGTTTCCAAACAGGGTGTAAGATAAGAATCATTTACATTCTATCTTACTATAAATCATAATTATTAAATGTTGGTATCCCAACCAACAACTATGGGTAATTCTAGGTATATGTCCCCGATACTAGATGTTTTACTGGGTTACAAATAGTAACCCTATTATTTTAAAAACAACCCAATGTGGATTAATCTTTAAGAGGTTACGTTGGATACCCTCATGTGCTAAACCTTTATACATACCATTAGGGTTAGGTTACCTTCCTAACCTCGGGCTTTATTCTTGTCCATAATTATTGGGTTACCTCAATTAACATTTTTATCTTAGCCCAATTTATTAATCTTGGTATCCTTTAGGGTTATCTTGACTAACCCTTAAGGTTAATTGTAGTCAAACTCTTGGTCAACCAAAGTCAATTACGGTCAACTATGGTCAACCCTCTTTGGGTCAACCTTTGAGCCTTGGGCTTGACCCAGTAACTCGGGTATCCTTCCCGGTTACCATGCGTAATCGCTTTACTTAACTCACAAAAATTCATATTCTTGAAATAGGTCTTTGTAAAAATCATTTAGGGCTGGAAGCTACCTTTGGAATAGTTTCCATAATCAAAACAGTGATTTTGGAGAAAGATACAATTTTTTTCCAAACTGTTTTTAGAAAATCCTGTGCAGGAATTTCTTGTTCCCTGCACAGTCTTTATAAAACTGTGTCAGTTTAAAGATCTGAATTGAATTTGAAAAAGTTGTCTTCATGAAAGTTTTAGATCTCGAAGAATCCTAAAACTTTCATGTTTTGAGAAAAACCCAGTTTTGCTTGTATTCTCGTCAGTTTTAACTTGAACTTGCTGGACGTGTAGACTAGGTCTGGGCAGACCAGTCTCGGTTTTCTGTAAAAACGGAGGCCATTGGAGCCTCAATTTGGAAATCCGTCCGCGGTACCCCCTAGTAAAAACCCTTCTGAACAACTTTCATGTTTTAAGTTTTCTCTAATTCGAGCTCTAAAGGCCTCAAAATCGGCTTGCCGTAAAACTGGTCAGGATTCACCCGAACCTGGCAGTTTTTCGGTTTAGAGTTCGTTTTACGTCCTAGACGTGGAATCTAGCTCAACCAGCTACCGCGGGAGCTCTAATACACACATGCAGCGGTTTCTAACATAAAACATACATCCATGCATCACAAAATTAACGTCATACATCAAGCACATAAACCCTAATCAACATAACAAACACTTAACATGCAATATTGAAACCACCAAACCAAGAACCCTAACTAATCAAGCACATACCCTAAAATCCTCACTAGGGCAGAAAATTAAAGTGAGCTTATGCTCATTACAAACCAAGCTTAAATACATTTAAATTTCCCAAATGAAATTTAAATGAAATACTTAGGATTTAAGAATTTATACCTCACTTAGATCCAAGATTTGGGCTTGGCTTTTGCTGTCCCTTTTCCTTCACCAACAACCGGTCTTCCCCTCCAATTGGGGTTCCAACTTTTTGGCCATAATCACATGAAAACATACACATAAATTTCCAAATGAAATCAAATGGAAAAAGGTTAGGGTTTATGGGAGATTTTACCTTGGCTAACCCTAGAAATGGGTTAGGGTTGGTGGATCCAAATTTCTTCCTCCCTTAGCTCTTCCTTTCCCACGGTTTTGCCCTCCAATTGGGCACCAAAATTTTTCACCTCACTTGGTGATTGTTTCAAGCCAAAACCGAGCTCCCTACATCCTAATTCCCTCCAATTTTTCCTTTCCCTTTTCTTGCTCACCCATGGCCGAATTCACCTTCACCTAGGAGCACCAAAATTTCTTTTGGTTGCTTGGTTGGTGATTTCTCACTCAAGAATCCGGCCACTCACCCATTTTTTTTTCTTTCTCTTTGGTCGGCCTTTAGGGAGGGAGGGAGAAGAGAACTAAATTTTTGGGGTCACTCTAAGTGAGCCAAAATCCCACACACACCACCTATTTATAGGTGGAAAATTCCCAATTTTCCACATTAAATTTTATTTCACTAATTCCACTTGAATTTCCACATTTGCCATTAAAAACAAATGGGTTCCCTCCTTGTCCCTAGATGGCCGGCCACTAGAAAGCCTTGGGAGGCAAGTTAATTGCTCACCAAGCAAGTGTTTTGCTTGTTCACCAAGTTTACTTAGTCACCAAGTAATTCTTGCTTACCTCATCTTGATGACATCACCATGATGACATCATCTTGCTTGCATCATCATTACACAATTTCCCTTCCTTATTCATGGAATGGCCGGCCAAGCCATTGGTTGTGAACCAAAAATTGGCTTGTTCAACAAGCTTATTGCATTGCTTACCTCACCCTTGCTTGTGTCACCTTGATTACATCACTTTGTTGACATCATCAAGCAAAATTGCTTGCTCTCCAAGCCATAAGACAACCGGCCATACTAGGGCATGAACCAAAAATTTGGCTTGTTCACCAAGTTTACTTAGTCACCAAGTAATTCTTGCTTACCTCATCTTGATGACATCACCATGATGACATCATCTTGCTTGCATCATCTTGATGACATCACTTGCTTATCTCATATTTTCCAAAAATTGCACTTTAGCCCCTAAGGACAAAATATTTACAATTTAGTCCCTGCGGGTGATCGGCTAATGTAGTGCTACTTGACTTCCAATTCTTGCATAATTATCCACTTGATTCCAAGAATCCATTAATATAATTATGCAATCCATTTCCTTATTAATTTTGATAATATCAATACTGTTTTGTCCTAAAATAGTATTATCATACTGAATTGTAGTCCAAAATCCATTTGCATAAAATTGGACTACGTATAAATTTTTCTTGGGACTTGAAATCATTTAGCCTATATTTGCCTAAGCAAATTATTGTTGAGTCTCGTAGCTAATATATCGAGAACTCAACCCTATACTGATAAAATTATGAATTTTGTACTGATATTCATAATTTTCATGAAATATCACATAAACACATGGTACGAACTTAAATTTCTTGCATATAAGAGTCCGTAAAAATTTCGGTTATTACAATCTCGTCCTTTAATGTTTGGACAGAAATTTCAATTGCTTAATCAACCATTCAACCCAAAGGTTTAAATTAACAATCATGCCTCAATTAATAATTATACTAAAAAACCCAGTAAATATAATCAGTACAAGACAAAATAATCTCAATTTTTTCAACAAATCAACTGCAAACAAGTAAGTTTTTAAGGGACAAGTCCCAAAAAAAAAAAAAAAAACCACGGGACTATAGATTTTTTTTCTTTTGATTAAATTATTTTTCCTTAAATACCTTTATTAAAATAATTCTTCCTTAATATATTTTCTCACTTTCTTTTCCTTCGTACAATCTTCTAAGTATTTTCTTATTAAATGTGCCATTTACAAGTACATATTTGACTGACTTATAAATGTGACTGACTTCTATTATATGTATATGGCAAGCAACAAGCATACATTGTGGATCACACACATCAACTTCAACCAAAATTAACCAAATCTTTAACAGAAAAATCATTAAAAAAGACGAGCTGAATTGCATAGATTCAGGCGCATATTCTACGTACCGTGGGCGACGTTGGCGACGGCGAGGAGAGAGAGAGGGAGGCCGTGGGTCTCGTGGACGACGGCGAGGAGAGAGAGAGGGAGGGCCGTGGGCGACGTTGGCGACGGCAAGGAGAGAGAGAGGGAGGCCTTGGGCGACGTTGGCGATGGCGAGGAGAGAGAGATGGAGGCCGTGGGCGACGGTGAGGAGAGAGAGAGGGAGGGCCGTGGGTCTCGTCAATGACGACGAGGAGAGAGAGAGGGAGGCCGTGGGCGACGGCGAGGAGAGAGAGAGGGAGGCCGTGCGTCGTGGGCTACCGAAGGAGAGAGAGAGAGATAAAAATTGGCTTGGTGCACGGCGTCGGCGAGGAGAGATAGAGAGGAAACTTAGAGAAAAATGGGAGATTGCCAAAAGTTAGATAGTGCATTAATGGAGATTGGGAAGACAACCAATGTAAAAAAAGGGGGAGAATGCCGAAAAAGTAAGGGAAATCGAGATGGAAGAGGACAAAAAATTAGAAATTGACACAAAAAAATGCGCGCGCACGTTTTTCGGGGGAAATTTAAATTCCCTCGGATACCACGACGGTTTTTAAAACCGTCGTGGTATCTACCACGACGGTTTCTATGGAAACCGTCGTGGTATAGATAATTTAAAATTTTTTTTTTAAAAAAAAAATTAAAAAAAAATTTCGAAAACAAATTTTTTATTATTATTTAAGGAAACCACGACGGTTTCCATGGAAACCGTCGTGGTTTCCATGGAAACCGTCGTGGTTTCCTTTTTTTTTTTTTTTAAATTAAAAAAAAATTTACGAAAATTTTTTTTTATTATTATTTTATGAAACCATGACTGTTTCCATGGAAACCGTCGTGGTTACTAAAAAATTTTTATCCTAAAATTTACGATACCACAACGGTTTCAAGAAAAAACCGTCGTGGTATCTGGAAACCACGACCGTTTAAATAGGAAACCGTCGTGGTTTCCATTGTTAAAAAATAGAAATGGGTTTAATATGATACGACGACGGTTTGAAGATTAACCGTCGTGATATGTTAGATACGACGATGGTTTTTGAATAAAACCGTCGTGGTTATGTCGAGAATAATATTTAACATAAACTTTTGTCCACCTATAATCCTACAAGCGGGCACACCTGTGTGTTATGCACGAACCAGCCCACGTCAATAACTCCTGTTATTCTATTAATTCACACATGTATATTGAGCATATATATAAATAATTAATATATTGTACATGTGCACAATTAACATATTAATTTGTATATAACAACTTCTACACGAATTATATACAACGAAAAATAAACTATCAAGTTTTTTTGTTTTTCTTTTTGGGCTTCTCAACTCGTGTCCACTCGACATCTAAACGAAGCAAGTGTGAGGTATCATCGTCCAAATCATCAATCTCCTCGACCGGTGGCAGTCCGCTTGTGAAAGATGGAATGTCGGTGCAATCTTCAACATTTTCTTGGTCGTCACCATGCATTTTTTGCTTCATTGGCACAACTAAAGATAAATCTAAATTATCGGGATCCGTTGTGTAAAAGACTTGGACCGCTTGCGACGCCATAATGAAAGGATCATTTTTGTATCCCAAACGCCTAAAGTCCACAACCGTCACGCCGTCCCTATCAATCTTAACAAAATTATTGTCAGCCCAATTGCATTTAAAAAGTGCTATCCGCAAGCCGCAATAATCTAGTTCCCAAATATCATCGATGAACCCAAAGTAGTTCATGCTACCGTATACCGGGTTCTTGTCCTTTGCGGATGAAATATGCATAGACTCGGCACGGAGGCTGACACCACTATTTTGGACGGTATGCTTCGCATCTCTTTCGCGAGTGTAGAAGGAGTAGCCATTGACAGAGTACGATGTATATCGTGTGACTATCGATGACGGTCCTCTTGCTAGCTTCATTAAGTCTTGGGAAAGGCCAGGCTTCATATGCAAATGTTTTCTTAGCCACTCCCGAAATGTCCGGTTGTGCTCATCTTGAATCCACTTCTCATATCTGGTTTTCCTCGGATTCGCAACTCTTAATTCTGCCATGTGAACTTCAATGAAAGGCTCCACTTCCTTAGCATTGTGCAAAACGTACAGACAAGCCTTTTCCCATTCATCTCGATTTACTGGTGAATGAACGCCCACGGATAGTCCTTTCGACGTAACTTGACCGCTCGTTGGCAACCATATTGGGTCCGCGTTAGACAAATACTCGGAGCAAAATTCAACTGACTCCTCGGCTATGTAGTTTTCCACTATACATCCCTCCGGCCTATTTCGGTTCTTCACATAGCCCTTCAAAACCTTCATGTACCTTTCGAAAGGATACATCCACCTCATATGGACCGGTCCACATAGTTTAACTTCCCGAACTAAGTGCACGGTTAGGTGGATCATGATATCAAAAAAGGCTGGTGGGAAATACTTCTCAAGCATGCACAGTGTCATCACCAATTCCGATTGCAGCGGATCAAGCATCAGTGGATCAATTACCTTCGAGCATATTGAATTGAAAAATGAGCATAACTTCGTAATTGCATATCGCACATCTTTCGTTAAAACTCCCCGCAATGCAAGAGGTAATAATTGTTGCATCAAGATATGACAATTATGTGTTTTCATTCCAATGAGCCTCAAATCCTTCATCGACACCAACCTTTTGAAGTTGGATGAGTACCCACTTGGCACTTTCACGGACGCAAGCCATTCACAAAACTTTCTCTTCTCTTGTCTCGATAATGTGTGCTTTGCCGGAGGTAAGTATGTGCCGTTCGATCTTTTCTCGGGGAGCAAATTTGGCCTAATCTTCATCTCTTCAAGATCCAACCGTGCCTTTTCCCCGTCTTTAGTTTTATTTGGAATGTCAAGCAACGTGCCCACTATCGATTCACAAACATTTTTCTCAATATGCATAACATCTAAGCAATGACGAATGTAGAGTAACTTCCAATATGGAAGTTCGTAAAAGATTGACTTCTTCTTCCAAGGTCCATCGACATCCGGAGCCTTACGTTTTCTCTTTCCCAAAATTACTTTCACATCTTTAACCATCTCATAAACGGCTTCGCCTGACAAAATCCGAGGAGCTGATCTTTCTTCGGTCTTACCATCAAAAGCCTTCTTTTGTTTGCGGTATCGATGATTGTTGGCAAGAATCTCCTGTGACCGAGGTACACGGTTTTCTTACCATTCTTCAACCGGATGAAAGATGTTTCCTTCATACAAACTGGACAACCGATAGAACTCTTAACAGGATAACCAGAGAGGCTGCCAAGTGCAGGAAAGTCATTAATTGACCAAATCAACATTGCACGAAGATTGAACGTGTCTTGACGGTGAGAATCTTTAACTTGTAAACCGTCTTCCCACAAGCTTTTGAAGTCATCGATTAATGGTGCCAAGTACACGTCAATGTCATTTCCTGGTTGTTGTGGGCCTGAGATCAATAACGTCAACATCAAGAACTTCCGCTTCATGCACAATTCTGGTGGGAGATTGTAGTTGACAAGTATGACTGGCCAGGTACTATGCCGACTACTCATGTTACCATGTGGGTTCATTCCGTCCGTCGACAAACCGAGACATAAATTCCTTGGTTCTGCACTGAAATCTGGATGATTGTCGTCAAAGGTCTTCCATTGAGGTGCGTCGGCCGGATGCCTAAGTTTTCCATCATCAACACGTTTATCATGGTGCCATGTCAAACTTTTAGCATGCTCGGCATTGCGGAATAAACGACGCAAACGTGGTGCCGGTGGAATGTACCATAACACCTTAACCGGCACTCCTTTTCTACCATTCGATGGCATCTTGCCCTTCTTCCATCTTGACTCGTTACAAATCGGACATTCATGTAAAGTTTCATATTCTTTCCGGTAAAGTACGCAATCATTTGGACATGCATGTATTTTCTCATATTCCATTCCCAAAGTGCTCAACGTCTTCTTCGCCTCGTACATACTAGGTGGCAATTTGTTATCCTCCGGTAGAACATCTTTGAGAAATTCTAAAAGAGTCGTGAAACTAGAATTCGTCCACCCGCCCGACGCTTTCATATTCCATAATTTAACCAATGCCCCTAATTTAGTATATTTTGTACACCCGGCATACAAGAGCGTTTCGGCATCATTAATCATTGCCTCAAATAACTCCGGACGGTGCACAAAGTTCTCTTCCAAATCATTCACCATATTGAACATATTATCACCAACGTCTTCATCAACAATAGGCTCTTTACCTTTAGTGCTCGTCGATGTAGAGTTAATATTGAAAAAAGCTTCGCCATGTAAATACCAAGTTTGGTAAGAACAAATAATCCCATAAGCGCGCAAATGCCCTCTAACATCATCAATGGAATGAGATCTATGATTACCACAAATTTGACACGGACACGGAATCTTATCATCTTGTATGTGAGCTTTGGCAAATGACAAAAATTCTTCAACACCATCTCCATATGCTTTAGACAATCTATCAAACCACATCCATTTCCTATCCATGATTTGCAAATCCTAAATAAAAAAATTTAAATTAAATAATTTATTACAAGGTCGAGTACTCTATTTAATGTAACATGCATATATATAATTTTCATTACTAATTAACAACGGCCCATTAATCGGTTTTTCAACATTTGAAAATCGAATTAAGAACATAACAAATATAATTAAAATACAAAACCATCTAAATCCATAATATAATTAAGGTATCAAACATTACTTGATCACACAATTAATTTATTTCCACCCATTGTACAATTTAACTCTAAATCGATCCCAAAATATATATATATATAAAGCAAAAAACACCTTAATTTATAAAATCATATCCACAAATCATCAATATTACAACAATAACAAGTCAATCACTTACAGATAAATTATAATGATGGATATATATAGATGATGGCGATGGACGTCCACACGTTGTACTGCCTGCCTGTATTCGGAGGGATCTGACTTTATATTCGGATGATTTGTAGCTGTAAAAAAATTTGACGGCATCTATAAGATCTCGGCGTTCATTTTAAATTTTTCGCGACTTTTACATGACGGTTTCTGAAAAACGGTCGTGGAAACTCGGATATCGACGACCGTCTTTAAGTAAAACGGTCGTGGAAGCACGGGGGCTTCCACGACCGTTTATACAAACGGTCGTGGAAGGCTGGGCTTCCACGACCGTTTAGGTAAACGGTCGTGGAAGCACGGGGGCTTCCACGACCGTCATTAACTAAACGGTCGTGGAAGCACGGCCTTCCACGACCGTTTGTACAAACGGTCGTGGAAGCCCGCGATTCCACGAACGTTAGTCGTGGAACTCGGCGGCTTCCACGACCGTTTGTATAAACGGTCGTGGAAGATCGGGATTCCACGACCGTTTATACAAACGGTCGTGGAAGCCCCCGAGTTCCACGACCCACGTGCGTGGAAGCTCGGGCTTCCACGACCGTTTAAGTAAATGGTCGTGGAAGTCCTCATGCTTCCACGACCGTTTAAGTAAACGGTCGTGGAAGCCCCCGGGCTTCCACGACCGTTTGTATAAACGGTCGTGGAAGATCGGGATTCCACGACCGTTTATACAAACGGTCGTGGAAGCCCCCGAGTTCCACGACCCACGTGCGTGGAAGCCCTCATGCTTCCACAACCGTTTATATAAACGGTCGTGGAAGCTCGGGCTTCCACGACCGTTTAAGTAAACGGTCGTGGAAGTCCTCATGCTTCCACGACCGTTTAAGTAAACGGTCGTGGAAGCCCCCGAGCTTCCACGACTGTTTACTTAAACGGTCGTGGAAGCCCGAGCTTCCACGACCGTTTATACAAACGGTCGTGGAAGCAGACGAGCTTCCACGACCGTTTGTATAAACCGTCGTGGAAGCATGGGGCTTCCACGACGGTTTGTAAAAACGGTCGTGGAAGCTTCTGTTTCCACGACCGTCTTTTAAAACGGTAGTGGTATCCTGCATTTCCACGACGATTTTCGGAAAATTTTTTCCGCTCCGTGTTTTTTTCGAATTTTCCACGACGGTTTTTAAGAAAACGGTCGTAAATGAACCCGTCGTGGAATGCCAAATTTGTAGTAGTGTTGAGTTTGAGTTGACAAATCCTCCTCGTGATCTTTTGACATTGTAAATCAATCTAAAACAACAAAGCACCGGAAAACGTTATAAACAAAACCTCATCGTCATTAAATCATTACAAAACCATAGCACTAAAACACATAAAAAACCCACGAAATCATACATTAGATCTATGTAAATCAAGCATGTAGACAAAAACTTTACGCGACTATGGAAATGACACACAAACTAATCAAAGAGGCATTTAATCGAACATGTAATATGCAAACATTTAACTCACAAAGTCAACACTTTTTATCTGGAAAATTCCCAAATCCTAGCCTTACCCAACCAATTTAATTCAATCTAAAACTAATTCTCACACAAAGAGGCATTTAATCATACATGTAATATGCAAACAATTAACTCACAAAAGCAACACTTTTTATCCGAAAAATTGCCAAATCCGAGCCTTACCCAACCATTTTAAATCAATCTAAATCACAAACTCAAGCAACAAGGACCGAAAAGGTTTGTGACAGCTTTTGCCCATTTTGGCCGGAAATTAATCATTTTGGACAACCACAATCAACAAATTCAGCATTTTGGACAGGAATTACCCAAATTCGTACATTACCCAAGCAATATACATTACAACTACTGGCAGAGTGGTAGAAAGTTTGGGAAGACACGGGTTGTGGGCGGCGAGAGAGATCGGGAAAGTCTGAAAACAAGTGTCGTTGGTGGACCACTACTACAAAAGTTGGCTTACACGACGGAAAATACACGACGATTTTTGTGAAACCGTCGTCTTAAACAAGATTACACGACGGTTTGACAAAACAGTCGTATAAACAAAGGATTACACGACGGTTTTGATGAACCGTCGTGTAATCGCCGGATTACACGACGGTTTTGTTGGAACCGTCGTGTAATCCGAAAGCATTTGAAAAAAAAAGGAAGGATTACATGACGGTTTTATATAACCGTCGTGTAATAATCCTCCGAAAATTTTCAAAATTTCAAAATTTCAAAATTTAAAATTTTCAAAAAAAAAAAAAAAAAACCCATAGTGTAATCTTTCTCTTTTTTTTTTTTTTTTTTTTTTTGAAAATTTTAAATTTTGAAATTTTGAAAATTTAAAATTTGAAAAATTTGAAAATTTTCGGAGGATTATTACACGACGGTTCAATAATAGCATATCTGATTTTTACAAGTAATAAATCCGAATATTTACGAGTTAATCCGAATATTTTCTAGTAAATCCAAACATTAGCAAATCTAAAATTTATGTATTTACAAGCTATTGAATTTCAAAACTTCTTTCGTCCTTACAAATATTTATTTATTTACAAAACTTCTTTCATATTTACAAAATTGTACAAAAATTAATTAATATTATAAAATAACTTCAAAACCTGAAATCAACTGTAGCTCAACCCTAACCCAAATACTCTCGCCGCCCAAAATCACCACCGGAGCAACGCTGATGAGGCACCAAAATACTCCCGTTGCCCAACCTCGCCATTATCTGAGCAACACCGACGAAGATTGGAGAAGAAATCCGTACATGTACCTGCAGAAAAAAAAACCAAGAAAACCACAGAGAAACTCGTTGACGTCGTTGCTGGAGAAGAAAAGGATACATCACGGGATTCACAACATCCACCGAAGCTTACTACGAACTGAAACTAGAGATTCGCATGGAGAGGTCGCAACTCTCGCCATCGAGTGGTCGTGTCACCGTCGCGTGGTCGAGGTCTGTCTCTCTGATGGCTCCATCGAAAGATCTCATGGCGGAGGTTCCTCAGGCGCCGGAGGACATTGTGAGTTTGAAGAGAGAGAGGAGAGAGAAAGATGGAAAGATAATAGTGGATTGGAAGAGAGAAACCTAGATCTAGAAAGGGTAAAATCGGAAATAATTAATTGATATTTAAAAATAATAGATAATAATATGCTATAATTTACAATGTTTGAAAAACCTGTTATTTTTTTCACTACTACTTAGAAATTATGCTATTTTGTATGATTTCCTGTTAAAATAAGAAAAAAGTAATTTTTCAAATATAAAATCAAATTTTTAAAAGAATAAAAAATATTAAACCAACTTTTAGTGGGGATAAAATGAAAAAAAAAAATAAGTCATTTGAAAGTCTGTATCCATACCTTTTTTTTTTTTCTCTTTCTCAGAGTGAGGTTGGTTTCTAAAAACTCCTATTCCAATTAGTTATAGTACAACTTCACATCTTTCTTTACTTCTCTTCCATTTCTATATACAGCCTAAACTCAAAAATTCATGATTTTCTAATTTTAAGACACAATGATATAAGTTTTTTTTACTAGATGCTCACAATGACGTTGAGAACAAAACACGATCCATATTGCCCATTAAAACCTGAATATAATTTAGGTATTTACTCTATTCAAATACCATAAATCATTTTCAATTCACATCTCAACCATACACACATTTTCAAACATTCACTCATTTTTAATAAAAATAAAATCCAAAATCCAATTCTAACGTATTATCCAAACAACCAATGCTCTCAAAGTGTGGAGATTTGCCCGCTACTTGAAAATTTTTGTCATTATTGATCACCGAATACCGTTTCTTTTAACTCGAGGATTCCCAAATGGTCTCGGTAAAGAAGTACTTCATTTGTTTAACATAAAATGCAAAATGAATGTAGTGAACCAAATGGAATCACCTTACTATGTAGATGTTCTTTCAGCTTGTGCCCATGTGGGTTTGGTTGATAAAGGAAGAAATTGCTTTAGATTGATGGAATCTTGATAGGCAATTTAGAAGCAAGGCCTATCATTATGCTTGCATGGTACTTAGATCAATTGGCCGAGCTGCAGTGATGGAGCCGGAATTTTTTATTAGTGGGGTTCTTTTTGGAATCAGCAGGAACCACTTACGTCTTTGATAATACGGAATTCGCAGCTCAGAAACTCATTGAATTAGAGTTTGATAATGCAACTACTTATGTTGTTTTGTCTAAATTTCTTTCTTGCTTGACCAATTTGTTGCTTTTTTTTTTTCTTGTTTAATTTCCATTAATGAGTTTTAGTTTTCAATAGTTGTTTAGAGGAAGAACTTTCAGGGAATTTGCTAGGGGAGGATGAATGGAAGAAGTGCTCCTCCATTATCATGAGCAAAAGGTTGAGAAAACAAGTGAATTCAATTCGATCACTTTTTGTTGCTTTGTCTGTTTCAATACCAAAGCTTGGAACTAGCTAGGAAATCATTCTTCATAGAATTTCTTGTGCAACTTCCACCTGAGTTTCTTAGGTTATTTGGTAAGAGTCTTATAAGCAATTTTCTTATCAATTTTTAAAAATACTCCATTGATAAATCACCTAAATAAAAGTTATTTTCGGGGTGGGTGTACTAAATAAATGTGATGCCATGGTACATTAGGTCTACTAAATAATCCCTCAAATATTAGAGTTATTATTTATCGGATGACAGGACAATGTTTTTTATTGGATTCTACCAACATGCTCTTTTCTTCTCTAAATTATTAAATATTCATGTAATGTTAAAGGCGTACACGTGAAACACAATCAATCTCCTAATTAATCAATTAATGAATTTCATTCAAATACTATAAGCTCTATTATGGTCTCATCTTATAATACTTCAAGCGCTAATGAAATTATTTTGGTGAAATTTAATCGTCTTAATTCCTGGACAATTGCACCAAAAATTCTAGTTCCTTTTTTATTTCCTTCTTGATCAATAACAACCGCAACATTGTCATCATATTGTATTATCATACTATTGTCACGTTTTAGTTCTTTACAAGTATAGATCTATAGCGAAACAATATCATCTGCTTCAAAAGGTTCCTATCGATCAGAATCCTAAACTAGAGTCTCCGAGACAAGGACTAAGCGTTGGAGCACATTCCATAGTTTTAGCATCTTCATCAAATCAAGTGTCCTCAATTTTCAGAATCTTCATAACAAGTGGCCTGTTTTTCCTGGTTGGAATAGGTCCGTAAATCCAGAATCTCCATATCGAGTGACCTGTTTTTCCTAGTTGGAATAGGTTGCTAAATTCCTTTATTTGGAACTGTAAAAAATTTTGTTTACCTATTGCGGCCCAGCGGTCGAATTCTTTTGGTGTCCATTTTTGTTTTCTAATCTAGCTTATCCAATGACTGGTAGTTCTTAAATGAAATTTGGAAGTGAATTTGAGTCCAATAATTATGTCATTATTGGATGATGATATGAACATCAATTTTAATCAAAACATTTGAGTACCAACCACGTGACAATGAGTTCAGTTATCTAAACTTTCTGCCAAACGTAGTTTCCATCATTTTAATCTGAATTTTTTTTCCCTTATTTCCTATTAATGTTAGAGAGTCAATATTGGGATATCAAGGAATACGAGTCAATTGATATATGTTTTTAACTGTATAAGATGATGTATACGCCATTTATCATTAGTGTGTTCTGTTGTAGAATATGAAAAAAAAATTCTATTAGCAGGACATAGATTTTGATGACCAAATCACATCATAACCATATAAGTTTAAAAAGTAAAGTATAATAGTTTAATAAATAGTTGATGGAGATCTAACAGCGAAAATATGATATTTTATTTTATATAAATATATAGTAATTGTACTTTTATTCTATTAATTGGTATTGTTGTTTTAACAGTAAATTAATCTTTTAATGATCTGATCTATTTGTCGACCCAAGTAAATCTGGGGCCTTAAGCAAAAATTCTAAAATGGGGCCTTTTATTCCTTTTTAAAAAATTAACTATACATCTAACTTTCATTAAAGTAAGTAAATTGTCTGTTTAAAAATTTTATCTCTTGTCTTTTGAAAGGCAAATTATTAATTACACGTTTTAGATTGAATCAAATAATCTATTATTCTCTTTTTCTTCAAATTTCACTTACTATATATATTAGACATATTTGTTTCTGACTAAGGTTTAAAAGCCAAACAATATTCAACACAACACAACACAACAACAACAAGAAATGAATTGTAAAACGAGAAGATTATTATCAATATATTGACCCGAAATAAAGTAAACAAAAAAAAAGAAAGAGAGAGACAGAGAGACATATATATATATATATATATATATATATATATATAACCTGAAAAACTAAAATGTTGAAAAACTCACAGTTTAACTTTAGAAAAAGGCTCTTATAAAGAAAATTTAAAAAAAAGGCAATATAATTGCTTGAGGACTTGGTGTTCACTCTTGTCAAAGGTGTTGTGTATGTGTGTGTGATTATTATTATTTTTTTGGTGTGTGTGAATTGAGGAAGGAAAATTAATTTTTCGTCAATAATCATCGGATTGTAGACTTCAGCGCTAATTATAGTTTATTGTTTATTGGATTTGTTGCTTTAGTTTATATACGAGTTTAATACCCATGCATTGCACAGGAAAGGAAGAAAAAAAAAATGAGTATTATATAATAAAAGCAGTTAATTAAAATATAGATTATAATTACAGTAAGTATATTTTTTTAAGTATTTACTATTATAATATTAAAATACATACATTCATATTTATAAGCGTAATTTTCTTGAAATAAAAAAGTTTAAATAATTAATAAAATAAAATAAATTGAAAAATCAAAGGTATAATAAAGTTGCAGAGTAAATATAATAAAATAAAAACCAATTAAATTAATAAATAACGTAAAAGTGAATAGAAATTTTAAAAAATTTATTTTTAAAGATTATAGATATAAATATAAAAGAACCTTATTGAACATTTTGTTTAAAAAAAGAAGAAAAAATAAAAGAAGTCAAAGAATAAAAAATTAATAATATCAAATATTAAAATAAAATATTAAGTGTAAGAATTGTTGTTAATATAATAAAATATAATAATATATTGTTATTAAAAAAATCAGAAAGATTAAATAAAATTAAAAACTTGTAAACTTAAATAGTCAAAAAAATTTAATAACTTAAGTAAATCTATTAAATTTAAACAAAATTAATTAAATCAATAAATAAACCTAGAAATGAATTAAATATTTAAAAAAAATTTAATTTTAAATAATAATATTAATATATGATATAAATAATAATTTAGCTATAATAATTATAAATATACATTTTTGATAATTACGTTTCATTATAGTAGAAAAATTATTTATTGATTTTTAATTTTATTGTAATTTTATAGACCTTTTTATATTTTGGAATTTCTGTAAATTATTATTTAATTTCAAATTTTTTAGTTTGTTTGTTTATTTTGAATATTATAATTTAATTATAGTAATTTATTCTTTAAAAGTATTATTCTGTTTTTTTTTCCTTAAATTTTTATTAATTCAATAATTTAAAATTTTCAAATATTATTTGACATATATAATTTTATTTTTTATCATTGGAAATAATTTAATAAAATATAATTTTTTATCTTATGATTTTTCTTTTTGTATCTTTATTTTTTTTTAATTTATCTTAATGTAAATATGGATATCTTTTACTCTCTCTCTCTCTCTCTCATGATCGGAGAATGCCAAAAGGGAAAAACCGGTAAGTCACTGTGCAATCGGGAAATTGCAGTGGAATTGAAGGGCAAAATCGTCATTTTCACTGTACAGTTACTGGTTGGCACTGTAGATCACTGTAGAAAGGGCAAAATCGGTAAGTCAATGTGCAGTTGGGAAAAAGCAGAGGAATTAAAGGGTAGAATCGTCATTTTGTTGTATATTTTCCTGTTTGGGCACTGTAGAAACTGTAGATTATTGTACGTCAATGTAGCTGAAACGAAAAAAAAAAAAAAAAAAAAAAAACCCAAAAATCACTGTAGCACACTGTCCAGTGAACAGTAAAAGTTTACATTTCTTTAGTATATTAAGTAATTTCTACTCCGATCAATGATTAGGGGCCAATATTAGCAAAACGAAAGAAAAGGATTTGGGTCTTTAATTTTTTGCTCTGACTGGAGTCCTTAATTAATTGGGGTGGCCTTATAATTAGGTGGTTGCGTCATTTGCCTTAAGGTTTAACTGGCCCGCTGAAAATAGTCATGTGTCATGCCTTATAAATTTTTAATATGAATATTGACACAACATACTATTAAAAAGCTAAGGACCCGTTTGGTTTGCCAGTTTGGTTTAAATTAAACTATACTTTTTTCATCATGTTTTTTGTCTTTTCCCCAAAATTTTTTTTGTCTTTTCTGAAAAAGTCAGCAAAATTTACTATACAAACTTAAAAATCTCAACTCAACTCAAACTGAACTTGTACACCAAACGGACCCTAATTTAACGCCTACAACAATAACACATGTACCGTTAAAGTTATTAAAAAAAAAAAGTTGCTACCATATAAAAATTTCTGTTTTTTATATGCTACCTGAGAATTCTCCTTTGTCATAAGCTTAATTAAGAGTCTATTTGGTGAATGAGTTTTAATTAAAAAAGTACAGTTTGAGTTGAAAATTTTTGTTGACTTTTCAGAAAAGATAAAAACTTTTTCAGAAAAAGACAAAAACTAAGATGAAAAAATACAGTTTGAGTTAAAACCCCAAACGAGGCCTAAGGCTCTTATTGAGATTTACAAATTGTAGTCGTGCCCGAGATCTGTTCAAACATTCCCACCAATAGACTTTTTCTGGATTCCCTTGACTTAATGATTAATTAATTTAATATTCAATTTATTGCAGCCCTTGCTTTATCTGTAGAATTGCATGCATTTGATATATAGGATGTAGATGAATTTTTTGAATTAAAATTGTGTGATTTTTTAAAATTAATTATAATTTTTATTAATTTAAAAAATAAAAGCGAAAATAATTGAGTTTTTTTAAGTTGAAGTCGACATTTGGTAACAAAGTTTAACTTCAATTAAACTGTATTTTTTCATCTCAATTTTTATCTTTTTTTGAAAAGGTAACAAAATTTATAATTAATTTTTAAAAAATTAACTAATTCAAACTTAAAAATTTCATCGCATTTCAAACTCAATCCAAATACCAAACAAACCCTTTAAGTCTTTGTTCTAAACACCCTTGAATCTTTCGTACGCATACAAAACTGCTTTATTTATGATTTTCTAACTTCTGACTATGACCCGGTGTTGACGTCATACAAGGGGCATGAGAATGTTGCTGGCAAGTTTATCAGGATGTGTATTGACTTTTATGGTTTTGTTCTCTTTTTGACTGTGACAGAGAGTCTGTTTGAAAATAACTGTCGGAAGTAACTCATTCAATGATAAATAGTGATTGTTGCTTTAACATCTAAGATCAGAAAATAGTTGTAGTCTAGTCTCTAGAGTAGCAAATCTGCACTCATGAGTTTTAAAAATTATTTTTATCTTCTTAAGAAAACTAAAAGTAAAAATAAACTTTAGTAGGAAGCTACAGATTTCCATTGATATTGCCATCTGTCTCCTTGCCGTCGTAGATCTCGTCGGCGACCTTTGCAAGAATGATCATAAACTCATCGGGCACTCTCCAACGTGCGATTCGGTGGCCTGAGGATGTCCTAATCTAGATCCACTGCAGTGGCCATCGCCGAAGAAGACGACGAGTTCAGAGTACCGACGACTACGAGAACAGACGACCAACACTCAATCATTCTTAATCGCAATTTCCTTGGCTTCTTTTTAGTTTCCTGTTCTAAAATCCATAATTTTTTATTTTTTTTTGGTTTCTTGGTTCTAGAAAGTAGCTCACTTTTTTTCCAATATATATATATATATATATCCAAATAAGCTTATGAGAGAATTAGTTTGGACTACTTAGTTCAATTTAATCCCTGAACATGCAAAATTGAAATGGGTGTTAGTGAGAAAACTAAAGAATGAGGAGAGAGAGAGAAGAGAAAAATAGTGTCTTGAGTCTGGAGATAGAGTGTGTGTGTGAAAATTGGAAAGAGGATAGGACAAAGAGATTTTAAAACTATTTTTATGGAGTGAAGACGGAAGGAAGGAAAAATGCTGGGGCTTTGGCTGGGCCTGGGAAGATGGAAGTGGAGACAAATATGCAGATGGGTTTGGCTAGGTATGTGAGTTTTTGATGACTTTGTGGACGAAGACGAAGACTCATCAAGTTTTTGCCTTTTTCAGAATTTTTTTTTAATTTCTTAGTCTATTTTTTAATTTCTCTACATTTATTTTGATAGAAATCTGAATCATATAAATGCAAGTAAAAAAAAATTATATGAAAAAAATGAAAGGGGAAAAAAAATGGAAAATACTATTCTTTGATTATATAAAAAAACAAAAAAACAAAAAAAAAAAAAACGAATAAAAAATTTCAGGAAGAAAATTTAATAAACAGATAACAAAATAGTGAAAAACCTAAAGGCAGAAAGAAGAAAAAATTTTGTTTAATCATCTACATTGAAAAAAAATTATCATAAAAAAAAAAACCAAAATAAGAATAACACAAATGAAAACAGTAAAACCTAAAAGGTCAAAAACAAAAATTATAAATATAATATTGAGACAAAAAAATAACATAACAGGAAGAAAAAAAAAATTTCCCAAAACAACAAATATCAAAATCTGCAAGACCTAAAAAAAAATCCAAGGGCGACAAAAAAAGACGGAAAAAAACCCCAAAATCAAAACTTAGGGTTTGGAGAAAACAAAAACATAGAGGGGGAAGAAAAAATTTGGCATGAACAGTTGAAGAAGATGGAACAAAAGGCTGACCAACGAAGACCAAAAAAAAAAACCAAAATCTTATAGACAACAAGCGCGGTTTCTGCATAAAAATTAAATAATTTAAAAAAAAATGATTTTCTCCTTCTTAAACAAATTATTTGCTGTAAATATTGTGTTCTTAAATTATTTATTTCTTTTAAGTACCGGAAAAATGTTTAGTTCTTTCCAATACAAAATACAGGGGAGGATTTTGGAATCATCCTTATCTTTAGGAGAAAAAAGGTTAATTCCTCGATTTATATTCTATCGATTTTTTATAATGCCATGCTCATTAGTTTGTTTAATTTATTTATTCACTTATTTTTGACAAATGACATTTATTTAGTCCATTGTAATTAGTCAAAACTGCCGCCACAAGTTTCATTCAAATATATATATATATATATATATATTCTCCTATCCAGATAGAATATACCGGACAGTTGAAATTTCTTGATAAATAATTTATAATTAGTTGATTTATTTATAACTTTATGAAAAATTATATATATAACATGTCACTATTTAACAGTTATTGATGCAAAACAAAAAAACAAGTATCATTAAAAAATATTACAATATTATTAAAAAAAATCAACTGTCAAATAAGAAAATATATTTTTACATATGAACATTTTCACTTGTCTAATATACTTTTTCGAGATCTATTTCTTTTGCCTCAAGCACAAGAGGTTGGTCGTCTTCAATATCTTCGTAGTTCTTTTGTATTTGTTGCTTTAAACTTTGTAACTTTCTTGAACTCATGCTGTATTTTTAAGAACTGTCCCTACACGTGTCTTCAACACTTTTATAGGCTATAAAAGGACCCAAAAAAAAAAAAAAAAAACCCCCCGGAATATAATAAAGAAAAAGAAAAAATTTAAAAAAAAAAATAATGAAGAACTATATACGGAATATTTGCATGCGCTAATTTCAGTCAACAAGTTCACACTAGTCAATAGTAGGTATATATAAAGAAATTTTGTAGCAAAACCCTATCTTCTTTTCTTCTCCTCTCTTTCTCTGTCTCGATCTTCTTCTTTCATAGCTTAATAAATAATTAATTGGGAGAAATACCACTTGAATTTGATCTTGGCCTTGATTTAAGATATATGTGTAGATATATACTTGTTAATCATATATATATAGCAAATCAAAATACAATATTATTGTAGTGTTAAAAGGTGTTAATAATAAGCTCAAAAAAGTGGATCGAAGGGCACATGGAAAGAGGCCCTTTCCTTCCGATCATAACAAATCGGAGGAGAAAGAGGCCGCCGCCCCCTCCGAAGATCATCTCCTCTTACTGGTCTACTCGGCACGGTCTCAACAAGACATGTCCGCAATAGTTTCGGTCCTCTCAAGAGTGATTGGAGGCAATGAACATATGGTTGATCACTGCCCATCTCACCCTCTTCAAATGTATGGAAACCCTTCAATCAAAACCGATTCCGGCATGGCGGGGCACGATCAATCTCAACCTCTACAAGATGATCAAGGTAATTAATTAAAACATATGATTAAGATCAACTAATTAGTGAGATAATTTTCTAGTTCAATCCCTTTCTTTGATGCATATATGTTGAATATTTCTCATGATTATTGTTTATAATAATATTGGACTTATTTATGAAGATAATCCCCATAACTCTAGTAGGATCTAGGGTTTTATTTGCTTCTTTTTCTCCGCCCCCATTTGTTTATTTCCTTTTCAAACCTAAATGTTCTCCAAAGTTATGAAGTGTAAAACATCTCTTTCACATTGAAGTTCATCATTTGAATCTTTTTATCCTTTTTCCAAAAGATCTTCTTATAATTTGCATAAGAGATATTGTTATAACTCTTCGCCTCATGGATTAATATTTTATGCACGAATTTATTACTACTTTTTACAGTCTAAAATGAAATCAACAGAGTTTTTAAAGTTATATTCTATCTAAGTTTAACTTGCATTTTTCATAAAAGAGTTTAGTGCAATTCAATCCGAGCCATCCTAATGGATTTTATAAACTTCCCTTTATCTTTTTGTCTAATAATACTTCAGTTAGTACCTAAAATAATAATAATACTTTAGTTAAGGATCTGATGGACAATTAGGTAGCTAGTAGGTACCGACCTAGTTAGCATGTGCTAATTATATTTGATATCAGTTATTCTCTCTATTAATAAAAAATGGTGCAATTCAAAACATCTTGTCCCTTGGATTTAGCCTAAGTTTGGTATTACATTTCATTTTAAACTAAACTGTACTTTACGGCTGGTTTTTTACCTTTTTTTTAAAAAGTCAATAAAAATTATAACTAATTTTTGAAAAGTCAACTAACTTCACCTCAAAAATTCTATTTTAATTCAAATTCAACCCGAACACCAAACGCATGCTTAGATTATTATTTATGATAATAAGAAAATTGTAACTCATGTTTAATGAGAAAGTAGCAAAGGAAGATAACAATATTATGCAAGTATTTGATGTATATATGGAAATACTAACTAACCCTACTAATAAGGGGACGGTTGAGTTCAAAGTTATACACGTATATTATATATAAATTCCTTTTTGGAAACACGTATACATCACATGTTGAAGGGAACACAGGGAGTATTACTACTACTAGAAGACACTACAGAGGAGTGAGGCAAAGACCACGGGGAAAATGGGCGTCGAAGATTCGCGATCCAAAGAAGGCCGCTAGAGTGTGGCTAGGTACATTCGACACAGCGGAGGCTGCAGCTCTGGCCTACGACGAGGCGGCTCTAAGGTTCAAAGGAAGCAAAGCAATACTCAACTTCCCGGAAAGAGTTCAAGGCAGAAGTAGTGGTAGTGCTAGTAGTACCGAAAGAGTTCAAGGTAAGAACCTTGAAAATTAGCTGTGTGATATTGATTAGGATATTGTACCATTTGTTGAGAAAGATTTGGAACCACATAAGGAGTAGTTGTAGTCGTAGTACTTGTAGTGTCTTGAAGAATATTGTTTGTGGTACCGAAGTTGTAACCGAATTCGGTACTACTAGCACTACCACTACTTCTGCCTTGAACTCTTTCCAGGAAGTTGAGTTTTGCTTTGCTTCCTTTGAACCTTAGAGCCGCCTCGTCGTAGACCAGAGCTGCAGCCTCCGCTGTGTCGAATGTACCTAGCCACACTCTCGCGGCCGTCTTTGGATCGCGAATCTCCGACGCCCATTTTCCCCATGGTCTTTGCCTCACTCCTCTGTAGTGTCTTCTAGTAGTAGTAATACTCCCTGTGTTCCCTTCAACATGTGATGTATACGTGTTTCCAAAAAGGAATTTATATATAATATACGTGTATAACTTTGAACTCAACCGTCCCCTTATTAGTAGGGTTAGTTAGTATTTCCATACATACATCAAATACTTGCATAATATCGTTATCTTCCTTTGCTACTTTCTCATTAAACATGAGTTACAATTTTCTTATTATCATAAATAATAATCTAAGCATGCGTTTGGTGTTCGGGTTGAATTTGAATTAAAATATAATTTTTAAGGTGAAGTTAGTTGACTTTTCAAAAACTAGTTATAATTTTTATTGACTTTTTAAAAAAAAGACAAAAAACCAGCCGTAAAGTACAGTTTAGTTTAAAATGAAATGTAATACCAAACTTAGGCTAAATCCAAGGGACAAGATGTTTTGAATTGCACCATTTTTTATTAATAGAGAGAATAACTGATATCAAATATAATTAGCACATGCTAACTAGGTCGATACCTACTAGCTACCCAATTGTCCATCAGATCCTTAACTAAAGTATTATTATTATTATTATTATTTAGGTACTAACTGAAGTATTATTAGACAAAAAGATAAAGGGAAGTTTATAAAAACCATTAGGATGGCTCGGATTGAATTGCACTAAACTCTTTTATGAAAAATGCAAGTTAAACTTAGATCGAACATAACTTTAAAAACTCTGTTGATTTCATTTTAGACTGTAAAAAGTAGTAATAAAATTCGTGCATAAAATATTAACCCATGAGCGAAAAGTTATAACAATATCTCTTATGCAAATTATAAGAAGATCTTTTGGAAAAAGGATAAAAAGATTCAAATGATGAACTTCAATGTGAAAGAGATGTTTTACACTTAATAACTTTGGAGAACATTTAGGTTTGAAAAGGAAATAAACAAATGGGGACGGAGAAAAAGAAGCAAATAAAACCCTAGATCCTATTAGAGTTATGGGGATTATCATCATAAATAAGTCCAATATTATAATAAACAATATTCATGAGAAATATTCAACATATATGTATCAAAGAAAAGGATTGAACTAGAAAATTATCTCACTAATTAGTTGATCTTAATCATATGTTTTAATTAATTACCTTGATAATCTTGTAGAGCTTGAGATTGATCGTGCCCCGCCATGCCGAAATCGGTTGTGATTGAAGGGTTTCCATACATTTGAAGAGGGTGAGATGGGCGGTGATCAATCATATGTTCATTGCCTCCAATCACTCTTGAGAGGACCGAAACCATTGCGGACATGTCTTGTTAAAACCGTACGTGCCGAGTAGACCAGGAAGAAGAGATGATCTTCGGAGGGGGCGGCGGCCTCTTTCTCCTCCGATTCATTATGATCGGAAGGAAAGGGCCTCTTTCCATGTGCCCTTCGATCCACTTTTTTGAGCTTATTATTAACACCTTTTAACACTACAATAATATTGTATTTTGATTTGCTATATATATATGATTAACAAGTATATATCTACACATATATATCTTAAATCAAGGCCAAGATCAAATTCAAGTGGTATTTCTCCCAATAGATAATTTTATTAAGCTATGAAAGAAGAAGATCGAGACAGAGAAAGAGAGGAGTAGAAAAGAAGATAGGGTTTTGCTACAAAATTTCTTTATATATACCTACTATTGACTAGTGTGAACTTGTTGACTGAAATTAGCGCATGCAAATATTCCGTATAGTTCTTCATTAATTTTTTTAATTTTTTCTTTTTCTTTATTATATTCCGGGGGGTTTTTTTTTTTTTTTTTGGGGTCCTTTTATAGCCTATAAAAGTGTTGAAGACACGTGTAGGGACAGTTCTTAAAAATACAGCATGAGTTCAAGAAAGTTACAAAGTTAAGAGCAACAAATACAAAAGAACTACGAAGATATTGAAGACGACCAACCTCTTGTGCTTGAGGCAAAAGAAATAGATCTCGAAAAAGTATATTAGACAAGTGAAAATGTTCATATATAAAAATATATTTTCTTATTTGACAGTTGATTCTTTTTTTATAATGTTGTAATATTTTTTAATGCTACTTGTTTTTTTGTTTTGCATCAATAACTGTTAAATAGTGACATGTTATATATATAATTTTTCATAAAGTTACATATAAATCAACTAATTATAAATTATTTATCAAAAAATTTCAACTGTCAGATATATTCTATCTGGATAGGAGAATAATCATATATATATATATATTTGAATGAAACTTGTGGCGGCAGTTTTGACTAATTACAATGGACTAAATAAATGTCATTTGTCAAAAATAAGTGAATAAATAAATTAAACAAACTAATGAGCATGGCATTATAAAAAAATCGATAGAATATAAATCGAGGAATTAACCTTTTTTCTCCTAAAGATAAGGATGATTCCAAAATCCTCCCCTGTATTTTGTATTGGAAAGAACTAAACATTTTTCCGGTACTTAAAAGAAATAAATAATTTAAGAACACAATATTTACAGTAAATAATTTGTTTAAGAAGGAGAAAATCATTTTTAAAAATAAATTTTTTAATTTTTGTGCAGCAAC
Organism: Ficus erecta; assembly: GCA_008635985.1. Taxonomy (NCBI): domain Eukaryota; kingdom Viridiplantae; phylum Streptophyta; class Magnoliopsida; order Rosales; family Moraceae; genus Ficus; species Ficus erecta. Next base: position 198,319 of record BKCH01001429.1, on the reverse strand, counting down.
GGCGCTTGTGTGGCAGTAGGTTGACGTCAGTGTAAGGTTACTTCCGTACCCTTGATAGCATGAACTGGTGCGGATTACACGGCGGTTATAGAAAACCATCGTGTAATCCTCGGATTACATGACGGTTCCAACAAAACCGTCGTGTATTCCTCCAAAATTTTTTAAAATTTTCAAATTTCATGCTTTGGAATCCGTGCGAAAACCCATTACTTAAATACACGTTCCTCTTCATTTATCATCATTTTCATCTTCAACCCTCTAGACAACTCAAACTTTTCTCCTCCCCACCTCCTTTGCCCGCCCACCGCCCCCTAACTTAAAATCCGGTCACGCTGCTGCCGCCGTTGCTTAACTTTTCCCAAACCGCCGCCATAGCCCCGGTTTTTTTTTGCCTCCGCCGTCACCACCACCTCTCTCTCCTAGTGTTCCCATCAAGGCCGTGACTATTTTTCTTTAAAGAAAAGCAAGGTGACTTTCATATTTCTCAATTTCTTGTTTTCTAACAAAACTACGAACACACAATACTTTAATAACTTGCGTGGAGTGTAATTTGAAGTGTTGTTTGAATGTTTGTTTTTTTTTTTTTTTAATTGTTGCTCTTTGGAGATGAATGTTTTGTGCATGGTTTTGGCACTTTACACACATTTTTGAACATGGTTTTTATCCACCCACCACATGCTCGATAAAATGCCAAAATGAATTTTTGTTTTGGATAATCATATGAAATTTGATTCTGGTGTAATGTGTACCATTACACGATGGTTTTGCTCAAAACCGTCGTGTAATTGGGCATGAATTAAAAAAAATTTGGTTTTTTTTTATGATGGCACACATTACACAACGGTTTTGCTCCGAAAATGTCGTGTAATGTATGCCATTACACGACGGTTTTGGCTCAAAACCGTTGTGTAATTGGGCTTGAATTTAAAAAAATGGCTTTTTTTTGGCGATGGCACACATTACACGACGGTTTCAAGTAAAAACCGTCATGTAATGTAGTGATTACACGACGGTTTTGAGCCGAAACCGTCGTGTAATCACTACATTATACGACGGTTTTGGAGGAAAACTGTCGTGTAAAGTTTTCAATTTGCAGCGTTAGCTACTATATTTCTTGATTCGACGATGATGTGAACCGTCGTGTAATATTGAGATACCACGACAGTTATGGAACCGTCGTGCTATCTTCCACGGCGCTGAATTACACGACGGTTGTCTAACTGTCGTGTAAACTTTACATGACGGTAAATAATCGTCGTGTAATCCATAATTTTTACTAGTGATATATAGTATATACGTATACTTCTAGAAGTATTTACATAAAATGATCAATTTTAAACATCCGTTTTAAAAAAATAACACTAATAAAAATATTTATAAATTTAAACAAAATTTAAAATTCACTCTTTTCATCCTCCAAGTATACCCTTTAAGCTGAGTTTTTTTCCATCCACCAGTGTTTTTTAAGGAAAAAAATAACAAATTGTCCTTATTTCATGCAATTATGTTTTCCATACAAGACTTCATTTTCAAATATATACATATTGCAAACCTTTTACCTAGTTTAAGCAAGTTTTTCTCTTTTAATTATTATATGAAATCATGTATTTTAAAATGAAGTTTTTCTATTTGAATGCTCGAGTTAACTAATATACCCAAAATGTATAATTAGGAATGAAAATTTACAATCTCCACATATACCTTCCCTCCAATTAGAAGAAGTTGAGTAAGATCATGAAACTACCCATGAATATCGCCACCAATCGTCACAGGGCTTTTAACAAGCTGTTATTTGTTATATAAAATAAATCCCAAATTTTAATTGCACAAAAAAAAAAATTCTAAGATAAAAATTACTCTCAAGAAACGACTCTCGCTGGTGAGTATTGGAGTCCGGACCGAGACGAAAGTCCTCTTAGATTGAGAGATGGCTGAAGAAGGAGAGCGGCGACTAGGTTCCGTCAATGACAATCATTCTTTCTGTCTCTTTTGTTGTACGACTCTGACTCACAACAAATACAAATTTAAAATGAAAGTTCGAAACGCTCTCTCAAACAAACACACCACCGGCAATTGCAAAAGACCCAAACCCCCCACCCCCCCCCCCCCCCCCCCCCCCTCTCTCTCTCTCTATATATATATATATATATATATATATCCACAATCAATCTCCAATTTGCAGTCACTGCCTTCGAATTGAAGCTTCTCCTGAAATCGCCAGATCATGGTTTTGGCTGACTTCGCTACTCGGTGAGCTCTATGATCGCGTCTCTGTGACCTAGTTTTCCTTGCCCTGCTTTTTTCCGATTATTTTCTCATGACTTTCTCTGGATTTTGTTTTCTTTATCCCCGAAAGAATTTCTATGCTTGTATGAAATGCAGTTTCAGGGTCTTTGACTGTTAATCGATAGATTTCATTTTCATGTTTATCTTACGCCTAGAAGGTGTTTGACGAAATGGTATGTGAGATGTCTTTTCAATTTTGCTCTTATTTTCCCTTACTTTTGTACTTAAAAAAAAAAAAAAAAAAAAAGTAATATGCATGTTGCAGTTGTCTTTAATTCCACAACCTGAATAGACTAGTGCCCTTCGTACCCAATTATATTAGGAATTTTATATGATTTGTATACATTTGAGCGTTCAAGTTTCAGGTGGCTGAGACAATCCAGGTATATTGTTACAATTTCAATTTTGACTTTGATTATTTTGTTATTGTTTTATTATGCTATTTGTGAAGATATTTATTTTTAAGACGCTCAATTTTTTCGTTTCCAACTGTTAGTGTGATATGTCTTTTTGTGATTCTTATTCCACTTTTACTTTTTTAAAGAAAACAATTTATATTATGTACATTGCTTTCTGCACATGCTTGAAGCTAATCACTTTATAACTAATTAAAAAAAAAAAAATTTTTGGTCCTTGATAAATGTAAAAGTTCTTTGCTGTTTTTCAAACTTTGATTTTCAACATTTTTAGTGTTGGATTGGTAGGAAATGCAGGTATTAATCTTTCTCCTGTTTTTTTGGTTTGTATTTAAGCCAGTGGATTCTTTTTAATCAGTGAAGAAATAAACTTATATTTATTTGAGTGGCATGAAGGCATGAAGTAATTTCTTGATTTGATGGATCACAGCTTGTTAAAAGCCCTGTGACGATTGGTGGCGATATTCGTGGGTGATTTCATGATCTTACTCAACTTCTTCTAATTGGAGGGAAGGTATCTGTGGAGATTGTGTCGGTATGTGGAAGCACTTAGCTCTCATAAATGGCGCTTTATCTTATGCTTTTCTCATCCTTATATAACATCATTGTGAAATTGTATTGAAACTGTTGAAAAATTATATGTCTGAGTACCTTATTGGGTTATGTATCAAGTTCTCAACTAGTACTCTTGTCAATTCCTCTACACTTTTAATGTTTGGCTTCTTTAATCCAATAATAGGTTTGTTAGAAGAAAAAAGAAATTGGTTTTATCATACTGGAATAACAAATCTGAGTATTTGGTTTTCCTAAAGAATGTTTTTGGTTATTGAAAACGTGAGATACATATTTTATACTCAAGTATGTTATTGAATTATGCTACTTCTCAATAATTTCCAAGTTTTTGTTTTGTACTTTACTATTTTATTTATATGTTCCTCTTTATTTAGTTATCATGAAATGAGTTTGGAGGGAGTTTTAGTTTTTCTTCTACAGAGGAAACCAATTTAAACGGTTTTCGAGCAGTTGAATTGATCAGTTTTTCTCTAATACAACCAATGAATTCTACTCAAATAGTTATCTAAATTTTGTAAATCTAATATTATAACCTCATTAATAAGAAAACTTCTACATGCTCCATAAAGAAATGTCACTATCCCACTTCATTGAATTATATGTACTAGTTAAACTGCAAAAAACAGGGGATAGTCTTTATTTGCGTTTTTACAACAAATAATATGTGACTCGTTGAGATGCTTATATACATCTTTTTTATTTTTATTTTTATTTTTTTTTATTTTATTTTGTTTCTTTCCTTGGGTTCTCTTTTACTGTTTATTGCATAGATTGATTGAAGTGTCACAACAAGAGTAGATGTATTCGAGTAAAAATATGCTTATTACAGTCTCTATAGTTGCTTGTTGGAATATTCATTAAGTTGAATATTTTCTCAATTGTGGCCAATATTTAAATGATTTTTTTAAATAAAATACGCATCGCTTTTATGATTTAGTAGCTACAAAAATTATTTTGAGTTATTTATATCCATTGGTATGTCTTATTTCAGGAACTTTTAGAGACTTTGCAGAGTATATATAAGATTTCATGATTTGCTCCGAAAACTGGCCATGGAGAGTTTTCAGCTTTCTTCTAGCACTTCATTACCTTTCCTGATCAGGTTCAAACATGTTGTAGTTTCCTTTTGGATTTAGATTTATAGTTGAAAAACAAACGTTAAATAATCTTACTAGTGTTTTTGAAGGGTATGATTTTGTTTTTGTCTTATACTAATCAATGGCTTCTCTAGACTATGTAATTGTTGACTACTCGATGAAATTTTGTATTATGTTTCTAGTTATTAACTAAACAGAGATGTCAAATTACATTCCTTTATGGACCATATGAACAACAGTAATTATATTTGTGCAAAAGTTTCTTTATGGCATCTCTTCAATGATATGCGCTTATTGTTAACAATCTAGATTTTGTAAGACAACCCTCATGCTATCAAAATAGTATAACAGCACCACAAAAATGCTATAACTAATTTTACGTAGCACCAGTAAAATGCTCTAACTAACCGAAAACAGCAACAGAAAAATGTTGTAAAGATTCAGAATAATAGCACTCAATAAATGCTATTGTAGCATTGATCTTTAATAACAATCCTATATAGCGTTTGATAAAATGCTATATTATTGTTACAATAGCATTTTTGATGTGCTATGGAAAGCAATTTTTGTAGTGAATTAACCGCCACAACCACCACAGCCCCCACAACCCCCACCACAACCGCCACCACCACAGCCACCTCCACCACCGTCACCTCCTCCTCCGTCGGTGCCACCGCAACCGCAACTTATGCCACCAACTATGGCTGCATTAGCCAGAGCCGCGGCAGCTCCTGCCAAAATAACCATTCCACCATCTTTAGCTCCTCCGGCAGTTTTGCTCTCTCCACCTTGTTCGAGGTCGGTCGGATAAGATCGTTGGGCCGAAGAAGTGGGAGTACTTGTACTTTGCTTCTTTTTGCGACCCCCACTGCATACACAAGACAGAATTATGTAAGCTGCAATCAAAGAGCCGAAGACTACAAGAACTATAAAATAAGGTTCCATATTGCTTTGTTGTCCGTTTCGCTTAACACAGGAAAAATAACGAGGCAATTATCAAAGTGTTATATAGCCCTTTTCTGCGTCTGAGATGGGCAAGCGAAATTTGGTGGAAATCTATATTTGTGAAATTCCTAGTGTTCAGACTTTCAGAAACGATAGTGAAGTTTCTAAAACGAAATGTAAAAGAAATTTGTAAAAAGAAAAGGAAAGACAAGAAATTTCAGGTGTTCTTTCTAGTAGCTGACGAAGCAATGACTTCTATAATCGAAATAAGAAGTAATTGGATGACCGTTGACTAGTAGAATTCCAAGCAACGGCTCAGAAATTTTTATTATGTTGTATCTTGTGTTTTGAGGTAATATCGAAAATATAATTTTAAAATGGTACTGATTAGGACATAGAATTTGAGTTTTCTCTCTCTCTCTCTCTCTCTCTCTCTCTCTTGGGTGAAAAACATAGAATTTGAGTTTTACTATGATTTCTATTTAATTTGATTATTATCTACATGTAAAATATTTAGATTGAACAGCTTGATTACGATTTTTTTAATCATTTATCGTGGCATTAGAATTCAGTATTTTATCTGAATAAGGATTCTTAAATAGGTCAGGGTTGACTAAATATTTTCCATCTTAAATACGTCAAGGACTCTTCTTTGACGTTATTTTTATTTATAAACTGATGAGGACTCTTACCCTTTTAATGTTTAATAAGTTTATGATTATTGGTAATAAAATATAAAATAACTTTTACACAAATAAATAATGATTGGCATATTTTATGGTTTGTTTGGTTTTCAGCTATGAACTTAAGGTTTTTATTTTAATTTTGTTTTTTTTTAAAAGTCAATAAAATTGTAATTAGCTTTTAAAAAGTTAATCAATTTCAATTTAAAAATTATCACTCAAAAAACACGTGTTCTAAATACATGCTTAATGTAAATAATTAAAGATGACATTTATTCACTTTAACAAAACAAAAAAACAAAAACAAAAAACAAAAAACAAAAAACAAAAAAACAAAAACAGATATACAAAACGAGATGCAAGAACTGACATTTTGTAAAATAATCGTATGAAGACTCACTTTTCATACTTAAAAAACAAAATCCAAAAAGAAAAAATAAATAAATAAAACGACATTAAACTTTCCGAAAATAAAATATACAGTAACATAAATGTGACACATACAAGAAAGGGGCAATTCTACAATTCTACAATTCTACAACAGGCACAACTTACTCAATTAATGGGGAAAAAATTTTTGGCCATCCTAATCAATTTTGAATGGTCGAGATTTAAAAGGAACACCAATTAAACATAGAGCCTAGCACATCTGATTATCAATTAAAAACATTTCAAAAAATTTGAAAAAAAAAAACACTAAACTCCGGCTGCCTTCCCACCGACAGCCCCCTCCACCGACACGCCACCACCACAGCCAAAATAACTTCTCTGCCAGAAAACCAAAATAAAATAAAAATAAAAAATAAAAATCTCCCTTCTTCCAGATACCACCAGCCCGGCGAAGGAAGGGAGGAGCGTCGGAGATGGCGGAGGCCGCCATCTTGAACGGCGAAAACAAGAATCCAACCCACCCTCACCCTCACCTTGAACGGCGACGAAAACAAGAATCCAACCCACCCTCACCCTCACCCACCATGGACGGCGGCGAAAACAAGAATCCAGCCCACCCTCACCTTGAACGGCGACGACACGATCCAGACAGGATCTGACCACTTCGCGAGCTCACCGGCGTCGACCACATGGCGAGCTCGGATCTCCGTCTCCAGTGTTGACTCCGCATCCGCCAGTCCCTCCCACCGCCTCGCAGCTTTTTCCGGCCCGGAGAGCCAGTGTCATTAATGGGGCATGAATTTTTGGAAGAAGGGGAAAGAATTTTTTTTAAGTGTATTCACATGTAAAAGAACCACACTAACTTTAGTGCACTTTTACGATCTACACCATTAAAATGACACTTGAGGGTCAAAATTTTTGTACGGATAATCTTTGGAGTATGAAACCATTATAAACCATTATAAAATAGGGTTTTTTTTGCACGGATTATCTTTTAACTTTGTAAATTTTACAATTTAATTCCTAAACTTTTTTTTATTTCTAATTATTAATTATCTGAATTTATAATTTTTGACATTATCAATCTTTTTTGCTCAAATTTGAAATTTGGATGGTTTTTAAGATATGACACATTATAGCTCAAGAAGGGCATTGATAATCATTTTTACTTAATTTCAATATAAATTCCTTTGAAAACTTAAATCTAATTCAATTATAACTCAATTTGAATCTTAACTTTGAAAAGAAATTGTAGTCAAATTGAGTAAAAATAAGTGCAAAAATTAATAAGTTATGGGAGTTGATTGCTAGGGGGAAAAAAAAAAAGAAGCACTTATCACTACTATAAAAGTTGGAATAGATGACGGAGATTACACGATGGTTTTATAAAACCATCGTCTAAAATGAATCGCCCTATGATTACACAACAGTTTATTGAAACCGTCGTGGAAAGTGGAGATTACACAACGATTTTAATAAACCATCGTGGAAACTGATAGATTACATGAAATCGTTGTGTAATCTCCACTTTCCACGACGGTTTTATTCAAACCGTCGTGGAAACTTATAGATTACAAGACGGTTTATTTAAACCGTCATTTAATCTTCACTTTCCACGATGGTGTAAGAAAACTGTCGTGTAATCTATGAGTTTTAACGATGATTTTTTTTAAACCGTCGTGTAATCTTTAATTAAAAATCCCTACCAGCCTTGGTTTCATTTTGCATATCATTATTGTTAATTGACTACTTTTGATTACCATTTTATTTTAATTTGCTATGTATTAGAGAATTTATTTTGTTATGTTGCTTGATATATATTGAACATGGATCAATACTATAGCAGTTTGGGTCTCTGTTTAAATAACACACGAGTTAGTAGGCCACGGGATGACAGAAAAAAAAAAAGAGAAGGAAAAATTTTAAAAAATTGAGAGTACACGATGGTTTTTGGTTAAAACCATCGTGTAATCTCGAGATACGACGACCGTTTTCAAGAGATACGACAACGGTTTTCTTGAAAACCGTCATCGTATCTTGAGAATAGGTGAGATTACACGATAGTTTCTTGTTGAAACCGTCATGTAATCATGTTGATACGACGACCATTTTTGTATCTTGAGATTAGACGACGGTTTTCAACTAGAAACTGTCATGTAAACTTTCCGAAAAATATTTTAAAATTTGAATTTCTGGACATTGAAATTCACGCATAAACCCTTTACTTATAAACTCATTTTGTTTATATCCTTCACATCATTTTCATCTCTCTCTCCCTCTCGACCACTCAACGATTTCTCCTACCCTCTCTCTCATTCGCCCGCTGACAGCACCGCCGCCCTCCCCTCTCTCTCATTCTCCCACCGCCGCCGCCGCCGCCCTCCCCGCTCTCTCATTCTCTCATCACCCTCAATGCCGCCCTCCCCTCTCTCTCCTTTTTCTACCACCGCCGCTACCGCGTTCTCTTCCCATCAAGGCCGTGACTCTTTTGCAACAAAGAAAAGCAAGGTGACTTCCATATTGTTTATTTTCTTGTTTCTGAACAAAATACAAACACACAATTTTTTAGTAATTTTCTTGGAGTGTAATTTGTGGAGTTTACGAGACAGTTTTTGTACCGTCGTGTAAACTCCACTTTACATGATCGATTTATTATTACACCGCCGTATAAAGTGTAGTTTACATGACAGTTTTTGTAAAAACCGTCGTGTAAACTTCATATTACACACGGTGTGCTAAATAATCCTGAACTTTACATGATATTCAAACCGTCATGTAACCATACTTTACACGACGGTTTTTACAAAAACTGTCGTGTAAAGTTCTAACATTAGTAACTCTTACCGCCTTATTTCTCTATTCGATGACGGTGTAAACTGTTGCGGAATATCACCTAACCATGACGGTTTATTAACCGTCATAGTATCTTATTAAACCTTTTCACGACGGTTGTCTAACCGTCGTGTTAACTTTAGATGACGGTTAATAATCATTGTCAAATCAACAATTTTACTAGTGTATAAATTGCCAAATTCAAAAAAAATCAAGTGACATCCATACAAAATAGTCTTATAAATATCCATCACAACAAAAGCAAACAATAAAACCTAAATTAAACCCCCAATTAAAAAAAAAAACCAAAACAAAACTAAACATACAAAACAAAGGAAAAAGACAAGTAATAAAACAAAGAAAGAAAGTGTGTGCGGCTGTGGTGTATACGTGCGCAGGCCAAATAGCGAAAACAAGTGTGAAGAGAGAAAGAAAAAGAGAGTATGAGAGAATGGGAAGGAAAGTGAACCATTTATAATATAATCCATATACGAATTAATTATTGTAGGGTTGTTGACCAATAGCTTAATTCCAAGCAAAATAGTATCTCAGAATAATAATATGATATTAATAATAATTGACAAAAGTATAATCACCTTTATAAACACTCCCATGCTTTTTTCTTCATCAAAAATCACGTTTCTTGAAGCCTTTGAAGTGATCGCGATATCCAATGAAGATGCATTTCTCTCTTGCCTTTTCAAAATTTTCTCTGTTTTGAGGAAGAATGAGATGCTATACAAGACAACCAAAGATCTTAATATATGATCAATCTTGGTTTCCATTTGAACCATGCTTTTGGCAAGCCTTAAGCTTTCAATATGCTTCTTTTGTAGTAGTACCTTCCAAAAAGACTTGCAAATAAATCCTCCTCCATGATCGGTTTTCAAGCCTTTTACGACCTGCCCACTTTCTCTTTCTTCATATATGAGCCATAAACCCACATCATCGGTGAATAATCATCAACGAAGAGAAGAAAAGATCTTCTGTTGTCAAAGAAGGAGTCCTGGTTGGCTCACAAATATCGGCGTGTATTAATTCAAGATCAGATCTGATCAAGCCCTCCGTGATGAGGGCTTCGGAAAAGGCGATATTCTGTGCATTTTTTTTTTTTTTCCATAAACACAACCTTCACAAATCACAAACTCTCCGTCCCCTTGGCGTTAATTGGCGGCAGCCCAATCACCCTACCATTTCTGGTTTCTGCTCAATGACTTCTGATTTTCAGAATTTAAATGCCCATATATCTCATGTTCCAAAGCATGGAATCATATCTTCAGATTTCAAAACATGATGTTCTTTACGTGTCATAGGTACTGTGGTTTTATCACCTGGTTCATTTTCTTGTCTACTATATATTGTGCATTTTTATCTCCATCAAATTTGAGCATGTATACTTTCTCTATTAACTTACCCACACTCAGCAAATTTTAAGATAAAGAAGGAACATAAAGCACATCTGTATCCAAATCTTACTTTTATTATAGAGTTAAACTTTTCATATATCAGCAAAACTCTTACTTTTAATTAATTATAAGTTTCTATTTTTCTGAAAAAATATTGGAGAACATCCAACTCAAAATCACTGGTTTTCTGAATATGAATTATTAGTTTTCAGCATCAAGTTTTATGACTTTGGAATAAGAATCATGCATGTGAATTTTTTTCACAGTCAAGGCAAAGACATGAAAAAAAAAAAAAGAAGCTATTTATCAATCAAAACAAAGACTACACAGAAGTGAGAAATTCAAACCATCAGGATATATGTAGTGCTTGTTTGTATTATGACATCCTTATTCATCACAAGGATACAAAGATACAACCTAATTTAACCCCCACAACCTCCACAGCCCCCACAAGTACCACCACACCCACCAAAACAACAACCATCACCACCATCGCCACCGCCACCTCCTCCACCCGTGACAACGGAATCGGTAATCTCCAGAACCGCACGGGTTCCTTCCAAAATAGCCAGGCCACCATCTTTTTCTCCACTGGTAGTCTTGTTCCCTTCGGCTCGTTCAAGGTCGGCCGTATGAGATGGTTGTGCTGAAGGAGTGGTTACACTATTTTTATCTATTGGATTCGTAGTCTTATTCTTTTGCTTCCTCGGCTGCATAGTACATGCAGAATTGCAAGAGGTCCCATGATTTTGTTTTTCCTTTTGCCGCAAGGGGGGGGGGGGGGGGGGGGGGGGGGGGGGGGGAGAGAAAGGCAACTATCTAATTGTTATATAGCCCATTTGTTACATAGCCCTCTTGTTGCGTTTGAGAGAAGAAATCAATATTATATATAGGTGTAAATCTGCTTGTGAAATTCTGTGTTTGAGACTTTGAGAAACAACGGGGAAATTGCTTAATTAAAGGATTATTGAAATGAGAAGGAGCTGGCTGTTGACTAGTAGCATGCTGGCTGTTGACTAGTAGCATTCTTAGCTAGCAAGTAATTTTTAGACTAAAAAAAAAGAGAAGAAAAAAAAAACATATATACGAGTTAGGGTTTTATTATTATTTCTAGCAAAAAAATAAAAATAAAAAAATAAAAATAAAAAGGTTTTATTATTATGTCGCATCTTGAATTAGAAAAGAAGAGGAAAAAGAACATCAGGAAAATGGAGTGCTAAGTTGATGTACTAATGGTAGAATGGATATTCGAGTGAAAAAGTGATCTATAATATAGTGCTATTTTTTATTTCAAATTTAGTTATGCTAAATTTGATAACTAATTTTATCTCAATATATATATATATATATATTGTTTACTAATTTTTCCACAAAATCTAGCAAAATGGGCGTTGCGCCGCCGCCCCCCACCCCCCCCCCCCCCCCCCCCCCCCCCCTTCTTTTCGTGAAACTAGGACGTAGAGTTTTTCTATTTTTTTTCTTTTTTGTTTTTGTTTTTGTTTTTTTCGTTTTCGTAACATTTTTTAATTGATTTTTCTCTTCCTAGTTTATTCTCGACAACAGGGAAAGAAGAAAGTACTCAAAGAAAGAAAACAAAGCGCATGTTTTCTTCTTATATAGCACGCTCCTACAAATATTTTTTTTTGCATATGTTTATTTCATTATTTAATTTCAATTTGAAATAGTCAAGGTAGTTGGTCTTGGATAACTGTAGTTTGTTTGTACATATCTGGTTGCATATATCATTGTTGGAGTGCTCTTTTTAATGCGTTTACGTTGGGGAGCCGGCTTCTCTGTCCTCCCCCTTTACATTTGTTTAGTAAGAAAGAAAGAAAATAAGAGAGAGAATTTATAAAAAAATGAAACAATATAATTATAAAAAAAATAGTTTTCCTTTACTTTATTTGATAGCAAGGAAGGAAAGAAAATAATAGAATTGTAAATTAATTTTATTATTATTCACTTGTTTTTATTAGTTTCTTTTTTAAAAGTGGAGATAAAAAAGTAATTTTAATTGTATCTAGATGGATTTATGTTTTTCACCTATTTTTGGAAGGATGATGGAACCTGCCATAATTTTTTCCCCCTTCTATTTCCTTTTCCTTTTCATTATCTTTTCTTTCTTGTCAAACAACCAACTCCATCATTTGTCCTCCATTTTTCTCATCCACTTCATTCCTTTCTCTTTTTCACCCTACCAAACATAACATTAAAGAAATGCCTTCCCGAGCAAAAAGAGAGTGGGTCCTACACTATTTCATTTTTATTTTCATTTAATAAAAACCAAAACATCTTCTTCCTTCAAGACTTTACCCGAGCAAACAGAGAGAGAAACAAGAGAGAGCCATGGCCAAACTCACACCACAGTCCACAGAAAGAGAAAACAAATCAGTAATATTGAGAGTTGAAAAAGGAGGGAGAGAAGAACACAACAACGAGTAAAGAAAAGATCATGATGACATTGTTTTGATTCGGATCTTACGGCTATTTCTCAGTATGCACTGAATATACACATGCTTTAGATCAGTGACGATGTCAGGAGTTTTGATGAGGAGAGGTTAATAACAATAAGGGTCTGTTTGGTTCATGCATCCGCTTTCCAAATGGGTCTAAAATAGTATAAAAACATGTTTGGCTTCCCCTTTTTCAATCAGTCATCTCATCATGAAAAAGGAAACACGTCTTGAAAATAAATGTTTGGCTTTTCAACTTACTATCCAAACATCCTTTCAAAATGTTTTCATTTCAATAGTGAATTTATTTATTTACCTATCCAAACGTCATTTAACATTTTTTTTTATCAGTTATCTCATCTTCAAAAAGAGCATTTGACCTTTCAACTTTATATACAAATATATTTATTTTAAAATCTTTTTCATTTGAAGAAGGAAAATTTTTTTATATATCGGGATGCCATCTCGATATCAAAATTAAATGAATTTCTCATTTCAGACAAGAGAATTTTTCATTTCAAAAGTAAATTTACGAATCAAATGGACGTTTTTAACTTCTCAAGGAGCCTATTCAAAAATTTGAGTAAAAATTATATACAAAATATCAATTACGAAAAAGTTGAGGGGGGTTTAAAACCCCCTAGTGCTTTATCCCCTACGTCCATGCTTTAGAAGCCCATGTAATTTCCATTGACGTGTAAGACCTCAACACTCAGTGAGTCTCATATAACTCTGTCTAGAAGCCCAAGAAGTTCAATCGCTTTTAATACAAAACGGGTCTTATATATGCATATGTATTATTATTAATATTATAATTTTTTTCACTTAAAATAAAGATTAATTTAAGAAAAAAAAAATTTGTGGTAAACACTAATAAGAAATGTCTTTGTTGAACTCCTCCGGAAAAAAAAATGCAGCCGGAAGCCCCCTTCTCCTTTTGCTAATTTCTGTCATCGCTGGCGTGAAACTCTCTTGAGAAAGAAGGCATAATATGTTGAATTAATGAAGCAAATGAGGATAACTTCAAGGATCTACGAGTTTAACAAAAATGTGTTTAATTCTTGAAAAAAAAAAAAAAAAATTTGCCATGGCATAAAGAAATATTAAGGATCCCTTGGTGGCGTTGGATGGTAGGCATGGTAGGCACCAACCTCTCCTAGCTAGCAGCGGCTACCTGCACACGATCACAAATGATATGGCCGCACACAAGCATCTAAGCTACATGCAGTCAATGTCGGAGCCAGTCTTTTATTTTAATGGGGAGACAAAGAAATAAAAATATAAGTGTATGATTTAATAGGGCGTACATGAAAAAACTGAATATTAATGGAGACAAAAACGTAAAGATCAAGCATTTTTTACACACAAAAAAAAAAAAGAAAAAAAAAAAAAAAGAAAGAAAAAAGCTCATATCCAAGTCTCTGCCACTACATGTAGTCTCGATAAACAATGAGATTAACTGACACGTGCGACTCTTGTGCAGGACATGGAATGGGCGCGGACCAAGTCAGATGCAAATAAATTGCTGTACATTAAGAATTTTAGAAAGGGAAATTAGTAAAATGACATTTTCTTATTCTTAATTACCTAAGCACTTACGCAAAGAGCACACTGCAAAAAAATTTATAAAAAAAATTAAAAAAAATTAAAAAGGGGGGGGAGGGGGGGGGTGGGGGTGGTGGGGGGTATCAAAGTCATTTACAACTAAAAATTTTAGTCCTCTACCAAATTAGACTATCTATTAAAGTCATCAACTGTGATCAACATCAAGCCATGTGATGAGTATCTTTTAAAGAAAATTAGATGGAGAACCATACCTTCTCATAATTTTGAGTCACTTTAATCTTAAAGTTAGTAATTTTAGTGTAATAAAATAATAAAATTAACAACTTTAATGTTATCGTAAGTATAAATATAAAAAAGTGTCAAATTTATGATATTCTTATGTATAATCAGATATCCTTCAAAGTAGGAATCATTGTTGGCCCACAAATATCAAAATGGGAGCCGAAGCCCTCCATAAGGACTTCAGAAATTGCAATCTGTGCACATATATATATATATATATATATATATATGCAAAACTCTTAGTGTTGGCTCATTAGTTTAAACTCATTACCATCAACTCAAGTTTTGTCTTTTTCCTCAAAAGTTTTTTGTCTTTTCTGAAAAAATCAACAAAAATTACTATTTAAACTTATCAATTTCAACTCAAACTTACACACCAAACACCTTACTTTTAGTTGTTTTCTATTTTTCAACTCAAAACCACCGGTTTTCTGAAAATGAATTATTGACTTTCAATAGCAAGTTTTCTGACCTTGAAATCTACGTTAAAAACATATTGACAAGCTCAAGTTTGATCCTAAAAAAAAAATATGGTTTTTGATCAAAAGACAACAGGATATACAAAAGTGAAATTCAAACCCTCACGAGGAAACAAAGAATATTAATCCAACTGAATATACAAGTATTTTGCCTCTACATGTTATGTATGTGTATGCATATGTGGTGCTTGTTTGTAGTATGACACCCATAATTTAACCTCCACACCCGCCACACCCGCCACAGCCACCACAACCCCCACCAAAACAACAACCATCACCGCCACCGCCACCGCCACCGCCACTGCCACCGCCACCACCACCGCTAATAAAACAACTGCTAATCTCCAGAGCCGCGCCCGCTCCTTCGAAAATAACCATACCACCATCTTTATCTCCACGGGTACTCTTTTTCCCCTCGCCTCGTTCGAGGTCGGCCGTATGAGATGCTTGTACTGAAGGAGTGGTGACACTCTTCAGGGCTATCGGATTCGGAGTCGTCTGCATTTTGCGTCCTCCGGCGTTTAGTAAAGACAGAATTATGACTCCGGCAATCACGGAGCCCATGACTATGAACGCTATTGCAATAGGTTCCATGCTTATGTTTTCCCTTTTCCTAGCACAAGGAAAAAAAAAAAAATTTGTTTTTTGTTTTTTGTTTTTTGTTTTTGTGTGTGTGTGTGAGATAAGAAAAGCAATTATCTAATTGTCATATAGCCCTTTTATTGCGTCTGAGTGGGGGAAGCGAAATTATAAATGGAAATCAGCTTTGAAATTCAATGTTGATCAGACTTGCGAAACAACATTGAAATTGCTTAATTAATTAAAAGATTAAAAAAAAAAAAAAAAAAACAATGCTTAGGAAATATCTTTAGTATACATGAATTGACTTAGTTGGCTGCTGACAAGTAGCATTCCTAGCAATTAATATCTCAGAAATTTAACATAATTTTGAAAAAGGAAAAGAAAAAGAAAATGAAAAAATAACAATGAATAAGGGTCGTTATCTTAAACTAGAAAAAAGGAAAAAGAACATTAAAGCATTTTTAATAGAGTGCTAAATGTCCTCCAAAAAAAAATAGAGTGCTAAATTGATGGAGCTATAGATAATGGTAAGTTTTTCTATTTGGATGAAAAAAGTGTTATCTAATGTACTGCAATGTTTGATATCAAATTTATCATATGCTAATTTTGATGTCAAATTTTTCAATAAGTATAGTTAAATTTGACATTTGCCTTATTTGGCAGTAAATTTATCACCAATAATAACAATTATCTTCGTATTCCAGTGCTAAATTCTTAACTTTGATTCATGAATTTTGTATTATATTGAAGATGCTCTATGCTAGGTAGTTCGCTCATAGAAGTCGTTGTCGTCATTATAATTGTTATTAAGATTCTAATATGAAAGAAGGTTTGTATTTTATTTTAGGGTAAATTACTCATTCAGTCCCTGAACTGTTAACCTGGTATAACTTTGGTCCCTAAATTTTTTTTTCTTGTAGTTGGAATATCCCTAAACTTTTAAATGTTTTTACAATAGTCATTTCCGTCAATTTTTGAACAGAATTTGTTAGTAATTTAGTCAAAAAATAGTGCTAACTATAGATTTTATCTAAAAATTAACGGAAAAGATTATTATAACAACGTTTTAATAGTTTATGGTCACTCTAGCTATGAAAAAAAGAACGTGGATTGCCCCTAAATTATTAAAATGTTGTTACGATAGTCATTTTTGTTAATTTGTAAATAAAATTCATTAGTGATTTGGTCAAAAAAGTGATATTAACTAACGGATTCCGTCCAAAAATTAATTTAAAGAACTATTGTAGCAATATTTTAAAAATTTAGGGACATTCCAACTATAAAAAAAAAGTTCAGGGACTAAAATTACACAAAGTTAAAACTTCAGAAACCAACCTAGCAATGTATCATTTATTTGATTTCTCAATAGTAGTAAAATGGAAGCCATTAGACTTGCTCTCCGTCAAGCTAAGCTCATGAATTGGAGTCATGGTCGCCATGCATTGTGATTCTGCCTTAGCTCTGAGATTCTTGAAGGAGCCATCGTCTGTGTGTTTTTGGAAGATTAACTCTCTACTTGTTTTGTATCACATTTTTCAAAACGGGTAGAAAATTAGAATTTTTTTTTTCTTTTTCAAAATTTTCAATAAAATTTCTCATTTTAGAAAACGGTGGACATCTCATTGTTAAACACATTTTATACCCTAGTGTTTTGAAATCTTTTTTAAATTATTCTCTCAATATATAATTCTTATTACTATTTTTTCTCGTTCAAAATCTGACGTTAGAGTTTAATTGGATCCCTAGATATTAATTTTGCAACAAAAATCTCGTTGAGTGGTCCCGGATTTACTCTGTTTTTGGTCGTGTCAATCCATCCTCAGTCACATGTTCTGTCTGGAGGGATAGTGTTGATTTGACTCCATAGCCAAGTATTGATTTAGTTTCAGAGCAAAAAAAAGTCTTGGTTTAGTTTGTTGTTTTGTGAGGGAGTTGGTTTCTGTCGTTCGTTTTTGTTTTTGTTTAGGCGTCTCTTGTCATCACTAGCCGTTTAGGCTGGGATTGGTGTTTTTTTTTTTTTTTTTGGTTTATTTGTTTCGGCTTTGTATTTGGGGGTACTTTTGATAAATGTTACAAAATCATACCATGGGTTGATTTTTACCACACAAGAAATTTTTTTTACAAGAAATATTATAAAATATTTATTTATCTATTTATTTTAAAATATATCCATAATTTAACCCCCTGAGTTATTAGTTGGTTACCAAATAATAACCAATTTGTTACCGATCAGCGATAGGTTTCCGATCAATAACAACTACTATTGACCGGTAACAAGTTGGTTATCAATTGATAACATATTGGTTAACAGGTTTTCAACCAGTAATCACCGCTGCCGGTTGATAACCAATGGTAACTTTCCAGCCCGGATACTTCCAATTTCTGTTTGATTTTTCGGATTTTGTCACCGGAATCTCCTAGATTTTATCACTGAAAAAAAAAACAGAGAAAATGAACGACACCACACTACTACAAAAGTTGGCTTACTCGACGGAAAATACACGACGGTTTTTGTGAAACCGTCGTCTTAAACAAGATTACACGACGGTTTGACAAAACAGTCGTGTAAACAAAGGATTACACGACGGTTTTGATGAACCGTCATGTAATCCGCCGGATTACACGACGGTTTTGATGAACCGTCATGTAATCCGCCGGATTACATGACGGTTTTGATTAACCGTCGTGTAATCCGTCGGATTACACGACGGTTTTGTTGGAACCGTCGTGTAATCCGCCAACATTTGAAAAAAGAAAAAGAAAAAAGGAAGGATTACACGACGGTTTTGAGCAAAACCGTCGTGTAATCCTCTTCTTTTTTTTTTTTTAGAAAATTTTAAATTTTGAAAATTTTCGGAGGATTATTAAACGACGGTTTTAAGCAAAAACGTCGTGTAATCCTCCGAAAATTTTCAAAATTTTCAAATTTTCAAATTTTTTAAAAAAGGATTACACAACGGTTACAAAAACCGTCGTGTAATCAGAGGATTACACGACGGTTATAGAAAACCGTCGTGTAATCTTCCGAAAATTTTCAAAATTTTCAGATTTCATGCTTTAGAATTTGTACGAAAACCCATTATTTAAATACACTTTCCTCTTCATTTATCATCATTTTCATCTTCAACCCTCTAGATAACTCAAACTTTTCTCCTCCCCACCTCCTCCGCCCGTCCCCCGCTAACTTAAAATCCGGTCACGCCGCCGCCACTTCAAACTTTTTCCGTCGTCGCCGTCGTCACCACCTCTCTCTCCCGGTGTTCCCATCAAGACCATGACTATTTTTCTTTAAAGAAAAGCAAGGTAACTTTCATATTGCTCAATTTCTTGTTTTCTAACAAAACTACGAACACACAATGCTTTAATAATTTGCGTTGAATGTAATTTGTAATGTTGTTTGAATGTTTTTTTTTTAAATTGTTGCTCTTTGAAGATGAATGTTTTGTGCACGGTTTTGGCACTCTACACACATTTTTTAACATGGTTTTTATCCGCTCACCACATGCTCGATGAAATGCCAAAATAGATTTTTGTTTTGAATAATCATATGGAATTTGATTCTAGTGTAATTGGGCTTAAATTAAAAAAAAAAAAAAAAAAAAAAGGCTTTTTTTTTGGTGATGACACACATTACACGACGGTTTTGCTCCGAAACCGTCGTGTAATGTGTGCCATCGTAAAAAAAAAGTCTATTTTTTTAAATTCAAGCCTAATTACACGACGGTTTTGAGCAAAACCGTCGTGTAATGGTACACATTACACGACGGTTTTTGAGGAAAACCGTCGTGTAAAGTTCTTAATTTGCGGCGTTTGGTACTATATTTCTTGATTCGATGACGGTGTGAACCGTCGTGTAATATTGAGATACCACGACGGTTTTGAAACCGTCGTGGTATCTTTCACGACGTTGGATTACACGACGGTTGTCTAACCGTCGTGTAAACTTTACACGACGGTGTGTAAATAACCGTCGTGTAATCCACAATTTTTAATAGTGGCAACTCACCCTCTTTCTTTCTTCTTTCTGCATATTAGAAATTCCCCCACTTCCTTCTTTCCATTTCCATACCCCACTTTCTCCAAATCTCCAATTTAGAAAAACCAAAAAAAAAAAAAAATATATATATATATATATACAGTGAAAATGAACGACCTCATGACGAAATCCTTCACCAATTACGTTGATCTCAAGAAAGCCGCCATGAAAGACCTCGACCTCGAGGCCGGAAACCGGGAGATGTCGTCCTCCACAACCCACATGGACAGCGATCTGGGCCTCTTCCTTGAAGAAGCCGAGAATGTGCAGCATGGAATGGCCTCCCTCCGACGAGTTCCTCGGCAAGCTCCAGCAAGCCAACGAGGAATCCAAGTCCCTCCAAAAGTCCGACGACTTGAAATCTCTCCGGGCCAACAAAGTAAAAGGAAGAAAAGTTGAAAATGAAAACAAACAAATGTAAATGACCAAATTAGTCCTCTTGATGATGTGTATCAATCATTCTTCTACACATGAATCTTGTGGTTTACGATTCGTGTTCAATGGCAGCACTCCTAAAGGTACTCTTCATTATCATCAACAGCCAGTTTCACCCTACAAATCCAAAACATAAAATTAAAAAAAAAAATAAAAAAAATCCGTCATTTAATTTCAAGAACCTGAAGCTATGGTTTCCATCTCGTAATGAGCAAGTATATAATTATTGATCGTCATGCTAATGGCTACTGAAGAAAAGGCAATCTTGCTTGATGTTAAAACTGAACAACAGAGCATACATATATTTTACAACACAAACTACAAATTGAGACTTTAGGTACATAAATATATTCAGCGACCCTCAAAAATGAATAACTACTTGACATTAAAAGAGAGAGATTTCAAGCCCTTTTGCCGCCTCAATTTGTGTGGTATTTGTACTTATGCATCATGAAGATAAGCACAAACTAAATTCAATCTACGCCACCACCGCCGCCGCCGCATCCGCCGCCGCCGCCGCCGCCGCCGCCGCATCCGCCCCCACCACCGCCATCTCCGCCCCTCCATCACCGCTATGTATGGCTATACTAACCATCCCACTTCCATCGTTTGTTCCAGTTGTCTTATCTGCTTCAACACTTTCATCCCCGAATAGACAAGCCACAATCATGGAAACGGCAATCCAAGAGCCAATGACTATGAGAATTATTTCAAAAGCTTTCATTGCCTTGGAAAGGAACAATTTAGTAAATATATCACACACTTGTATTCTTTGTATTCACTTCGGACCATTTAATATATAAATATAAACACAGGAATCAATATCTCTTATTCTAAATTTTTTTTTCTTATTAATTACCTTCTTAATAATATATAAATTATCTTCTTTCTCAAAATGAGTGTGAAAGATAGCAGAATAGTGGGCCCGATTTGTTGAAAAAGTATAACAATCTGGTGTATGAAAGGAGGAAAAATCTGATAAAGTAGTCAGTGTACAAGTCGGTGTCGTAGAAACAGAATATTGGGAAGGTCATGGAGGTAATTGGAAGGGTACAAGTTAAAATTTTAAGATTTTGTTCGTCAACAGGTTCGGTTTAAATTAAATTATATTTTTTTCATTATATTTTTTATTTTTTTTCTTAAAAAGTTATTTATCTTTTTTAAAAATTTAAAAAAATTCAAAAAAATTTACTATTTAAACTTATAAATCTTAACTCAAACTTACACACCAAACACCCCCTAAATCATTTTTTCGATCGAGAAGGATGGAGTTGTAAATTCGGACCGTAGGCATGCAAAACCGTAATGGGTTTGAGTAAATATGAGTCCGTGCTAAAATTATTAGAGAAAAATTATGGAATAATCATTTTTTTTATTTATTGATCAATATTATATAAATTTATTATTTTTGATTAACATGACATAAATTTTAATTAATTTAATTTAATTTTATATCATATTAATTTAATAGTAATTTTTTGTGTTATGTTCAATTTTGTTTTTTAAATTTATATCATTCCATTATTTTTCCCAAATTATTAAGTCCTCAGTAATGCAGTTTTGTGTGGTGGATCCTAACCAAAATAGCATGTTCTCAAGTCCAGTCCAAAATAAAGCTCAAAAACTGAGGTCGCAACGGGAAGTGATGGTAAACAAGTTGAAACGGTGTCACAGATTTTAGATTTTAAACTTTACTATTTTATTTTATTTTATTTTTTGAATTCGTGTGTTAAAGTACATGCCGTATAATTGTGCTCAATGTCCTTAATTAAGCAAACTATTTGGTAGTGATTAAATATTGTTATTAAAAAAAATAAAAAAGTCTTAACAGTGTCATTTTTTTCTCTTAAACACTATATTGCAAAGTTGAACATAGTAATAATGAGTAGGAAAAACAGAAGTCATTGGGAACCAGCAGTAATATTTTAATAGCTTCATTTTCCTTATCAAAAAAAAAAAAAATCAATTAATGGCAGTTTTTTTCAATTTTCTGGCCTCAGTACCCTGTGATCTTCTGCACCCTACGCCCTATTTATGTCAGATTTTCCCAAACTACCCTTTTATTCCCCGTTCCTCTTATTCGCGTCAATCCACATAGCAAACAAATCCAACGGCTGCAATTACTCTAACGGACACATACGGTCACTGTCTCACAAACCATATATATCTATATAATATATAGAATGGAATTTTTTTTTTTATTGTTCTCGTCCAAAAAAACACGTTTCGGACGAAACTTCCGTTTTGTAAATTTTTGGGTTTTTTGTTTTTGTTTTTTTTGCTTCTGTTCAGCGACACAAGAGGGAGGGAGGAGGGAGGGAGGGAGAATGGGGGAGTACTTTTATTCTGTTCAAAAATTAATATAAAATATTATTATAGTAATATTTTAAAAATTCATAGACATGTTAATTACGGAAAAAATTTCAGGAATCAAAGATGTAAAAAGTTAAAATTTTAAAAACTAACAAGGCGATATACCCTTTATTTGATTTCTCAATAGTTGTAAAATGGAAGCCATTAGACTTGCTCAAACTAAGGTCGCCATGGAATGTGATTCTGCCTTTGCTTTGAGATTCTTGAAGGAGGCATTATCTGTGTGTTTTTGGAAGTTTAACTCTCTACTTTTTTCGTATCCCATTTTCAAAACGGGTAGAAAAATAGTAAAATATATATTTCAAAATTTTCAATAAATTCTCATTTTAAAAAACGGTGAGACATCTCATTGTTAAACACATTTTATACGGTAGTGTTTTGAAATCGTTTTAAATTCTTCTCTCAATTCATTATTCTTGTTACCATTTATTCTATCCAAAATCTGACATCAGTGGAGTTTAATTGGATCCCTAGATATTAATTTTGCAACACATAATCTCGTTGAGTGGTCCCGGATTTACTCTGTTTTTGGTCGTGTCAATCCATCCTCAGTCCCGTGTTCTGTCTGGAGGGATAGTGTTGATTTGACTCCATAGCCAAGTCTTGATTTCACACTGCAGTACACATTTCTCACTCGTTAAATAAGACTAAAAGGATGTTTAATGTATAAGTTTAAGTTAAGATTTGTAAGTTTAAATAGTAATTTTGATTAACTTTTTTAAAAAAGATAAAAAAACTTTTGAAGAAAAAGATAAAAATTAAATTGATGATGATGAATTTGAACTAATAAATTAAACACCCTAAATGTTGAAATAAAAGGCTAAGAGACTACCGTCTCATTAAAATTCTGCCTTTTGTTTTCAATCTATAGACTATATATACATATATATGTATATATACATGACTTTTGGGCGTTATTAATAGCGATGTCTTGGTTGTTTGTTTTCTGGTTTAGGTAGGCCATGAAATTGTATTAACTAGTAATTAAATAATGGAAATAACTGGGAAGTTTCGTTGGCCGTTGACCAGTGGCCAGGTCTAGCATATCTGCCAATATTGTCAGTATCTCAAGGAATTTTTGTTTCTTTTTTCTTCTTTTAATAATTACAATTCTGTGAGATTTGAATTCCAGCATCAATATAAAATTGTATGAAACGATATGGAATAATGTAAAATGTTGCAATTTGCAACTTTCAAGTAAAATCCTAAATGTTGAGGGAGTTAATATTTTAATAATTGATGTTTTTCTATAGTGCTAAGGGGATGTTTGGTAAATGAGTTGATGAATTTAAGTTTGAATAGTAATTTTTGTTGATTTTTTTAGAAAAGACAAAATTTTTTTTTTTCAGAAAAAGACAAAAATCATAATGAAAAAAGTACAGTTTAACTTGAGTTAAACTGATATGCCAAACGGGGTCAAAATGTTTTCATACAAAATATTTTTATTTAGATAGTTTAATGATCTAAATATTTCTATCCACAACCCATTTATTATTAAATAAACATACAATACTGAAATAGGAGATAAATAAATGGCAGCCCTAAAAACAAGCTAGACAAAATAATATCAAAACATAAACCTAAAAGCGTAACAAATGAACCAAAATTCAGTCTAAAAAAAATTTGAGTCATAACTCACACATTGCAAAATATACTCTAAATATACGCTTGTTAAAAAATCTCTAGCCAACCATGTGAGAAATAGATATATATATATATATATATTTACTTACAAAGTCGGCTATCTACGAAATACTGATTGAGATCTCAAACAAATTTAACCAAAAAAAAGGAAGCTTATGGAGTTAGCTAGCTTGATACCCTTTTGGAAGCAGTAATTGATAATTAGGGAGTTAATTAAGAACACTTTTAATATCCTATTATGTTATCATTTTTGCGCTGTCACAATTAATATGTAATTAATTAGTTGGAGTTAGGTCATACCTACGTACCTTCCATGTCGCACTTGAAAACTTATATGCTGGAAAACCTTTTGAAATTCAAGATCTTTTCCACGAAGAATTTCTTTTCATATGTAAGTATAAAGATGTAAACAATTAATTAATTCTAGAGGAGCTAAAGTATATAAATCCCAAATAATTTCATGAAAATTTAAGTGTTTAAACATATTTGTATTTTTTGTACTTTATCATAGTTTCCCTAATTAAATTTTCCAAAAATGATGTGAACAGATAGACATAAAAGTTTGTTTGTTTGTTTGGGTTTTTTTTTTAACACACAGACAAGAACACACATTTTTTACTGGACAGATCACCACAAGGACTTTCAAGAGAGGAATTAAGTGAATCCCACAAAGTCACAATTGAGAGACATAAAGTGAAGACACAACGGTTAAGATACTGTACTTCTTCACACAAACAAAAATAAAAAAATAAAAAAGAAAAATAAAAAGTTATTGTACTTGCATCTCCAACCTTGGCTTACTCCATACACCTCAGGTCACTTCTCTGAAGCTCTCTCCCTCCAGCTTAATTTCCTCCAGCTTAATCTTAGAGATTCCCTAAATTCGATTGATAGCGTTTTTTCGCAGTCACTGTCTCCGACGCCACCAGATATTGTCATCGAAAAAGCGACAAGAAATAATGCCAAAAAAAAAAAAAAGAAGAAGAAGAAGCTTATAACAGAAAGAAAGAAAAATAAATTGCTAGGAATTCTTTTTCCTTTAAATTATATAGCTCAAAGGGTTTGGATTCAACTATGGTGGAACCCTTTTTTTTTTTCTTTTTTTTTTTTGCCGTTTTCCTTTTTCCCATCCCTCTTTGTTTTTCTCTATTAACAAGGATATATATACTCATATCATATATATATTAAAATAAAAAGAAAAAAATTACGACAATAATGTCAACAAAAAAAAAAAAAAAAGGAAAGATAGAACTAGAACAACTTTAAATAGCGGGAGAAAATATTCACATACTTTATTATATAAAGATATGGATAATTTTTTTTAATTTTATTTTTTTTATTGTTTTGGTTTTAAACTACAAAGAACGCTCTTGCCCCTTCAAGAAAAGACAATTTATTCTGTTGATGAGATATGGACAATTTTATAAACTCCTATATGCAAACCAGTAGGAAAATGATTCATAAAATGAAAGAAAAGTTTCATGATATATCATGAAGCTAAGAAGATGTATCATAAAACTAAAAAGCAACTTGTTGAGGGTCAAAAAATAGGAATAAAGTAGTCATTCAAATTTTACTGAATCTGCAGAATTTGGACACATGACAATTTAAGATATTCATGATTAGACTTTTCAAGGTGTGTTTCATTGCTTAAACCAGCTACTGAAGTTTTGCTCTAATATACTGAACATTTATTCACACAAATAAAACAATATTCTTGGCTGCCATTATTACTTTATATTGTACAATATTCTCTCACTTAATCGAACACATACTCATCTTTCTTTGTTCGTGCTTTTGTTTCACTTCAAATTTCTTTGCTTCAAATTTTTTTAAAAACATGAAGAGAACTTTTTGATGGGGCTTACATGGTAGGAAAAATGAAGAAAAGAAACTATAATTCCACTTCCACGATATGGAGTTATAAATAGTAAAACTACTGGTTGCGTGACTATTTTTTAACTAACAATAAATGTAAAAATTACAATACTTAAATCATTAAAGGATCATTTTGGATAAAAAATAATAAACACTAGAAAATGAATTGGATATTTGAATTCAATTACACTTCGTTCATTTATTAGTAAAATAAATACTCAACAAAAGGAATCGATGATTCTTTTAAATATTATTCGAAAAATCTTTTCCTTTCTCATAATTAATTGCATTCCATTGTAACTTATAAGTAAACATTAACGTGGTATCTTGAAACTAAAAAGGACCGTAGAAATTTGTTGTTGCAGCCAACACATTATTTCAAAATGTGGAGAAGCATCAAATATCTATTCTAAAACATGTGCCTTAGTCGTGATATTCTTGGTAAATCTGTCATAGTAAAAGATTTTATGGATACTACTCTAATCAAATATTGTTGATGAAACTCAATTTTCTTTTACATTATTGTAAAAATTAATACTTAGACTGACATATAAAAAAAAAAAAAAAAATTCATCATCACTAGATGTTGATCTTAATTACTAACCATCCTTCTCAGAGAAATTCTCGACATCCATTAGTTTTCAAATTAAGTAATTTAATGTCCAATTATAAATGACGGATCAGAAACCAAAAAATTAATTGTTCGAATTTGGACATAGAGCGTTAGCTTAGAGAACAAAAAACAACAAGATATATTGACATTCATGTCAAAGTTGAAAGAGAAATATCCAAAACTCCCCTTGTAGTTAGCTTTAATAAACCTTTGCCTCTCTTCTTATATATAATGCCCAATAAATTTCATGTGTTTGTTAAATCAGTCATAAAACCCCATTAAAACAATTAAATTTTGTAATATTTTAAGATTACTCTTACAAACTTTGTATTTTCATAAACTTTATTGCTTTAGGGGGTATTTTGTGATTGATTTACTAACACGTGGGATATTTTGATTATCAGTATAAGAATACGAGCGAAAGTGTGTTTAGGCTAAATATAGGAAGTGTACTTATTGGGTATTTTTCTAAGTTGAAAATCTTGAAAAAGAAAATCCTAGACACAGAGCGTTAGTGTGGAGAACGAAAAATGACAAGAAACATTATTGACATTAATTCTTGTCAAAGCAACAATGGTGAAAAAGAGAATCGGAGATACGTTATTCTAACCATGAACATTCTTCATGAATTTCTCGACGTAGAAAGTTCTAACGGCTTCCAGTACTTAATATTTAATTAAAGATGAGAAATCATAAATTATTGGTCGTTCAACAATTACACAAATAATTTTGAGAACGAGAAACCACAAAAGGTTGATATAGTTTTTAAATTTGAACTAATAATCAAATAAATCTTAGACACAGTTTGTCTAACCGTTGACATGTTCGAATCTCAATTTTTGAGTATAAGGTCATTTACAGAACTACCATGTTATGATTGACAAGAAGGCATAAGTTTGTCAATCTTACCACGTTTACATTATTGTTGACACAAATGCTTTCTATCTTTCGTTTATTTTCGATCAAATTGTGAATGAACTCATGACATCATCACACTGTCATTACATTAGGTATCAGTATTATTATTCTTTTTATTCAACTGGGAAAGAAGTCAACTCGTATCAAATAAGCATGAAAATATCTCAACCCTTTTGGCTTTTGTGCAACTAGAAAGCATTTGGTAATTAACACTAAAAGGAAATTTAAGATCACATGAAGCACTCGTACTCTTTTAATTCATGAATTATACCATAAAATGAGCAAGATATAATCACAACTATGAATCTTGGAATATTAGAATAATGTAATTCAAGTTGTAGCTCTTAAATTACATAAAAAAAGTAATCTTCTTGAGCAATATGATCGTTTTTCTTTTTAAACAAACAGGGTTTTTCCGCACATGTGCCCCATGAACCTTTTGAATTGAAAATTTAGTCTCTAAACTTTTTCCTAGACAATCAAACCACGCTTGAAAACTTACAATTTTTGACACAATCCATCCTTATTGCTCATATTTACATTAAAATTAGGACAGATTTTGCATATAACTTACACATGGTAGCCCAAAAAAGACAATATGATCATTTTACTTACCTTTTTTAATACAATTTTACTTGAAAACTTAAACCTAATCCAATTATAATGCTTTTTTTTTTTTCGGTTTATCTAATTATAACGTAAACTAAAATCTAAGTTCTAAGAGCAACTTGTATTGAATTTAGTAAATATAATCAGTAATCTCCTTCCTGTGATACCACCTAAAAGTAACGTGCACAAAACCATCCAAATTTTAATGAATGTGAGCAAAAATGATTGAATGTGTTAAAAATTATAAGTTTAAAGGGTGATTGAAAAGAAAAAAAAGTTTAGGCAGTAAATTATCAAATTCAAAATACTTTAGTGATATTCATACAAAATAATCAAAAAATAAATAGAGGGCAGGGACAAAGTCCCGACTAAATTTTATTAAAAGGTTAAAATAAACAAAAATAAGAAAACACAGAATCCCGCCTTAGAAGGCAAATCAAACCATGTCAGTAATCAGATCAAAAAGGAAAGAATTAAAATGATAGCCGGATTTTTAAGTAAACATGATGATGTGATACACTTTATTAACTGAATAATTTTTCATTCATTAAGAAAATATTCTTATTAAATATCGTCAAAGACAAACTAAACAAAGATGATGATGATGATGATGATGATGATGATGATGATGATGATGATGATAATAATAATAATAATAATAATAGAAAGAAACAAGTTTTTAGAAAAGGCATAAGGATCTGACCGAAAATTGGTTTCATTTACACATTTTGAATCCTTGGTCCTTCATGAACAATAACCCTCCTTCTTTTTTTTTTTTTTTTTTTTTTTTTTTTTTCAGAATAAGCGATCATGTCTGTTTGCATATTCCTAAGTTCCAGCAATTCATCACAAAATTTTAAAATTAAAATCTCCACTTCTTCCCTTAAGTAGATAAAAAAATTGTTTAGTGGGAATCTCGTGGGAGTTTTTATTTGAATTAATTACTTTGCTGATGGGTTAAACATTCGTCAAACACAACGATATTGGAGTACAGAACTGTTGTGTGTCTATTTTGGTGTGTGCTCGCAAGTGAACTAATCATCACAAGTAATAAAGTGACAAAATATGGAGTATCATCCCACATATATTGAAATTAAGAAACTAGCTAAGTACCACAATTAAAATGATTCAATTTTATCTAAGCTATCAAAATTAAAAGGAAATGAAATAAGCAAATAAATTAAGCAATTAAATTAAACTAAGGTAAGCAAAATAAAAGTAATCGAAGATATGTATTGAAGGGAACTCGATGGTGTGCAAGGTTAGGGGATTTTGATTTCACCTGACTTAACTATGTTTATCCAATTCAAGGCTTGTTAATCGAATTCATTCAAATCATTAATCATAGGCGACAAATTTTAATTTCACTTCCTCTCCCGAGTGCCGTGTAAAATAATATGTAAAATTAACCAAATTATTATCCCTATTAACTCAACTGATTAAGCACTCATTACGCAACCGTACTCTAGTGATTACCCAAGTCATATTAGCCTCCGGAACTTAATATTACTATGGGTTGTGTTTTCCAAGTCCCAATATATGAAATTAACTCTCCTGAGTCCAATTTCACACATCTAATAACTATAAATTAATGGTAAATAAAATTAGGAAACAAAAGCATAGAGAAACACAAACAATTCCGAATGGGATTCAACACTACTACAAAAGTTGATTTAGATGACGGAGATTACACGATGGTTTTATAAAAACCATCATTTAAAACCTAATTACACGACGATTTTAATAAACCACTGTGTAATTTCCAAGAGTACATGACGGTTTCGGTAAACCGTCGTGTAATCTCTAGATTACATGACCTTTTGAGTAAACCGTCACGTAATCCTCCTCTTAATGAGGATACGACGATAGTTTTTTTTCGTCGTATATATGAATTACACGACAGTTTTTGACCGAGACCATCATGGAATCGTGATATTCAACAACGGTTTTTTGCAAAAAACTATTGTCATATCCTGAGGAGGATTACACGACGGTTTCGACGACGGTGTTTTACAAAAACCATCTTCATATCTAGAGGAGGATTACACAAAGGTTTCAGCTAGAAACCTTTGTGTAATCTTCCGAAAATTACTTTAAAAATTTGAAATTTTGTGTTTGAAATTCCCCGCGTAAACCCTTAACTTAAATCCACTTTCCTTATTCTTTATCATCATTTTCATTTTTCTCCCTCTCAACTACTCAAAGATTTCTCCTACCCACTATCTCCTTTGCCCTCCACCGACAGTGCCGTTGCCCCCCCCCCCCCCCCCCCGCTGCCACCTTCCATCTCTCTCATTCTTCCGGTGACGCCGCCGCCACCCTTCTCTCTTCCTCATTCAACCGTCGCCCGCAACACCGCCATCCCCTCTCCCTCATTCTCCCATCGCCCTCAACGCCGCCCTCCCCTCTCTCTCCTTTTTCCACCACCACCGTTGCCGCCACCGTCCACTGCCACCCTGTCTTCCTATTAAGGTCGTGGCTATTTTGCATCAAAGAAAGGCAAGGTGACTTCCATATTGCTCAATTTCTTGTTTTCCAACAAAAATACAAACACACAATTCTTTAGTAACTTGCTCACCAAAAGGGCGACTTAATCTTGTGCTACATAATAGAGGGAGACATTGTGTTTTGGGAGTTATTGAACCACGGGAGGACCTAGTCCTTTATTTTAATCCTTTTCGAGAGAATAAACGGGACAATTTTACTAATCTAATGAATATGTAAGTCAATTTTCATAACTTAAATTTTGATTTAATGTTAATAGTATGCATCTTAATTATTTTGAATTTTACAAACTTGCTAGTGTAAGAACCCGAAATTTTGATGAACTTGCGATTTCCTTAGATAAAAGGAAAATCCAAGTCTAAATCTTGTATGCCGATATGAAGCTCATGATCTGAGTTGAATATCAGTATATGTTTGAGTTCTCGTTTAATTAATTACGAGACTTAATAATAGTTTGCTTAAGTCAAGCATGAGGCCTTTTGAGAAAAAGGACAGAATAGGAATTTATAATTTTATGCCGGTCAAAGTTTGACCAGGTTGACTTTATGTTTAACTGAGGCGGTACTACAGTGTGATTAACAGCATGAGAATTATACTGTGATTAACCGTCATTACGTATGAATGAGCAAGAGTAAGCTATGAGACCACCCTAGAAAAATCAAGCACAATATTTAGGGCAATATGGACTAAATAGTTTCAAGTCCTAAGAAAATCCGATACGCAGTCTAATTTTACGCAAATGAATTCTGGACTGTAGTCCAGTATGGAAATACTGTTTTTGGTGAAAAAAAGTATTGTTATTATTTAAGTTAGTAAGGAAATGGACTGCATAATTATATTAATGAATTTTTGTAATCAAGTGGATAATTATGCATGAATTGGAAGCTAAGTGGCTCCACCCTAGCCGGTCATCCACAGGGACTAAAGTGCAAATATTTTGTCCTTAGGGGCCAAAGTGTAATTTTTAGAAAAGTAAGTAGTGATGATATAAGCATGATTTAAGCTTAGTGATGTAAGCATGATGATGTAAACATGATGCAAGCATGATGAAAGCTTGATGATGTAAGCTTGATCATGTAAGTGTCACGACCCGCCTAGCACAGGCCGTTACCATACATACATACATAAAAATCGTACATATTTACTTAGCGTAAATAGCAGAATTTTTTTTCCAAGCGTATATGCGATAATTAATTAACGATGTTCGAATACCAAATAAAATATTTTATAAAAAGACAAAACGCGTAGCGGCTATAGATCCCACATTTCACAGCTTGCCCTGCCACGCTCGCCATCTTGCATCAAAAGGTGCCCGTAGGTTGCTTACCTACAGCATAGACGTAAGACGTGAGCTTTCGCTCAGCAAGTACAATATAAATATCCGCGACAATCAACAAAACAAAACATAACCTACTTGAACATAACATAGCTTATCCTGACATAATCATGTATGAACCATTTATGCTTCATTATGCTTATTTATTCTTTCATATCATACTTTCATAGCTTATCTTAACTTAACTTGCTTATGGGCCCCTTAATATAAGTGTCTGTACCGGGCGCGCAACTATGGAGTGGTTGGTGCAGCCAGTCCATTTCCAACTTAAACTATAGTCCAACTCGACCTAACGCGGGTCGGTACAACACAGACAAGCTTACTTGCCATTATACTTGCTTTTCATCATCTCATTCTTGATCTTATTCTTACTTAAGAATTGGTGAACATGCCTCGCACTACTACAAAAAGTAGATTACACGATGAAAATTACACGACGGTTCCTTGGAACCGTCATGTAAAGTTGGACTTTACACGACGGTTCCAAGGAACCATCGTGTAAAATGGCTCCGCGGACTACTTTACACGACGGTTCCTTGGAACCGTCGTGTAAAGTGACTCCGGAGAGGACTTTACATGACTGTTCAATGGAACCGTCGTGTAAAGTTGTCCGCGGAGCCACTTTACACGACGGTTCCTTGGAACCATCGTGTAAAATCGGACTTTACACGACGGTTCCAAGGAACCGTCGTGTAAAGTATGAATTACACGACGGGTTTTTAAAAACCGTCGTGTATTCCTAATTTTTTTTCGCTAACAGCAGCCCTCATTTATCTCATTACAGATCTATCGTGCAGCCGCGAAAAACATCACAGAGACCCGCGAAACCACGTCTCCTCCACTGCGAAACCAACACTCGCGTATACTGAATATTTGTAAGTATAGTGATTATTACTTACTCTTCTTTTTATTTATTTGATTTTTATTGACGATTTATTGTACATGTCTAAAATGGTATATATTCTCTTTTTTTTTCTTCTTCTTTTAAAGTATGATTAGCTGTTGACTTTTTTCAATAGCTTAATATATATATATATATATACACACACATGTTGTGTTTTTAAATGCAAAAACTTGATTATTGAATAAATTGTATGATAAATTTAATATCGATTTAGGTCGGGTTCTTGGAAATGGATCGAAAATGGATGTGGGCTAATAGATTGACTAGAAAATATCGAGATGGTGTTGAAGAATTTTTGTCATTTGTGGAAACTCACATGAAGAATGATAAGATTCGATGTCCTTGTGTGGATTGTGGAAATGATAGATCTCATTCAGTTGATGAAGTTAGAAGACACTTGCTTGCGCGTGGGATTATTTTTTCGTACCAAACATGGTATTTGCACGGTGAAATGTGTTTTAATCCATCATCGAACAACAAAGTGAAAGAACCTATTGTTGAGGAAGATGTAGGAGATAATTTGTTTGATATGGTTACTGATTTGGAAGAACAGTTTGTGCATCGTCCGGAGTTATTTGAACCAATGATGAATGATGTCGAGATGCCCTTGTATGACGGGTGTAGTAAATATACGAAATTGTCCGCATTGGTCAAATTATAGAACATGAAGGCATCGGGAGGGTGGACAAATTATAGTTTCACGGCTCTTTTAGAATTTCTAAGAGAGGTTCTACCCGTTGATAATAAAATACCCGCTAGTATGTACGAAGCTAAGAAGACGTTGAGCACTTTGGGAATGGAATATGAAAAAATTCATACATGTCCAAATGATTGCGCCCTTTACCGAAATGCATACGAGGATTTGGATGAATGTCCGGTTTGTCAGGAGTCAAGATGAAAGAAGGGCAAGAATCCAACGAATTGCAACAAAGGTGTGTCGGCAAAGATGTTATGGTACATTCCTCCGGCATCGCGGCTACGGCGTTTATTCCGTAATGCCGAGCATGCCAAGAATTTGACTTGGCACCATGATAAACGTGTTGAAGATGACATGCTTAGACATCCAGCCGATGCACCATAATGGAAGACCTTTGATGCCGATCATCCTGAATTTTGTACGGAACCACGGAATCTACGTCTTGGTTTGTCAGCGGACGGAATGAACCCATATGGTAATATGAGTAGTAGGCATAGTACTTGGCCCGTCATATTTGTCAACTACAATTTTCCTCCGAAGTTGAGCATCAAGCGAAAGTTCTTGATGTTAACCTTATTGATATCTGGTCCTCAATAACCAGGGAATGACATTGATGTGTACTTAGCACCACTAATCCATGATCTAAAGAGCTTATGGGAAAAGGGGATCGAAGTTAGAGATGCTTACCGTGAAGAGACATTCACACTCCGTGCAATGTTGATGTGGACAATTAATGACTTTCCTGCTTATGGAAATCTATTTGGTTATTCAGTCAAGAGTGCTATTGGTTGTCCCGTTTGTATGAAAGAAACATCTTCCATCCGATTGAAGAATGGTAAGAAAACTGTCTACCTTGGTCATAGGAGATTCTTACCACAAAATCATCGATACCGCAAACAGAAAAAGGCGTTTGATGGTAACACGGAAGAAAGAACCCCTCCCCGGGTTTTGACGGGCGAAGACGTTTATGAGATGTTTAAGGATTTGAACGTGGTGCTCGGGAAAAGAAAACGGAGCAATAATACTCCCGTGGTTGATGGACCTTGGAAAAAGCGGTCAATCTTCTACGAACTTCCATATTGGATGACACTTTTTGTTCGCCATTGCTTGGATGTGATGCATATTGAGAAAAATGTTTGTGAATTAATAGTGAGCACGTTGCTAGACATTCCTAATAAGAGCAAAGATGGTGAAAAAGCACGACTTGATCTTAAGGAATTGAAGATTAGACTTAACTTGATCCCTACAAAAAAAGGGAATGCAACTTATTTACCTCCGGCGAAGTACACATTATCAAGATTGGAAAAAAGAAAGCTTTGTGAGTGGCTCGCTTCTGTGAAAGTCCCCAACGGGTATTCTTCTAACTTCAAAAGGTTGGTGTCTATGAAGGATCTGAGGTTGATTGGAATGAAAACACATGATTGTCATATCTTGATGCAACAGCTTTTACCTCTGGCCTTGCGAGGAGTTTTAACAAAGGATGTGAGATTAGCAATTATCAAGTTATACTCATTTTTCAACTCGATATGCTCCAAGGCAATTGATCCATTGACGCTAGACTCGCTACAATCAGAGTTCGTTCAGACTTTGTGCTTGCTTGAGAAGTACTTTCCACCCTCATTTTTTGACATAATGATTCATCTAACGGTTCACTTAGTCCGGGAAGTGAAGCTATGTGGACCGGTGTACTTAAGATGGATGTATCCTTTTGAAAGGTACATGAAGGTTTTGAAAGGTTATGTGAAGAACCGAAATAGGCCGGAAGGATGTATAGTAGAAAGCTACATGGTGGAGGAATCGGTCAAATTTTGCTCCGAATATTTGTCTACCGCGGAAGCGATTGGGTTGCCAAAGACTACAAACATTGACTGGAAAGGACTATCCATCGGCACTCCATCGCCGGTAGATCGATGTGAATGGGAGAAAGCTTGTCTCTATACTTTACATAATAGGGTTGAAGTTGAGCCTTTTATTGAGGTTCATCTACATGAATTAAGAGATAGAAATCCAAGAAGAGGAAGAAATGAGAGGTTGCTACAAGATGAACACAATCGGACTTTTCGTCAGTGGCTACGAAGACATGTACTCTTTCAGAAGGACGGCTTTTCGAATGAGTTAATGAACCTCGCTAAAGGTCCGTTGACGGTTGTTACACGGTATACATCATATTTCGTCAATGGTTTTACATTCTACACTCACGAAAGAGATGAGAAGCATCCTGTTCAAAATAGTGGTGTCAGTATTCAAGCTAAGGCCATGCACGTTTCATCTGCAAAGCACAAGTATCCAGTTTATGGAACTATGAGCTACTTCGACTTCATTGAAGATATTTGGGAACTCAATTACTGTGGTTTACACGTCGCACTATTTAAGTACAAATGGGCCGACAATAATTACGTGAGGATTGACAGTGATGGGATAACAGTGGCGGACTTTAAACAATTGGGGTACAAAAATGATCCATTCATTATGGCATCACAAGCAATTCAGGTATTTTACACAACGGACCCCAGCAATGTAGAGTTGTCCTTAGTAGTGCCGATGAAGCCAAAATTGATCCGTGGTCAAGAATATGAGGAAGAATGCTCCGACATTCTATCTTTCACACTGGGCTTGCCACTGGTAGAGGATATCGACGAATTCGATGATGATGTTTCCCATTTGGTTTGACCAGATATTGAATGGACACGTGTTGAGAAAGCAAAGCAAAAAAAGAAAAAAACTTGAACATTATGCCATTTTATTTTGTACATGAGTTATTTTGTTTTTATTATAATTCAAGATGTATAATTTATTTTCTTTACATGTTCATTGCTATATATATTTTCAAAATTAATTTTGTATAAAGATAAATACTACAGTATCAGTAATTTTTGTAAACAACGTACACAGGGTTATTAGGCCGTGTTTTTGTTGTGAGCCCAAACAGAATTACAAGGATTACACGACGGTTCGACCAAGAACCGTCGTAATCCACTATTAAAAGAGGATTAAACGACGGTTCGGAGGAGACCGTCGTGGTTTCTCCGGGAAACTGAATAAAACGACGGTCCAGAGAAACGACGACGGTCCCCTTCGAACCGTGGTTTCCCCAGGTTTAGTCGAAAAGACGACGGTCCCCAATGGGACCGTCGTCGTTTCCACAAGTTTTGGGGGAAACAACGACAGTCCCACAGGGGACGGTTGGCGTTTCGTTGGAAACGACGACGGTCCAGGGACAGTCGTCGTTTCCCTTTTTGGCGGAAACGACGACGGTCCACATGGGACCGTCGTCGTTTCACCCAGTTTTGGTGGAAACGACGACGGTCCCATGGGAACCGTAGTCGAATCCTCCTTCATTTTTTCGTGATTACACGATGGGGTAATTCTGACCCGTCGTGTAATCGTGAAAAAAAATTTGAAAGTTTTCAAATTTTATGTCTCGAAATCCGCGCGAAAACCCATTACTTATAAACAATAGCCTTTTCATATATCTTCATATTTGAGCGCGAATTTCTTTATTCTTCTTCACATTCTCTAAATTTCTTAAGTACCCATATCCTTCACCAACCCGCCGCCACCACTATTTTAAAATCCGGTCAAAGTCACCGTGCCGTCATTGCCGCCGCCGCCTCCCTCTTGGTGTGGCCGTATATTCTTCTTCAAGCACAAGCAAGGTGACTTCGTATTGTAACTAAAACCCATTTGCTTCTTTGTATAGTTGTTTGTCACTAAAGATACATTGTTGAAAATTAGTGGTTTTGTTTTTGATATTTCTCTTTGTAGAGAAGAAAGAGGTTTGTGGATCGTTAAATTTGACACTTTACACACATTTATGAACATGCTTTTTTCTCGCACACAACATGCTTGACGGAATGCCATAATGAGTTTCTCTTATCGAAAAACATAATAGAGTTTGATAAATATTCATAGCATAACTAATGCAAATTTACATGACTTCCTCTAGCATGAAAATACAAAAATAATGGCTCAAAACGGCCTATGACCGTGGGGTGGTGGGCCGCGCCTGGTGCCCGGGGGTTGGGGGCCCCCTGGCGCCCGTGGGGGGCGCCTGGCGCCCGTGGGGTGGGGCGCGCCTGGGTGCCCGTGGGT
Organism: Ficus erecta; assembly: GCA_008635985.1. Classification (NCBI taxonomy): domain Eukaryota; kingdom Viridiplantae; phylum Streptophyta; class Magnoliopsida; order Rosales; family Moraceae; genus Ficus; species Ficus erecta. Next base: position 160,289 of record BKCH01001429.1, on the reverse strand, counting down.
GGTTCCTGGGCGCCTGTGGGGTGGGGAGCGCCTGGGCGCCCGTGGGGGGCGCCAGGCTCCCTCTTCGTGCGCCTTAGCACCTGTGGCTATTTTAAAAAAATCACTTTGTGCCCGCATTTTTTTGGACGAAATTCCAACTACATAAGTTTGTGCACCTTTGCGGTTGTTTTAAAAAATTAATGTATCGTGTGCTTAGTAGTTAAAGTTAAATTGCTTCTATTATGTTGGTATGACATAATTTGTTTTTTTTTTTTTTTGTTTTTTTTTTTTGTTTTTACAATAACTATAGGTGAACGAATACAATGGAACATTCCAAAAAGGGACGAGCACGAAGGAAAATCTCGTCGGAGCCGAATGTCGAAGGCACGCGAAGGGCAACTATAATGAGATGCGTCCATATGGCAAGGAAAAGGGGTGAACGAATTCCTATCACGTTTGACGAGAAAGGACAACCGGTAGGAAAGCACGGTGACGAATTGATGAGTTGGATTGGTGTGCTAGCTCGGGAGCATATTCCAATATGGATACAAGATTAGAGATCTCGTGATTTAGACGGATTGAAAGATATTATTTGGAAAGAAACCGTTACTTCTTTCACCGTTGATGAAAGCTTTCGGACTGCGTGTATAAAATCATGTGGTGAAGCTGCACGGAATTTCCGGCATGATTTGTACAAGACGCTTGTCGAGGGATTTTTAACAGAAGAAAGTGTTTGGACACGGCCGCAAAAAGTTATTGACAACTACCCTAATATAGAAGAAGAGGATTGGGTGAAATTCGTTCAGTATAGAACATCCTCACAATTCCAACAACTATCTGATCGTGGAAGCGGAATAAGGACAAACAACGAATACTCATCAAGAGGAGGCTGAGACGGATATAGGAAGCTCGACTAGGAAAAGGTATGTCAATACATTTTGTTCAAACTAAATCATATGTCATTTAATTTATAGAACATTATGCCCTCATTTATACTAACAATGTTCAATTACATGCAGTTTAAGAAGACTGGGAAATGGGAAGGAAGAGATAGTTTATGGCTTGAGCAACAAATGGGACTTGATGGAGAGTTGAAAGATCCAGCATGTAAAAAGCTAGCGAGTTGATAGTAAGTTTGCTAACTAACAATGAATTTTTCATCACTAGTATATGTACTTACAACCCTTAATCTTAAATGAGTTATGTTAATTATCTTGTAGATGGAGTACAACACACAGGAGAGCCAAGGCACTTTCGAATCAGTTGGCACCAGTGATGTATTGTCGCATGCATTATCTAGACCCGAACACAAAGGGCGTGTCCGTGGACAATCAAAGTTCGTAAAGCCGTCTCAGTACTTTAACCTAAATCGAAGTTCGAGTAAAGACAATGAAGTATAGTCAATGAGACGTGAAATAGAAGAATTAAAGGCGCTGGTGCGTGGTCTATGTGCGAACAAAGATGTGGCGCCGTCGGTTGATCCCAACAATGTGCCAACTGTGGACCAACACAACAGTTTTTAGGCTAGTTGCTCTGCCCAAGGAAAACAACATGGAGTTTCTGATCCGCCAACCATGGCGGTCGACAGTCAGGAGTGTAAGCTCTATATTTTCGATGAAGTGCAGGGTGGACAGGTGCTTGTTGCGTTTGGAAGAGCATGGCTGGAGAGCCTTCCCACCGATACGGTGCAAGGGATTCCACTGGGGGAAGGGAATGTACGAGTGTCAATCAATGTGCCAAAATTAAAAAAAGCACAATTACCTATACCGACGTACGAGGAAACAACTGTGGAGGATGCTATTAATGGGTTTGTTGCTTGGCCTAAAACATTAGTCGAGCTCGACACGATATTGAACAAGGCGAGTCGAGGGCCTAGTCGCGTTCCTGACCCAGCATCTGGGAAAAAACAACACCAAAGAAAGCTTGGAAATAAACCATCGACTCTCGGACAGAGGTACAACAAGGTGTGCAACAACAACAACCTTTGTTCGACTTTAATAACATGAACATGGCGATGAGGCCTTTCGCTTATTATGCCCATAGTTCCATGCGTCAAGGTAATCAGATTGAGGTCCCAATACCATACACGATCATGACTTTTGAAATGCCTGTCTTTCTGAGCTTTGAAGATATTTATGAGTTCATTAATTTACAAGAAATCAGTGCAAATTGTATATTAGTCTACATGAGGTACGACATTCTATCTCTAAAATTTGTTTAATCTAGAAATTCTTCTATATGTCAGGTACAGTAACACTTTTGATATGCTTATATGCAGATATTTGGAGGAACTATGTAGGATTAACGGGCAAGCTGACAAGTTTGCGTTTGTGTCTCCAACCTTGATCTCACCGGTGAGAACAGATACTGAAGATGTTGGCATGAGAGACCGAGCCAACAATCTTATCAGCATTTTGCGCGACGCACCAAAAGGCCGGCTTTTTCTTGTGCCACATAATAGAGGGAGACATTGGGTTTTGGGAATCATTGACCCATGGGAGGACCTCGTCCTTTATTTTGATCCTCTTCGAGAGAAGAAACGGGAAGATTTTACGGAGCTAATGAACATGTAAGTCAATTTTAATATGTTAATTTTTTTAAATCTTAATTATTTTATGTATCTTAATTAATTAGTTTGAATTTAACCAATTTGCTAGGGCCCTATCGGATTGGAAGATTATGGCCGGAGAAGAGATTAGAAGGAGACAAGATTATAAAACCAAAATCTCGAACCGTCCTTGTCCTCTTCAAGAGGGAAGTGTTGAATGTGGTTATTTTATTTTAGGTTTTATGAGGGACATAGTGTTGAATGGAATTGACGTCCTTGAAAGTAAAGAATTTTTTACTTCTGAGGATCTGGATTTAATTAGGGGAGAATGGGCTAGCCATGTAATGCAATTCATTAATTACGATACGTGAACTTGTAATGTAAAATATTGGTATGTATTTTTAATTTGATCACTTGGATCATGTATCGAATAACATACAGTTTAGGCTAGCACGAGAAATCACTAAAAATCCAAAATTTTTTTTAAATAAAATAATATTACACGACGGTTCTTGAACCGTCGTGTAATACGTACATTACACGACGGTTCGGAGAAGAACCGTCGTGTAATGTCTGCATTACACGATGGTTCGGCCAGGAACCGTCATGTAATGTCGAACCATCGTGTAATGTCCGCATTACACGACGGTTCGGCTAGGAACCGTCGTGTAATGTGATTATGATGACGGTACACCGTGGTGTAATGTTGAGATACCACGACAGTAACGGAACCGTCGTGTTATCTACCACGACACTGGATTACATGACGGTTGGTAAACCGTCGTGTAAACTTTACACGACGGTAAAAAACCGTCGTGTAGTCCATAATTTTTACTAGTGTCGTGATGTCACTCGCACATAAATCATACTTCAGTCATAACATAACCTCAACATAACTTACATCATAACATAGCTTATATCCATGGCATCACATAATTCTAACATACATCACAGCATACATCACATCATATACCATAACATTCATCGATTATACTTGGGTAAATATCACAACCATAAGCCTATGCTGTAGGCGGAGTTATACTTACTTTGTTTGCTATGTCCAATAGGGTTCTGTTCCAATTCAGTATACCACAGTAGGTTACCTCCTGCTATAAATAAAGGACATAGATAGGGATTAATATGTTGGTGATTTAAACCAACCATCATGTGTAATTTTAGTTATATGTCCCCTCCCATAATCCCATAATGTCTTACTTGGTTATTATAAGTAACCCTAGAGTTTAAAACTTACCCTGTTCGGGTTAAAACTTAACTTTGGTTTCAAAAACCCATTTTCACTTTCTATTTGGAAAAAACTTAATATTTCAAAGCTTAAAAATCCTTTGTTCAACTTATGAAAAATTGTAATTCTTGAGTAATATTTGTAAAAATACTAAAGTGTTGAAAACTGCCTTTGGAATAGTTTTCCACAGTCAATTTTTTAATGTATGTGCAGAAATGTCATTTTCCTGTACTGTTTTAGAAAATCCTGTGCAAGAAATTCCTGTTTTCTGTACAGTTTTTGAAATCCAATTTTATTTGAAACTCTAAATCGAATTTGAAAAAGTTTTGTCATGAAAGTTTTAGATCTCGAAAAATCCTATAACTTTCGTGTTTTACTCAAAACCTGATTCGGGCTCTAACCTACTCGTTTTCTCTATTGAACTCACCTGGCCGTGCATGAAGTCTGGGCACGGTCAAGCTCGGATTTTCGCATAAACTGAGGCCGTTGGAGGCTTATTTTGGAAAAGGGTCCATGCTAACTGCTAGGAAAATCCCTTCTCTACAACTTTTATGTTTTACGTTTTTCTAAATTCGGCCTCTAAGGGCCTCAAAACCGGCTTTCTAGAAAACTGGTCAGTTTTCACCCGAACTGGCAGTTTTCTTGTTTAAGTTGGTTTTACGTCCTAATCGTGCACTCTACCTCAATCGGCAGCAGCCGAGAGCTTAAGATCAAACATGCAGCGTATTTCTATCGTAAGCCTTGTCGTCATACATAATTGGGGACATACATCATCATCATACATTAAGCATAAAAACCCTAATATACATGCATGCACATAACATACAAGGCTTATAAACCAAAACCAACCATAACCCTAATAATCAAGCACAAGACCTAAAATTCTAAATTAGGGCTTGAAAAATGAAATGAGCTTATGCTCTTACAAATTCAACTTGAAATACACTTAAATTTCAAATTGAAACTTAAATTGAAAAGCTTAGGGTGCCAAAGGGATTTTACCTTAATCAACCTCCAAGGTTGAGCTAGACTTGGTTCACCCCTTTTTCCTCCCTTACCACCAACTAGAACCGGTTTTCCTTGAGTGGTGGGTTTCCAAAATTTCCGGCTACCTAGCTTTGTTCCTCACCAAATCCGGTCACCTTGGGCCTTTTCTCTCTCACTTTTTCTTCTCCCCCCCACAACCGGCCTCTAGCCTAAAATGGGTACCAAAAATTTTTCAACTTTTGTTTGGGGTTCTTACTACAAATCCGACTATCCTAAGGCTCTCCCTCTTGGATTTTTCTTCTTCTCCCATCCTTTCTTAAATTCGGTTTTGAGAGCAAATTTTGTGGAGAAATTTGGGCATAATCTAGTTGCTTTTCTCAAATTCAGTGAATAAAATGAGACACCCCCACACCCCTATTTATAGGTGATGGAGAACTTCTTCAATTTGCCAAAAAGTCCTCAAACTAGCATCAATTTACCCAAAAATCCCCTTGGGTGGCCGGCCACAATGGTCTAGAAACTCCCCCTAATTCTTTCCAAATTTTTGCTTAATTAACAAATGATGTCATAATTAAAAATTTGAGTGATGTAAGCCTCATTAAGGCTTGTTTGGCCCTTTTCCTTAATATGCAATCCATTTTTATACTAACACAGATTTCTTCAATATTGGGCTCACTAATGCACAGTACTGTAATATTGAACTACAGTCCAAAATTCATCTGTGTAAAAAAGAACTGTATAAAAATTTTCTTATAACTTAAAACCATTTGGCCCTTGATATCCTAAATAATGTGCTTGACTTTTCTATGGTGGTTTTGGATCTTATTCATACTATCTTGTCCGTAAAGACGGTTTTTGCAGTATATTTTTCATACTGCTAATTACATAACAATACCGTCATACATTTGACTTTTCTGGTTAACCATTGACTTTCTTGTCAACCATTGACTTTCTTGTCAAGATTTGACTTCCTTGGTCAACAGTTGACTTTCTTGGTCAAACTTTGACCAACATAGAATCATAATATTTCCTACCCTTATTATTTAAAAGGTCTCATGCTTGGCTAAGCAATCATTTTTTGAGTCTTATAAAATCATAAGAACTCACAAAACTTAATAAAAACCCTTAATCGGGCTCTTTCATGATTACCTTCATGGTACAATTCAAATTCCTTAAAAAAGGAAATCGTAATACTGTAAAAAACTAATCATTACAGTAAGCATGATGATGTAAGCAAAACTTATCCTCCAAGGCAATGCAATGTCCGGCCACCTAAGGGGGGTATATGGGCAAATATTTTGCTCCCAAAGACTAATGAGCAAATATTTTTCTCTTAAGGGCTATTATGCAATTTTTGGATTAAAAATAAATCCAAAAATTAAATTATTTATCACCTATAAATAGGTGATGTGGGGGGGGCGCTCATTTTGTTCACAAAAATGAGAAAACACTCCAAAACCATGCCAAAATTTCTTCTCACACTCTCCCCCTAAAAACCGAGCCCTAGAGAAAAGAAAAAGAAAAGAGAAAGTGAAAGATTGGGTGGTGGTCGGAAAACTTGGAGAATCACCAACCAAGGGTGGCTGAAATTTTGGAAGCAACCAAGGCAAGGGAGGCCGGTTGTGGTAGGGAGCAAGGAGAAAAAGTTGGTTAAAAAATCTAGCACCAATCTTTGAGATTGGTTAAGGTAATTCGTTTTGGTACCCTAAGCTTTTCAATTGAGCTTTGATTTGGAAATTTAAGTGTATTTTCAAAGTTGGATTGTAAGAGCATAATCTCACCAATTATATTCATGCTCTAGTTAGTTTTACTAGTATGTGCTTGATTAGGGTTTGGTGGTCTCTAATTATGTTTTGATGCATGGTTATGATCATATGTGTTAAAAATTATGTGGGTTTTGAGTATGCCTACTATATGTTTGTTATATGTCCCCATAGGTTTAAGAATGAATGTATGATCATGGGAACATTATGAAATACGCTGCATGCTTGATGTAGGCTCACGGTTGTGACCGTTTGAGGTAGTGTGCGCGTAATTTTACGTAAAAGTTGACCTAAACCGAAACTGCCAGTCTCGGGTCAATACTGGGCAATATTCTGGAAATGGTATTTTGAGGCCCTTAGAGGCCGAATTTGAGAAAAGTTAAAACTACAAAATTGTAGAACATGGAAAATCCTAGGGGATAGCATGGAGGGTTTTTAAAAATAAAGCTCCAAAGGCCTTTGTTTTTATAAAAACTCGAGCCTAGTCTGCCAAACCCAGTGTGCACGGCTAGGCAGGTTCAACAAGAAAAATGGACAGGTTAAAGGTAGAACTGGATTTTGAGTAAAACATGAAAGTTGCAGTATTCTTAAAGATATACAACTTTCATGAAGAAAGTTTTATCTAATTCTAAACATATTTTAAAGTAAAATTATATTCCCAAAACTGTGCAGGAAACAGGAAATTCCTGCACATGATTTTTAGAATACAGTGTAAAAGCAGGAAATTATTGCACATACACTGATAACCGAAATTAAGAAACTGTTTTCAAAGATTATTTTTAGAGCTTGATAGTTTTTAACTGTCTTTGCTTAAAAGTTACGATTTTATGAAAATACGGTTTTTATAAAGATTTGTAAAGAAAACTTGACAAAGGTTTGTCAAGAAAGAGCAAATAAATAAATAATTGGGCCGTACCCTATGGTTACCAATAGTAACCTAATAGGGTAATACTTTGAAATTAGTTGGGCCTGAGTAAGATTAGTAACCTAATGCTATTCAAGTATGATTGGGCTTAGTACCCAAGGTTACCCTAGGTAAACTAACAAGATATTTTTTAAGTATGTTGGGCCATGAGCCCTAGGGTTACCGCAAGTAACCGATCGAGTGATAATAAGAAGATATGGGGGACATATAACTAGGACTACTCATGGATGTTGGTTAGGATACCAACGTTTAACGATTATGATTTATGGTAAGTTAGAATGTATATGACTCTTACCTTACACCCTGTTTGGAAACAGGAGTATGAACTGTTGTCGTGCCATGTTTGGACGATAAACCAAGAGCGTAGGATGACAAGTAAGTACAACTCCGCCTACAGTATGGACAAAACGTTTTATTGTACGACATGTTTATCAAGAAATCATGTATTGAATTACATGATTTACATATGTTATGATATTTTACGTTATGACATTCTATGTTAGGATGTTTTACGTTATGACGTTCTATGTTATGATGTTTTACGTTATATGATATGATATTTATGTTCTGATGGTTTATGTTATGATGTACAATGTATTATGTTATGATGTGTTATGTTACGATGCATTATGTCATGAGGATTTATGTTACAATTGATATTATGTTATGTTATATGTTTTGATATAGTGACATCATGCAGCATGTTCACTATTATTAAACCACATGGTAAGAACATGTTTTTAAGTCATAAGATAAGATAAGATAAGCTAATGTTATTGTGTCGTACCGACTTGCCACGAGGGCGGGTTTAAACGGTTTAGTCTATGGTTTGAGTTGAATTGGATTGGCTGTCCCAATCACTCCATGTTAAACAGTTTGTTTCATGGTTTGAGTTGGATTGGACTGGCCACCTCCAACCACTCCATGGCTAGTACCACGGTACGTGCATGCATGACATATAAGGGAACAGAACCAAGTTAATATATGAAAGCATAATTGAATCATAAGAAAGCATAATCGGTTCATGGATTCTTGCACTTAAAATGTTTTACGGATTGAATATTGTACTTACTGGGCATAAGCTCATTACTTACGTTCATGCTGTAGGTAAGCAACCTACTGGCAATACTTGATGCAAAACTGTGGAGAGATGGCGTTGCGGACTGTGAAATGTGGGATGGACACTGCCACGGGTTTTGAAAAATATGTTTTGTAAAATATGTTTGTAAAATATGTTATGTTACGTTATGTTATAATAAAGTGATAGTATGGGCAAGGAATTGTTTTCAAGAAGAAAACTATTTTTAAAAAATTGTCTTCAAGAACAAGTTAAAGAAAAGTTTTCAAGTATGATGGCAACAAGTTACCTCGTGTCGTACCGACCCGCACTAGGTTGGGTTTGGTCCACGGTTTGAATATTATAGCTTTCAATGTGGTTATGAAAGCTTGATACTCAAGTGAGTACATATGAATATGTATGATGATAAGTCAAGTTTAAAGTAAAGTAATAAAAGAAAAAAAAAATTACTCTGGAAATTTCAGTAAGCTTAAAGCTTTTTGAATCAAAAAGTAAGTTAAGTAAACAAGGAAGTCACGGCCCTATGTAGCGTAGATCGGGGTCGTGACAGCTAGGGCCCTAATGGATTGGAAGCTTATAGCCGGATAAGGGATTAAAAAGCTACGAAACTATAAAACAAAAATCTTGGATCGTCCTTGTCCTCACCAAGAGGGAAGTGTTGAATGTGGTTATTTTGTTTTAGGTTTTATGAGGGACATAGTGTTGAATGGATTTGACGTACTAGAAACAAAAGAATTTTATACTTCTGATGATATGGATTTGATTAGGGGAGAATAGACTAAATTTATAATGCAATTCATTAAATATGATATGTAAATTTGTAATGTAATGGATGGTTTTTTTACTTTGATACAATGTAGCTAATATTTTGTCAATCCTATCCTAGGCCATGTATTTGATAACACACGGGTTAGGCCACCCGTGGGAAATAACCAAAAAATGCAAATTATTTTTTTAAGTAAAGTGAACTTTACACGACGGTTTTGAACAAAAACCATCGTGTAAAGTTCTCACTTTAGCAAAGTTTGCTCCATTTTTTCTCTATTCGACGACGGTGTAAACCGTCGTGGAATATTGCGATACCATGACCCTTTATTAACTGTCGTGGTATCTCAAAACATTTCACAACGGTTATCTAACCGTCGTGTTAACTTTAGACGACAGTTAATAATCATCGTCAAATCCACAATTTTTTCTAGTGCAATCAACAAGCATTAAATTCATCAAAACATAGTCATCATCAAGCTACAACATACCCCCTAGCTTAGAAAGTTTAGGTAGACATCAAAGTTCTCAAATCCATAACCAAATTTAAAACAAACCTCAAACCCATATTCAAACACGAAATCAAAGAGTAAATGCAAGTTCAAGAGCTAAAAAGAGAGAGGAAAGTAGAAGGAAGAAGAACTAGTTGAAGAACAAGCCCCCAAATCTTTAATCTCCTTGAATCTCCAAGAAAAACCCTCCAAAACCTTTAAGTTTTCTTTCTTCTTTCGTCTAAGGTTTGGGTTTCTAAAAGCTCCTCTACTTTTTCGCACCATTCCCTTTTATATGTCCCAAAAATCAGCTTATTTTCGCCTTAATGTAGCGTGCATATGGCGGCTAAGGTTTCTCAGGAGGCGCATTGTAACGGGATTTTTGTGCGCTGCAGCGCACCTAAAACAAGGGAGTGGCAGTTTGCAGTGGGCTTTATGTGCGCTGTAGCCTGCAAAGTCCAACTCTTCGGCCTAGGAGCTTTAGCGCATTGTAGCCCGCTTCGTGTATCTTGGATTCCTCTTTTGGCACCTTTTTGCTCGTTCTTGCATTTTACCTTCAAAACAACATGAACATAATTAAAAAAAAAAAACTAATAAAAGTGCTCAAAAACCAACAAAATGCCTAAGAATAAAGATCGAAAAAATCACTATATCAAGAACATCATGAGAGCTATATATGAATATATTTTACATATAAATCAAACCAACATGCATGCAAAACGAAGGGGGAGAGGTGGTGAAGAACTAGTTATGCCCAATGCCATCTGTAACGTAACATTGATCTTAAACCATTGACCTGTCAAGCTTCTTTGCTCTATATAAGCCGGTAAAAGAAGACAGGATTCTTCATCGAAGTGCTATTAGGAAAATTCAGATTAAAAGAAAAAAATTATTAGAAAAATCCAAAAAAAAAAAAAATGGAGGAAGTAACGGTAGTGATAGTAGGAGCTGGCCCTGCAGGCCTAGCTTCCTCAGCTTGTCTCAATGTTGAATCAATTTCCAACATTGTTCTCGAAAGAGAAGATTGTTGCGCTTCTCTTTGGAAGAAACGATCCTACGATCGTTTAGGGCTTCATCTAGCCAAAGAATTCTGCTCTTTGCCCTACAAAGAACACTCTCCAGAAACCTCCACTTTCATGTCCAAAGACACCTTCATATCCTATATCGATTCTTATGTCTCCGAGTTCAACATCACCCCTCGTTATTCTCGCTCCGTTGAGTCCGCGTTCTACGACGAAACGATGAAGAAATGGAGGATCGAAGCGAAGAATGGGGTTTCGGGAGAGATGGAGAGATATTCTTCCGACTATCTTATCGTTGCGAGTGGTGAGAACAACGAAGCTTTTGTCCCTGAGGTGCAAGGGTTGACGAGCTTCAAAGGAGAATTGATTCACTCCAGTGAATACAAGAATGGGAAGCGGTACAAAGGCAAAGATGTTTTAGTAGTTGGTTGTGGAAATTCTGGTATGGAGATCAGCCATGATCTTTCCGAATATGACGCTCGTACATCAATTGTTATTAGAAGCCCAGTAAGCTACTCTCCACTCTCTCTCTGTCTCTCTCTCTATTCTATTTACTACATATTCAAAGTTTCCCAAAATCGTTTTTAAGCAAATTCCATCTAAATCTTGCAGGCATGCCATATACGATATTGTAGAACTTAATTATGTGCTCAACTCACAGAGATCCTCTGTTAATTAAAGAAAAACTTTCGATGAACAAAAATCCCTTGATAAATGTTTTTTCTTTTTTAAATAACCTGAGAGAGGAGAGAGATAATTGATATGTGATTTTGTTTATATTTTTATTTATTAATATATGTTCTTAACTGAACATCTTTTCAAAAGAAATTTCTCTTCCAAATAGCTATCTGAAAGTTACGAAGAAAAATGTCTCACCGCCATGGTTATCAACTTGCATGCAAATTTTCCGATCTGCTTGAAATAGGTTAGAGTCGAAGCCTTATTTTCTCTCTGCCCTTTTATTTAAAGAATAAGGAAAGCGATTAAAAAAAAAAAGGCTTTTGTCAAAGCACATTTTCGTTTCTTTGCTCAAAGTTTATCAAGGTGTGCGATTTGCATGCACATTGTACTCATCAGTTTCTTTTTCTTTTTCTTTTTCTTTTTTTTTTTTTTCTTTTTAATGAATTTATCCTCATCAGTTTCATGAAACAGTCCAGAGTGCAGTACAAGCGTGTCCTCATCAGTTTCTTTTTCTTTACCTTTTTTTTTTTTTTTTTTTCGCTTTTCAAAGATGCTCTTATTAATTGTCTATCTTTTTGTTTAAAACTGAGATTCATATTATAATTACAATTAAAAATTTATTTTCCTATTATAAATACAACTATAAACCGTAACTTATTTATTTATTTTCTATATGCCCAATGTATTACTCAACTACAGCTTGTTTGTACATTCAAATTTGCAGTTTCATGTGCTAACCAAAAATATGGTTCACATGGGGATGTTAATGACGAAGTACCTGCCTGTTCACATCGTCGACACTTTGATCTCCTTAGCTGCAAGAATTACATATGGAGATTTGTCGAAGTACGGGATTCATCGACCAGAACAAGGGCCGTTTGCCCTCAAATTGCTTAGTGGAAAAAACTCCTGTAATCGACGGAGGAAGCGTGTCGAGGATAAAATCCAAGAGAATAAAAGTAATTAACAATAATCTTATGAAAATGTACCTTAATTTTCTACCTTACTTTGTGGTCAATAAATGTGATAAAGCTAAAAGAAGACACACAGACACATGGTTCTTGCACATACAAAGACAAAGATTAATTAACTAATTAATAATGACTCATAACTTAGTAAAACGTTATTAAATGACGTAATTCTTCTCTTTTAAATTAGGTTCTACAAGCGTTTAATTATTTATTTATTTTTATCTGTTTATTTTAGATAATTTTTTTTTTCAATTTAGCTAATTTTAATTATATTTGGGGATTGATAGGTCGTCCCGGAGATAGTGAACATTAATGGAACCAATATTGAGTTTGTGGATGGCACTGAGCAAAAGTTTGATGCAATAATATTTGCTACTGGCTATAGAAGTGGAGCCAATGAGTGGCTTATGGTAATTAAATGCTAACAAAATAACTCTCTCCAAATTTTATTTCCTCTTAATTCATCTTTTACATCTATACTAATTACTTTTGCAGGATTACCAACATGTTCTGGACGATGAGGGAATGCCAAAGAAGAAATATCCGGACCACTGGAAGGGAGAGAACGGCCTGTACTGTGCCGGATTGTCGGGAAGAGGACTGGAGGGGATTTCTGCCGATGCAACTGACATTGCAGCCGACATTCGTGAATTGCTGAAGAACAAAGCCTGATGAAGACTACTACCGCTTCTAGTTCTCTTTAAATGCTCTTATAAGCTTGTCATGTATTTCCCTTTTTCTTATTTAGTACTCGTGTGAACTTTTTAATTTATATGTCTGTAGTAAGAAAGGATGTTTGAATATTGTTTATAAGATCCTGATTTTACCTTATTACATCAAGCAGAGGGGCGGAAAAAAAACACTGTGTTGATCTGCAAAGAAGAAGGAATAATCAGAAAGTACAAAAAAAAAAACAAAAAAACAAAAAAACAAAAAAACACAAAAAACAAAAAAAAAAAAACAAAAACAAACAAACCCTACAGTACTCCACCACCACCATTCCCATTAGCCACCGTCATGACCACCTCTTCGATTGTCGTTCTCTGTGTTGGGATTGTTGCCTATAAAATATAGGATGCGATAAATTTGTTGTGATTTATATAAATAAATGTTTTTTTTATTATAGTCTATATGTATATATGTTTGATGCTTAATAAATATTATTAAAATTTCATAATTATTTATGTGATCTTAAATAGTGTATATGATGAGTTATATTTTAGAGGATAATATTTAAGGATGATAATTAAAGCGGTTCATGATAATTAATCAATTAAAGTATGGAATCTTTAATTAAATATCACTAGTGCATGTCATTACCATTAAGAATAGAATGGTTTTTATCCGAACCGTTAATGTAGTGAGACATCTAATGAGTACACTATACATAATATGATTTATGTAGGACGGGGACGTGATATGATATGAATTGCTGATAATTTTCATTAAGTATAACGGATTCTAATTATATCAACCGATGGTCATATATAGAATGATCTTAATCCTGAGTTATTAGCAGACTCCTATTTATGGAATCTTGTTTTTTGATTTACTTGGTACGGATTTAAGTATCAAATCTTATTCTTGTATTTTGGAGATATGATGAAGTAAGTAGCTGCGAATGTTAATATTACAAGATGAAATCCATTCCTTCTTATTTAAGAGATATATAAATAATTCCCTTAAGTGTTGATTTAGGGCTTAAATGGTATGAGCGCTCAATTCGTGACTAACTTCATGAATTTATCATTAATCAAAAAATCAATAGTACTTAAGGATCAATATGTAATTAGAGACGTTAACGGACTTTACCTTGCTCTAATTATGAATTATTTATGGAAGATAGATCTATATATAGTGACTATATCAAATGGACGACTCTGTTCTTTGAGTAATTTTATATCTATAATTTTACGAGTGTAGTTTCAAGTTTTTAGTAGAGAAACTCTAGGATTAATAAATTTGATAAATTAATCAAAGAGTTTGATTGATTATCAAATTTATTGAAGCTTGAAATTATAGGTCCATTGTTCCGCACACCGCCTTCGTTAGTAATTGAACAAGTGCATTTGATGGATTGTATTTTTGCTCACAAAATGTGTGATATAAAATATAAAAGAGAGGGTCTACTTATATTATTTTATTATCACACAAACAATTGATTGAGAATTAATTGTGTTATTTAAATAATGAAGATTATTTAAGTATTAAAATTGGATAACACGGTAGGTGTAACTCACTGTGTACGTGCAAATTGCTAGTGGGTGGGACTCATTAGTGTGCAGATTATGATCTGCTAGTTTCCTATTTATGAGATTATGAAAATTTATATTTAAAAATAGATTTTAAATTAAATATTTATAATATATATATATATATATATATAGATTGATGTGTATATAGAGGAGATTATATATAATATATATTTATATATGTGATATATATATGTATATTATATGTTTTATAATTTAAAATTAAACTAACCAAAAAAAAAAAAAAAAAAAAAAAGGGAAAAGGCAACTAGCTTTCCTTCGGCTGAAGGAAAGTTTGACGCACTGTACGTGCGTGTATTGTGTATATATTTATAAATTATATTCTAACCCAACTCTGTATTGATCTTAATTTTGAATATTAGGAATATTCTAAATTTAAGATGAAATATTTGGAAAATCTACCTTACTTTATAAATAAGATTTATATCAAGATAAAAAAAAAAAAAAAAAAAAACTTTTTGTGCAAGACTTTTTGTTGGTAGACTTTTAGTCAATAAGAAACCCAAAGAGAAAAGAGTTCTTCTTTGAACTCTTTGTTTTTTCTCATGTGTTGAGAGCCGAAACAAAGACACCAAAAGTAAGTGAGTGAGTGAATCAATCCCTCAATAAGAACGCCTATTTCATTCAATCAAGCGACGAAGGTAAGGTGTGGAAGAACATGGTATTGAGGATAGGATCGTTCATGAGTTTGAAAGTTTATTTTTGATGGAGTCGATCTAATCGAGTAACGAGACAATTCTCACTCTATACCTCTTTTATATATTAAATTAATATAGCTATAGAACGACGATGAAAGTTTGAGAAATTTTTGTTGTTTACAGTCTCACGCTTCCACTAGTTTTTTGCCAATATCGATTTTTGAAACCAACACTCTGAACAGCCATTAGCACTTCTGTGTGCTGTTCGGACAAATATGCCTCGTGACATAACTGATTTTATCTGCCCTATATGCATACATATAACACACACTTACATAAGAAGAAGGTTGTTCTATCTCTATCCATATTTAATGCAAAGAGAAGCCTCTCTCTCTCTCTCTCTCTCTCTCTAAAAAAAAAAAAAATCACACAGAAATGAAGCCTAGGGAAAAAAAAAAAATTTATTCAGTTGAGATATGGACAATTGCTTTTCTACAAAATAATGCTCTCCAATCTTGTTTATAAACCAGCTACTGCAATTCTGTTCTAACATAATGTACATTAACTTATATTGATAAAAAATAAAAAAATAAAAAAAAAATCTTTAGCCACCAGAACTTCCTTGTAGTATTGTATTCTTTCACTTATCAGAACAGACACTCATCTTTCGCTGCTGCTTGCTCTAATTGCCACAAGTTTCTAGCTTTTGTTTAAGTTTTTACTGTTGCAAAGAAAGATATTGCCGTTATTACAAGCATGTTGATATGGATGCCAGATGGCTTTAGTAGAACTTCAAATCTTGAAAATATAATGAATTATGTCATTCAAGTTATAATTCATAAAAAGAAAATCATTTGTGTTAAAAAAAAAAAAAGTTTTTGGAGGGGAAGAGACAAAGTCTCCCGCTAAAATTTTTTAAAAGGTTACAAAAAAAAAAAAAAAAAAAAAAAAACCCCAGAAATAAAGCAACACATAATCCCGCTTTTTTCAGACCATGATAGTTATCAGATTAATTAGGAAACCAGTCAAGGAAAAGGATAGCAGTGTTTTTCCTTATTCAAACCGTAATCCCACCTTGGCTGGTAAAATAGATAGTAGGGTTTTCCCCTAATTAATAAGTAGATTAGCCTCATCGACAAACTAAACAAAAATAACAATAAAAAAAGAAACATCGTTTCAAAAAAGCTTAGAAATCCAATCGAATGCAGGTTTTATTTACACAGCTTGAAACCTTGGGCCTTACCAAAATGAAGTTCCATTTTTCTTTCCCGAATTAGTGATAATGTGTTTTCGCATGTTACTGGTTGAACTAATTTATTTGAAGATGTTGAAATCACAATCTCCATTTCTTTTAAAACGAGTGCATAAGAATCATGTCCCTTCCTAACCTTGTAAAGAAATCAAAAACACCAGCAAAGTTTACACTTCCTAACCTTAAAATATTGTTAATCTAACCAATTAAATAAAATCAATCTTTAAACTTAAAAAATTCTCAAAATAATTGAAAATTTTGTTTGAACGATATTATTTATTTGATTTTTAATTGTTTCATTTAACAGCGAGGGTGCGGGATTAGAACTTTACACTTTAGGATGGAACCGGGTATGAAATTACTGCTAGGCTGTGCCTCCAACCATGATTGCTTTAATGGTTTTTAATTGATTTTTTATTCAATTCCTGTTTAAAGTAACATTTAAGATAGATTATAAAGGTAATCTTAATGCTTTCAAAAATTAATTGTTTCAGGCTGTATTTTGTGATTAAGTTTACAAGCGCATGGGTGTTTTGCGAATTTGTAAAGGAAGAGAGGCAAAAGTAGTGTTTAGACTAAACATTGTTGGTGTTTTGGCATTTTCCCAAGTTGAAATCATGAAAAATAAAATCTTAGACATTGTTATTCTGACTACCGACATTCTTTTAAATGTTATTCTTTGTTGTATTATCTTTTCAACAAAGATGACAAGAAAAGTTGATATTTTTGTTAAAGTTAAAATCATTAAAAAAAAAAAAAACTTGTAAGCTCGGCATTCAGACCGTTGACATTGAATCTCAACATTTATCATATTACTCGTAATGATAATTATTAATATAAAAAATGAATAAATCTTAGCTATTTATATATTTTTTGGATGTAGAAAGTTCTGACATCATCAATTAGTTCCCGAATTGAGGAAATTACTAATGTCCAATTAAAGATAAGAAATCATAAACCCAAAATCCATTTCTCAAGCAAAAAGAAAACTACATTGAGGATGGAAAATTATAAGAAACGGTTAAAGTTGAAACTACAAAAAAAAAAAAAAATAAAAATTCTTAGACAACGTAACTCATTTTTTGTCGTCTTTGTAAAAATTATTACTATCTTAAGATTGACAAAAAATAAAAAAATAAAAAATAAAAATAAAAATCCATACTTATCATCAGTAGTTAGTCGATCTTAACTACTTACATTCCTCAAAGTAGAAAGCTGTAACATCATCCATTATTTCCCAACTGAAGTTACTTATTGTCCGATAAAAGATGAGAAATCATAAACCAACATTTGTCGTTCAACCAAAATAATAATAATAATAATAAGTTTGAAAACAGAAAACCACATGAAAAGGTTGACTTTGTTTTTAAAATTTGAAATTATAATGAAAACAATGAGAAATCGTAAACCAAAATTCGTTGTTCAACTAAAACACATATTTATGTTTGAGAACGGAAAACCACATGAAAAGGTTGACATTGTTTTTAAAATTTGAAACTATAATGAAAAAAAAAAAAAAATTCTTTGACACCATCAGTCTAACTATTGACATGCTCGAATCTCAAATTTTGTCATATTTTGTCATTTTCATCATTACTATATGTTATGATTGACAAAAAGGCATAACTTTCTATCTTGCCTACCTAACTTTTTCTTTTTGAAGCCGGAATTTCATTCAATTTATTAAGGAGATAGAAAAATACAAAATATAACAAATGATTTTGTATTATATGAGACAAAATTTTTCAATAAAAATGGATCCATCATTAAATTTTGATGACGCTTAAAGGGAAACATGTATGCTTGAGGTTCGATAACGGGCACATATCTCAACACACTGAAATTGAGCACATGCAAAGCTCTTTTTGACAAAACCCTGACAATCGATGGAATATCATGATCGATCGAGGGCCAATACTCAGTAGCACTAGGGCCACCATGCCATTGTTATGTAAGGAAGGAAGAAAAACAACTAGTATGTTAATGACGAAGATGGTTCATGTGTTAACCAAAAAGATGGTTCACATGGGGATGTTAATGACGAAGTACCTGCCTGATCACATCGTCGACACTTTGATCTCCTTAGCTGCAAGTATTACATATGGAGATTTGTCGAAGTATGGGATTCATCGACCGGACCAAGGGCCGTTTGCCCTCAAAATGCTTAGCGGAAAAACTCCTGTAATCGACGGAGGAAGCGTGTCGAAACTAGTAAAAATTGTGGATTACACGACAGTTTTTTACCGTCATGTAAAGTTTACACGACGGTTACCCAACCGTCGTGTAATCCAGTGTCGTGGAAGATAACACGACGGTTATTGAACCGTCGTGGTATCTCAATGTTACACGACGGTTAAAAACCGTCGTCGAAACAAGGTACACCATAGTGGATACAAGTAATATAGAGACATTACACGATGGTACTGGACGAACCGTCGTGTAATGCGGACATTACACGACGGGTTTGGCCGAACCGTCGTGTAATGCGGACATTACACGACGGGAAAAATTATGATTTTTTGGTGATTTCTCACGGCTGGCCTAACCTGTATGTTATCCAATACATGATCCAAGATAGTAACTTCAATGATCAAAGTAAAATTACATACCAATTTTTACATTACAAGTTCACATATCATAATTAATGAATTGCATTACATGGCTAGCCCATTCTCCCCTAATCAAATTCAAATCCTCAGAAGTAAAAAATTCTTTACTTTCAAGTACATCAATTCCATTCAACACTATGTCCCTCATAAAACCTAAAATAAAATAACCACATTTAACACTTCCCTCTTGGAGAGGACAAGGACGGTTCGAGATTTTTGTTTTACAGTCTCGTCTCCTTCTTCTAATCCCTTCTCCGGTCATAATCTTCCAATCCGTTAGGGCCCTAGCAAATTGATAAAGTTCAAACTAATTAAGATGTATATAATTAAGATTAAATAAAAGAAAAACTCATTCAGGCATTTCATCGAGTATGTTGTGGGCGCAAAAAATTCATGTTGAAAAATGTGTGTAAAGTGCCAAGACCAATCACAAATCATTCATCTACAAAGAGCAACATTAAAAACAAAAACATTCATGTTCAAAAATGGATCTTTAATGGAAAATAACAATACAAGAGAGCAAATGTGTTTTAGTTTATATACGAAGTCACCTTGCTTTTCTTTGAAAAAGAATATGCACGGCCACACGAAGAGGGAGGCAACTTCGGCAACGGCGGCTTGACCGGATTCTAAAAGAGTGGTGGCAGCGGGTTGGTGAAGGATGTGGGTACTTGAGAAATGTAGAGAGTGTGAAGAAAGAACTTAAAAAATTCATGCGGAGATGAAGAGAAATGAGGAGGAAATTGTATTTAAGTTATGGGTTTTGGCGCGAGGATTTCGAAAAATTAAATTTAAAAATTTTCAAAATTTTTAGAAAATTACACGACGGTCTATTTAGAACCATCATGTAATACCGGGGATTACACGACGGTCCCCCGGTACCGTCGTGTAATGTCCCCCCCGAGGGGCGGATTACACGACGGTTCCTAGGAACCGTCGTGTAAAGTGGCTCCGCGAGGCACTTTACACGACGGTTCTTTGGAACCGTAGTGTATAGTCGGACTTTACACGACGGTTCTTTGAAACTGTAGTGTAAAGTGACACCGCGAAGGCACTTTACACGATGGTTCTTTGGAACCGTCGTGTAATCTCCGTCGTGTAATGTACTTTTTGTAGTAGTGCGAGGATAAAATCCAAGAGAATAAAAGTAGTTATCAATAATCATATGAAAATGTAACTTAATTTTTCTACCTTACTTTGTGGTCAATAAATGTCATAAAGCTAAAAGAAGACACACAGACACATGGTTCTTGTACATATAAAGACAAGATTAATTAACTAATTAATAGTGACTCATAACTTAGTAAAACGTTATTATATGACCTAATTCTTCTCTTTTAAATTAGGTTCTACAAGCGTTTAATTATTTATTTATTTTAATCTGTTCATTTTAGCTAAAAAAACTTGTTCAATTTAGTTTTAATTATATTTGGGCACTACTACAGAATGTGTATTCCACGACGGTTTTTAACCATCATGGTAACACTTCCACGATGGTTTCTAACCGTCATGGAATCCAGGGTCGTGGAATATTTTCAGATTCCACGACGGTTTTTTAACCGTCGTGTAATGGGCAAAAATAGGGCCTTATTGTGGATATTTAAGAACATACCACGACGGTTTAGGTAAAAAACCGTCGTGGTAAGGAAACCTACCACGACGGTTTCCCTGGGAAACCGTTGTGGTAGCGAACAAATGAAAAAAAAAAATTTGCGAATTCGTTTCATTTCTCATGGGTGGCAAATCATGTGTGTTATCCATTATTACACAGCCAAGAATAAAATGATAAATAATCTGTAATTTCCTGAATCACAATGTACAACAATTAATATAATGAGAGTACAAACTTTATATATTGTTTTTAGTCAATATTGTATAAACCGCATGACAAATGTAGCCTACTCTTGCCTAACCAAACTCACGTCAGCATCAGTATAAAAATCATTGGTTTGAAGGACGGCTAGTCCATTAACAATGAAGGTTATTTCTCGCATAAAAGCTAACACAAAATAACCGCATTCGACATCGAACAGTATCAATCAACATCTGATAGTTGCGACGTTGTCTTATTCCTCTTCCCACCGATAATTTCCAATCATTAAGTGCCCTAACATTTTGACAAATTTCAAAACAATTACAACAACAATTATTTTATGTCTAATTAGAGATATGAACATCAAAGAATACTTATGTCGTAATTAGGTCTTTAAAATCATCACCCGGTTTGTTTCCTAGAGGATTAAAATACAGGACCGAGTCATCCCACGGATCAATAACCGCCAAGATCCAATTTTGGCTGCTGTTATATGGCATGAGAAACAGCTTTCCTTTTGGTGCGTTTCTCAAGATCCGTAGAATATATTTGGCCCTCTCTCAAACATAGGCGGCGCGATCTACATTCTGTTGAACATGTGAGACAAGGACTGGAGAAATAAACTCGAACCGTTGATCCATACCTATTCTTGCACAACAATCCACTAAGTACCTGCAAAATAATTAGGCACACTTGTTACGCAAAAACAACATATATAAGATTAAGAAGGATAAATAATTAAATTGTTTAAGGATAAATGTATTACATGATGTAAACCATTATGCTGTTTGCACTAATTTCTTCAAATGTTATGAAAATGATATACATCTTCAAACCCAATATATATAGGCATGTCATCGCCAATGATGAACTGTTGTAGTAGGCACACTATTTGGGTACCGTCACGCATGGAACTTTGTGCGTAATATGCCAAAGGTCTCAATTCGAAGGGAATTTGATTAAATTCGAACGAAGGTAGTTCTTGTTGCACCGATTATTGTTGTACCTCCGGTTGTGACTGTATTTTCATCTTCCCTGCTCTCTTTTTGGTTCGTTTGCTTCCCTCAGCTTCTCGGTCAAGAGCATGACTGGGACCTTGACTTGCCTAACTCAAACTTGTTTGAACGACGACTAATCTTTTCGGCCAAGTAACAAACCCACCGACAGCTTCTTCAATATATGTGGCTTCGTTCGTCGGAATAGGTAGGAGTGCACGTTTTAGTTTTGGGACTGTAATTGTCACTTGTACATTCTCCTCACCTAAAGGAATCCCATGGACTCTGTCGGTTGGAACACAGTCCATGTATGCCCTGCCGATTGCAACAAGCACATCTCCTCCGTTAACTAAATCAGGAAGAAAGAGCTGGCATTCCTTACTTGCGTTCGACATGGGCTTCGGATCCGACGGCCCAACTTCTTTTTCATTCAGAGTGCAACTAGCCTTGAAGCTGTTGTGTTGATCAATAGTCGGTGCGGTTGTCTCCTCGGCCATAGTCTCTCGGTTGATACCGTGCTTCGCACAAAGTTCCTGTACGGTTCTTTCCAATGCGGCAATCTGCCATTTCATATCCGAGACATCAGCATTTTCCCTTGAACTTTGCACAAGGTTGAAGTATTGCAACAACTTGACAAACTTAGATTGACCCCGAATCTGATCCGAATGCTCAGCATTGCCTAATGCCTTGGTCAATATGTCATTTGTCCCCACAGATTCGAAAGTTCCTTGTGTCTCTTGTTCACTGAAGTCATCCTGTAAAAATTAGAGAATATGTTATGAATTCGTAAACATAAAGGAGTATACGGGATGAATATATTTTAAATGGATTCGAAAACTTACTATTGTATCGGCAATAATTTTAAATGCTTCATTCTTGAACTCTCCATCGGTTTTGATGCGCATGTCCAGCCACCTAGTATGCTGCTTTGCCCATTTTCCCATCTTCTCGAACTGTAATTGAATAATTAATGTTAGTAAACATAAATGAAGAAATTGGAAGTATAACATACCATTTACACATTTTGTCCAAGTAATTCACGTACATGAGCTTGGTCACATTTCCTATATCCGTCTCGGCCCCAATTGATCCGTATTTGCTCTTCTTTCTTATCTCACTTCCTTGTTCGGATACTCTTTTGAATTCGGGGTACGTCGATACTCAATGAATTTTTTCCAATCATCCTGGCTGATGGTGGGGTAATTGTGAACCACTTTTGGCGGCCGTTGCCACACATTTTCTTCATCAATATGATCCCTGACAAAAGCTTGGTAAAGATCATATCTAAAATTTTTCGCTGACTCTACACATGACTTTAAAGCTTGTTTTTTAAACGATAGCTCCACGGTGAAAGAAGTTACGATTTCCACCCACACTCTTTCTTTCCTTGGGGCTAAATCGGCACTTCCAAAGTCAGATATCCAAATGGGTATGTGCTCTCGAGCAAGGACTCCAATCCAATTCTATAATTCATCTCCTTCCTTCCCTAATGGTTGCCCTTTCGCATCAAACGAAACTTCAATTCGTGCTCCCTTTGTCCTAACCTGGTGGACTCTTCTCATAAGAGTTGCTCTTCGTTTACCATCTTCATCGGAATTGAATCTAGGTGAGTTGGTTTGTCGTGGTTTTCCAATTTGAGTTTGAGTTGAGTATTCCTCCTCGTGATCTTGCGACATTTTAAATCAATCTAAACCAACTCCACACCAAAACACGTTAAAAAACAAAAAATATTTGTCATTAAATTATTATAAAATCATAGCACCCAAACACATAAAAAGCAAACGAAAGCATACATTAAATCATTGTAAATCCATGCAACTAAGTACATATACTTTACTTAATTACGGAAATGACACACAACCTAATCAAAGATGCATTTTATCGAACATGTCATATGCTAACATATAAGTCACAAATCAACCCTTTTTCCAGAAAATTCCCACATCCATGCCTTACCCAAGCAATTTAATTCAATCTAAAACTATTTCTAACTCAAAAAGGCATTTTATCGAACATGTCATATGCGAAAATTTAACTCACAAAATCAACAATTTTTCCGGAAAAGTGCCTAATCCATGCATAACCCAAGCAATTTAATTCAATCTAAAACTAATTCTAACTCAAAGAGGCATTTTATCGAACATGTCAAATGCTAACATATAAGTCACAAAATCAAAACTTTTTCCGGAAAATTGTCGAATCCGTGCCTTACCCAAGCAATTTTAAATAAATCTAAATCACGTCCACAATCAACAATCACCGAAGACGTAGAGGACGGATTTTGGATGGAAAATTCCCACATCAACTATCAACAAAATCAATACTTTTTTCCGGAAATTTGGTAAACCGTCGCCTCACCCCACCATTGTACAACAATCCAAAACTAAGTCTCACTCAAAGAGGCATTTTGTTGAACATGTAGTGTGCAAAAATAAAACATGCAAAATCAACACTTTTTTCCGGAAATTTGGTAAACCATCGCCTCACCCAACCATTGTACAACAATCCAAAACTAAGTCTCACTCAAATAGGCATTTTGTCAAACATGTACTATACAAAAATTTAACATGCAAAATCAACACTTATTTTCGTGGAAAAAATCACCCAAAATCACAACAACAATCAACAATCACTGAAAATCAAGTTTACAATCAACCAAATTTACTTCCATAAATCGTGCGGTGAAAGAGAGACCTCGACTTACCAAGAACTCGAGTGTGGGTACGGGCGGGTCGATCGGTGCTGGCGTAGGCGACAGGCGTCGTCGCGGAGATAGAGAGAGGGAGACGAGGTAGCGAGGGCAAGGACAAGACAGAGGTAGAGAGGGCGAGAACGAGAGAAAATAGAGATGGGAGCCAAGAGAGACAAAGCAAAGAGAAAGAATATGGAGGGAGGATGCACAACAAGCAAAGAGAGAGAATGAAAGGAGAGTGCCGAAAATGAGAGAGAGAAAGTGGTGGGAATGAGGTTTTTATTTTGTTTTTATACATAGGGAGTAAAATTTACACCTAAATTTACGCGCGCATGGTTTTCGGGAAATTTTTAAAATTTCCCAGAAACCACGACGGTTTTAAAAACCATCGTGGTATCTAGGATACCATGACGGTTTCTTCAAAAAACCGTCGTGGTAGCTAATTTTTGTATTTAAAAAAAACCAAAATTTTTTTCAAAATTTTAACACATTTTTTAAAATTTCGTGGGCTTGAGATACCATGACGGTTTTCTAGCAAAACCGTCGTGGTATCCAATTTTTGTTTTATTTTTTTTTTAAAAATCCCCTTTAATTTTTTAAAAATCTTAACACTTTTTAAAAATACCTGGAATAGTTACCATGACGGTTTTTTGAAAAAACCGTCGTGGTATCCGATATTTTTTTTTTTCCAAAATTCAATTTTTTACAAAATTTTAAAAAACTCCTGGTTAGATACCACGACGGTTTTGCCTAAAAACCGTCGTGGTTTATCAGATACAAAGACGATTTAAAAAAAAAACCGTTGTGGTATTGTGATCGGAAATTTTTTAAAATATTTTTTTTTTTCAGCTATAATCCTATAGGTGGCCACACCTGTGTGTTATGCATGAACCAGCCCATCAATAACTCCTGTTCTTGTATTCATTCACAAAAAGGCGTATATAAATAATATAATGTGCACAATTAACATAGTTAATACAAATTATAAATTATATACAATGAAAAAAAAAAAAAACACTGTCAAGTTTTTATTGTTTTTTGGTCTTCTCAACACGTGTCCACTCGACATCTAAACGAAGCAAGTGCGTGGCATCATCATCCAAATCATCAATCTTCTCCACCGGTGGCAATTCGTTTGTGAAAGATGGAATGTTAGTGCAATCTTTAACATCTTCTTGGCCATCCCCGATTATTTTTGGCTTCATTGGCACAACTAAAGATAACTCTAAATTGTCGGGATCCGTTGTGTAAAAGACTCATACCGCTTGCGACGTCATAATGAAAGGATCATCTTTGTATCCCAATCGCCTAAAGTCCACCACTGTCACGCCGTCCCTATCAATCTTAACAAAATTATTGTCAGCCCATTTGCATTTAAAGAATGCTATCCGCAAGCCGCAATAATCAAGTTCCCAAATATCTTAAATGAACCCAAAGTAGTTCATGAAACCGTATACCGACTTCTTGTCCTTTGCGGATGAAATATGCATAGACTCGGCACGAAGGCTTACACCATTATTTTAGACGGGATGCTTCTCATTTCTTTCGCGAGTGTAGAAGGAATAGCCATTGACAAAGTACGATGTATATCTTGTGACTATCGATGACGGTCCTCTTGCTAGCTTCATTAAGTCTTGGGAATGGCCAGCCCTCATATGCAAATCTTTTCTTATCCACTCCCGACATGTCCGGTTGTGCTAATCTTGAATCCACTTTTCATATCTTGTTTTTCTTGGATTTGCATCTCTTAATTCCGTCATGTGAAAGGCTTCACTTCCTTAGCATTGTGCAAAACATACAGACAAGCTTTTTCCCATTCATCTTGATTTACTGGTGAATAAAACGCCCACATATAGTCCTTTCGACGTAAATAGCCCGCTCGTTGGCAACCTTATTGGGTCCGCGTTGGACAAAAACTCAGAGCAAAATTCAACTGATTCCTTGGCTATGTAGTTTTCCACTATACATCCCTCTGGCCTATTTCGGTCCTTCACATAACCCTTCAAAACCTTCATATACCTTTTGAAAGGATACATCCACCTCAAATGGACCAGTCCACATAGCTTAACTTCCCGAACTAAGTGCACCGTTAGGTGGATCATTATATCAAGAAAGGCTGGTGGGAAATACTTCTCAAGCATGCATAAAGTCATCACTAATTCTAATTGTAGCGAATCTAGCATAAGTGGATCGATTACCTTGGAGCATATTGCATTGAAAAATGAGCATAACTTCGTAATTGCATATCTCACATCTTTCGTTAAAACTCCCCGCAATGCAAGAGGTAATAATTGTTACATCAAGATATGACAATCATGTGTTTTCATTCCAATGAGCCTCAAATCCTTCATCGACACCAACTTTTTGAAGTTGGAAGAGTACCCACTTGGCACTTTCACGGACGCAAGCCATTCACAAAGCTTTCTCTTTTCTTGTCTCGATAATGTATGCTTTGCCGGAGGTAAGTATGTGCCATTCGATCTTTTGTCGGGGAGCAAATTTGGTCTAATCTTCAGCTCTTTAAAATCCAACCGTGCCTTTTCACTATCTTTAGTTTTGTTTGGAATGTCAAGCAACGTGCCCACTATTGATTCACAAACTTTTTTCTCAATATGCATAACATCTAAGCAATGACAAACGTAAAGTGACTTCCAATATGGAAGTTCATAAAAGATTGACTTCTTCTTACAAAGTCCATCGACAACTGGAGCCTTACGTTTTCTCTTTCCCTAAACTACTTTCACATCTTTAACCATCTCAAATACATCTTCCACTAGTACAGAATGTGGATACCACGATGGTTTTTAACCATCGTGGTAACATTTCCACGACGATTTTCTAACCGTCATGAAATCCAGGGTCGTGGAATCTTTTCAGATTCCACTACGGTTTTTTACCCGTCGTGGAATAGGCAAAAATAGGGCCTAAATGTGGACATTTAAGAACATACCACGATGGCTTTATGCAAAAAACCGTCGTGATAGGCGGACCTACCACGATGGTTTTTCAATCATGACGGTTTTTGATGACTCTAAGACATTAGAGTTATCCAATGCTTTTCTAGTCCAAATTTGCTTAGCCAAAGGCACTTTTATTATTTTTCTTTATGTTTTGTTTTGGATTTTTAAGTTTTACTTTTGCTGCGGTCAACTTCTGTAATTATGCTCTTCTTGAACTGAA
This sequence comes from Ficus erecta, assembly GCA_008635985.1. Classification (NCBI taxonomy): domain Eukaryota; kingdom Viridiplantae; phylum Streptophyta; class Magnoliopsida; order Rosales; family Moraceae; genus Ficus; species Ficus erecta. Next base: position 132,384 of record BKCH01001429.1, on the reverse strand, counting down.
TTGAAGGATCCTAGAGCAAAATGAGGGCCAAAACGTTAAAGTGCTGGTAATGTGTTTTTCAGGTAAATGCTACAACTATGCTGCAGCATTTCTGGGCTAAATTCTGGGCATCGCTGGCAGGTTTTGCTGACATCAGACCATTATGTGAAGAGACCATGTGGGATGAATGAGCTGGAAATTTGTGGTCAGCTGGTCCCCCACCCTTTTTGCCACATGTGTACCATTGTTGCCCTAGCCTAACAAAAAAACGAAAATAAAGGAAAGGGTGCCGCCAAGTGAAATACACCAATTTTGGATACAAGGTCGGGAACATGAGAGAAAGAGAGAGGCCAGTACCCATTTTTGCTTCTGAGAAAAAAAAAAACCAGAGAGCACAGCTGAGATAAGGAGCAACAAGAGAGCGAGAGGAAGGACGGCCGTGAGAGGAAGCTTCCAAACTTGGCTGAATTCTTTTCTCTCTCTTGTTAGATTAATATTTTTGTACTCTGCTCATGGATTTGTTTATGGATTATTGTTGGATTATGGAACTTGATTTCTTGATTATGAACTAAATTGTTTAGCTAGTACCCTAATGGAACTGAGGTTGTAGGAATGTTATGTTGATGTTGGATTGCTAGATAATGTTCTGTTCTTGTTCATTCATGTGTGTGTTATGTTTATTTCTAATTTTTTTTGACTGGCCATCAACTATAGGAAATTAGATTTAGATTAATACCGGAAGGGTTAATTTAAGTTGGAAATAACATGGATGATGTAAGTTCAATATGCTTGTCTAGGTTTATTGATTTGTGAATGGTATAGGAATATATTGTTAATCTTGCATAACCCACAAGACCCGAGCTTTAAAATTGCATTCTAAGAGCTGGATTCACATAGGAATATGTTGAAAAAGGTTTGAGGAATTAGCCATAATAATTCGGAAGACTTTTATGCATCAAAACGAAGGTTTGGTTAACAGGCGCAGAGCATGCTATAGCATTCTAGTTGCATTCGTGTAGCAGACCTGCAACTAAGGTGAAATTAGGTGTCCTAGCTTGTTTAATCCATTGGTTTCCCAAACTCAACTGCAACATAGGAATATGTTGAAAAAGGTTTGAGGAATTAGCCATAATAATTCGGAAGACTTTTATGCATCAAAACGAAGGTTTGGTTAACAGGCGCAGAGCATGCTATAGCATTCTAGTTGCATTCGTGTAGCAGACCTGCAACTAAGGTGAAATTAGGTGTCCTAGCTTGTTTAATCCATTGGTTTCCCAAACTCAACTGCAATCCCGTTCTTTTCATTAGTTTTGTTTGCTTTTGCTTTGCTTTTAATTATTACATAATTTTTTTAGTGAATTTCCAATTCAGCTTTTTTTATTTCATACCTTGTTTGGTGTTAAAATAGCTTTTACTTGATAATTTTGGTGATTTATTCCTTGAGGGACGATATTCGTACAATTGTGTACACTTTATTACTTGTACGACTCGTATACTTGCGAGTGTTCAATTGGGCAACAGTTTTTCAGAAAAACCGTCGTGGTAGGGTCCGCCGGAAAAAAAAAATTTGCGAATTCATTTCATTTCCCACGGGTAGCAAATCCGGAAAATTTAACTCACAAAATCAACATTTTTTCTAGAAAATTCCCAAATCCGTGTCTTACCCAATCAATTTTAAAGTAATCTAAATCACAACGACAATCAGCAATCACCGAAAGGACGGATTTTGGACAATTTTCTATGGAAAATTCCCAAATCAACAATCAACCAAATCAACATTTTGGAAGGAACATTGTGGATTTTTGACATTTTGGACGGAAATTTTACAATCAACAACCACAATCAACAATATCAACATTTTGGACGGAAAATTCTCAAATTCGTGCCTTACCCAAGCAAGATACATTTCAACTTACCGGATTGTCGAGCGTGGGTACAGGCGGAGTGGTAGGGAATGTAGGGGACGGAGGAATGGCGGTGAGAGGGAGAGGGAAAAAGGCTTGGAGTTAGAGAGAGAGGGAGGAATGGCGGTTAGAGAGAGAGGGAAAAAGGCTCAAAGTTAGAGAGAGAGAGAGAGGAATGACGGCGAGAATGTAGAGAGGGAGCGGAGAGCGATAAATGGAGGGAGGATATGGGCAGCTTTAGGTTTGGAGTTAGAGTTTGTATTAGAGAGTGAAAAAGGCTCAGAATGTAATGGGGTGGGAAAAATGGTTTTTTTTTTGGTTTTAATATATGCTCCAAAAAGTTGAATAATTTCAAAAATTTTCAATATTCCCGCATTCATACCTACCACGACGGTTTTTGGAAAAACCCGTCGTGGTAGGGTGAAAAATTCAAAAAAAAAATTGAACTACCATGACGGTTTTTTGAAAAATCCGTTGTGGTAGGTAATTTTTTTTTAATTAAATTTTGAAAAAATTCCCTCTTTCGTACCTACAACGACCGTTTTTTAAAAACCGTCGTGGAAGCAGGCACTTACACGACAATTTTGAATAACCATCGTGGAAGCGCCCTGCTTCCATGACGGTTATTAACGGCTTCAACGACGGTTTTCGGAAACTCTTTTCCGCTCCGTATTTTTGCGCATTTTCCACGACGGTTTTTTTAAAACCGGTCGTAGAAACGCCGTAATGGAATCCATTTTTTGTAGTAGTGTTCGCTAGAGAAAATCCGAGGAGCGGTTCTTTCTTCAGTATTACCATCAAAAGCTTTCTTTTGTTTGCGATATCGATGATTTTTTGGCAAGAATCTCCTGTGACCTAGGTAAACCGTTTTCTTACCATTTAATTTATTAGATAATTTAGATTTTAAAGGAGAATTTTCATAATATTAATTCATAATATTTTACTTTGAAAATATTTATTATCTTAATTTATTTTATTTTCCTCATCCTCTCTTTCCTTTCTTTTCTTCTTTCTCCCCCTTCTTCTGCAGGCATTTGTGGCTCAGCCCACATGAAATCAGCTTCCAGCTACAACCGTGACTCCAGCCCACGTGAAATCAGCCATCTGCTCCCATCAAGCCCGTAATTCCAGCCCAGACACAGCAGCCAGCTCTTCCTCCACGTGCGCGCAATCCAAGCCCAGGCGTGACTCCAGCCCGTGATCCACGCCCACGAAATTTCTTGGCTACTCAGGCCACCAGTTCAGACCGCCCACCAAGCCCGTGACTTCAGCCCTCAATCCCTGCGTGCACACAGCCAAGCCCGCGAGAATCTCGGGCCGGATTCTCAACCAGCAAACAGCCAAAGCCATCCATTTCTTCCAGCTGGTTTACTGCGAATCTCCACGTGATTAACCAGCCTGTGTAGCAGATTTGTGGGCCAAAAATCCTCCCTAACATGTTGGACTCAAGCCTATATAATGAGGGCTCCTCAAGAGGGTGAAGTTGTTGTTTTTCCTTTAGTTTTTGTCTGAGTTTGTAGTATTATTCTTCTCTTATTCTTGCATTTTTCATCTCATGTTTTCTTGTTAGAATTTTGTGAGATGAATTGCAAGTTAGGCTAGAGCTCTTGGGTGAGACTAGAGATGATCTTATATGTGTAGTGAACTTATTTGGGTTTTGATTCTCCAATGGTTTGTAATGTTCATACATTTGAGTAAATAATTTTTCTTCCATCTTATTTCTCTTTCAAATCAATATATTTTGTTGTCAACTTTTATATAAATTTAGTCAAGCTCTTTTTATGTAATTGTTGCACAATATGGTATATTGATAGCATTATTTTATAAGTAGTCTTTTACTGCAATATTGCTTATGGTATATTGTCGTTTTTGGATTTCTTATAAGATAAATATTGTTAGTTCTTCATGTAAGAATTTTATTTACTCAAATAAATTTTAATTCACAAGTTTCTCAAATCTTTATTTTCTGATTGATTGTTTGGGATGTGAAACTTTCAATTGAGTTATTTTACGAATTAAAATCCAAATAGGTAAACGAAACATATAAGGGATTCTTGATGACTTACCACTTTTGATTATTGAATTTTTCTCCATTTTGAATTACGTTGTCTTTAAAATTTCTTCAAAATCACAAAAATACTTCTTCCTTTTCTCTTTTTTTTTTACTTATTTCTCTGACGCTTCTGTTCCACTAATCTTTTCTTGTTTGTTTTTATCACCTCCTCGTGGGATCGACCGTCCTAATTGTGCTGCAATCGACCGCTTGTTTTTGTACACATTTGGGCGTAATCAAATTTTGGCGCCGTTGCTGGGGGAGGTGTCAAGACGCAAGATTGATCAGTAGATATTAAGCCAAAGAGGTAAGTACATTTTTGTTATTATTATTATTATTATTATTATTTTCTGTAGTTTTAGTCATTTGTGTTTGTTTACTGATTGATAAGTCAAGTTAGATAACTTAGTTTTTGTTAGCGTGTTTTGCATTTTTTTTATTAATTTATTTATTTTTATTACATTACCAAACAATAAGCGTTTTATGTATTTTTGTTAGAATTAGTTTCTTTTTGTGAATTATTGATTTAATTTTGTTTTTATGTTAAGTTTTATTAGTTTATATTTGTTTTGCCTGAATAGAAAATCTTTCTTTTACTTAATTTGTCTTCCGTTCTCTTTAGTTAATTTTAATAAAAAAATAAAATAAAATAAAATTGCTGTGATTGTTTTCATTAGTTTCCATTTTTATTCTTTTACGTATTTAAAAAAAAAAAAAAAAAAAGAGAAGAAGACTGTTCATTGTGTGTTCTATTTGATTTCAATTTTTTTTTCTTCTTTCTTTCGGTATTTTTTTTAAACGTTTTGAAAAAAATAAAAATTTAGTGTTCAATTTTTTTTTCCACTTGTTATTATTATCTCTATTATTATTAATTATAATTAGTTTTGTTATATCTATTTTTATCAGGTTGCCAGTTTTTCATTTTTATTTTATTTTATTTTGTTTTGTTTGTTTTTGTTTTTATTAATTTTCATTTAATTTCCATTTTATAGCTTGTTTTAATTCTTTGTAATAATTTTAGGTTTTAATTGTTTAGGTTACTAATTTAGTGTAAATAAATTAGGACTCGTAATTTGTGTAACCTTAGGTTTTAGTATAGTATTAACTTAGGATACTAATATCTAACATCTAACATTTCATAAAATACGCCATAAAATTTAATAAATTTTGCAAGCAATTGTGTAGAAACGTTGGAAAGTACGAACTAAGGGAGTTCTGTCTAGGAGGTTGGTTTTTAAGGAGACCTCGCCCCACCAATCTTTCCTGGGAGCATTCTTAGGGATTGCGATTCGCGGTTTTACACTATTGTTGTTTTTGTAAAAGTTTTCTTTAAAAAAAAAAAATGCTTAAGGTGAATGAATCGTTATAGAAACAAACTAGGGAGATTCGCAAGAAGACCTGAGGACCCTAGCGAAGTTTCTTCTTCTACGTCTAGCCTTCCTTCATCTCCAAACACTTTAGTAATTCCAAATCCTTTTGCGATGGCTCAAAATGAGGAGGTCCAGCACAAGACGTTGAACGACTACCTTCACCCTACGCGTATGGCCACACCATCATGCATAATGTTTCCACCTAATCTGCCGAATTTGGATTTCAAGCCGGGTATGATTCAACTTTTGCCAACCTTTCACGGGTTAGAAAATGAAAATCCGTACGTACATATTCGGGAGTTTGATGAGGTGGTGGCCACTTTCCACAACCGAGCTGAGGCTGCAGATTCTGTGCGATTAAAGTTTTTCCCCTTTTCTCTGAAGGACAAAGCCAAAAGCTGGTTGTATTCTTTGCGACCTAGGTCTATTGGAACATGGGAAGAGATGACAACTGCATTTTTCAACAAGTATTTCCCACACCATAAGACTAATGGTCTTAAATGACAGATCTCGACCTTTACTCAAAAGGACAATGAAACTCTCTATCAAGTCTGGGAGCGGTTTAAAGATCTTTTGAATCAATTTCCCCACCATGGTTACGAGAGTTGGCGCCTCGTCAGTTATTTCTACGAAGGACTCACAATCCGAGAGCGTCAATTTGTGGAGATGATGTGCAATGGTGAGTTTCTCCAGAAGGATCCCGAAGAGGCTTTCGAGTATCTCAACGAGCTAGCCGAGAAAGCCCACACATGGACTGGACCTAGTGCTACTGACAGCACTAGTCGATCCCGACCTGCTGGAGTTTACCAACTAAGGGAAGAGGATAACCTCAAGGCCCAAATCGAGTCTTTGACACGACAGATGGAGGCCCTCAAAACCAAGGAAGGTAGAGGAATCCACATGGTCGAAAGGGCAGAGTCACAAGAGCCATGCTTCGTTTGTGGAGGGGTGGAACATTTAGCTAAGGATTACCTTGTTTATAGTGAAATGAGAGGGAGTTACGAGGAGCAATGTAATGCCTTAGGGGCATACAACAAGCCTTTCTCTAACACGTACAATCCTGGCTGGAGGAACCATCCAAACTTCAGTTGGAGATATTCCAATCAAACGCAACCATTAGGTGGACAATGGAGAACGGAGCAACAGCCACAACCACCAAAGGCAAATTCTGCACCTCAATATCATGCACAACCGCTGAGGAATTCTCTCGAGAATACCTTGCAATCTTTCATGGAGGCACAAACTAGGATGAACCAAAAGTTTGAATCACTTTTCACACAAATAGTGGAAGAAAGTAAAGAGATGAAGAGCCAGATCACAAAGCTGACTGGTGCCTTGGCTATTCAAGAACGAGGAAAATTTCCTTCTCAAGCTCAATCCAACCCCACGGGGCAACACATGGCACAAACCTCTAACTCTGAAGGGCGAAACATCAAGGAGGTAAATGCCATCACCACTCGTAGTGGCAAGATTTTGGATGAACCATCAAGAACTATTGTCACTTCAAGTAGTCGAGAAGTCGCCCCCAAGAAAGATGAGCCAACTGAACTTCCAGTAAAGGTGCCTTTCCCCCAAGCTCTGCGATCTGCTGGGAAAGTGCTGGACAGTCAAAGTGAGATCCTAGAGCATTTGACTCAAGTGAAGATTAATCTTCCTTTGCTTCATGTGATCAAGCAAGTGCCGGCTTATGCCAAAGTCATCAAGGATCTGTGCACCGTCAAAAGGAAGCACCACGTTAAGAAGACCGCCTTCTTGACGGAACAAGTGAGTGCGATGATCGAGCAGAAGGCGCCGCCCAAGTACAAAGATCCTGGTTGTCCCACCATCTCGTGCCAAATTGGGAGTTAGGATTTCAGCCAAGCTTTGCTCGACCTTGGAGCGAGTGTCAATCTCATGCCTTACTCTATCTACTCGCAACTTGGTCTAGGAGAGATTAAGCCCACATCTGTGGTTTTGCAACTGGCCGATCGTTCGATCAAGAAGCCTCGGGGTATAGTTGAGGATGTTCTGGTTCAAGTTGAGAAATTTTATTACCCCGTTGATTTCCTTGTCCTAGATACACAATCTGTGGTGAGCATGGAATCCAAGATTCCCATCATCCTCGGTAGACCTTTCCTTGCTACAGCCAATGCTTTGATCAACTGTAGGAATGGTCTCATAAAGATATCTTTCGGGAACATGACCTTGGAGGTAAATGTTTTCCACATTGCGAAGCAGCCACACGATGATGACGAGTGTCACCAAACATTTCTGATCGACACACTTGTCTCGGAGGAGATTCAACTGCAAAGCGTTTCCGATAATCTTGATGATCTCCTCCACAATTCTGACTCTGAGAGTTCCGATCCTTGTGAGTTGGCCAACAACGCTACCATCTATAAAGACTCATAAGGCAGAGGAACCAAGTTTTGGCAACCACGTTTCGAAGAGCTTCCTCGAGAGAAAGAAAAGCCAAAACCATCCACCGAAGAGATCCCAACACTTAAGCTGGCGCAATTACCTGAGGATTTGAAACATGTCTTTCTGGGAGCTGGTGATACCTTTCCTGTTATCATTTCATCTAAACTTGACGCATCACAAGAGCAGCGGTTAGTCGACATGCTACGAGAGCACAAAGCTGTGTTAGGTTGGACGATTGCTGACATTAAGGGTATTAGCCCCTTAATTTGCTCCCATCACATCAAATTGGAAGACGGGGCCATTCCACGAAGGGATCCCCAAAGGAGACTGAACCCAACGATTAAAGAAGTTGTGAAGAATGAGGTTTTGAAGCTTTTGGATGCAGGTATCATCTATCCAATCGCTGATAGCAAGTGGGTCAGCCCAACTCAGGTAGTGCCCAAGAAATCGGGGGTGACAGTTGTGGAGAACGAGAAAGGGGCTCTGGTCCCAACAAGGACTGTTACGGGTTGGCGCATGTGTATCGACTACCGAAAGCTGAACGCCGCCACCCGCAAGGATCATTTTCCGCTTCCGTTCATCGACCAAATCTTAGAACGCGTGGCTGGTCATCCTTTCTACTGCTTTCTTGATGGTTACTCAGGTTATTATCAGATCGAGATTGCATTGGAGGATCAAGTGAAGACTACTTTTACCTGTCCTTTTGGTACTTATGCCTTCCGGCGCATGCCATTTGGACTGTGTAATGCGCCGGCCACCTTTCAGAGATGCATGATGAGCATTTTCAGCAACATGGTCGAGAAATATATGGAAGTGTTCATGGATGACTTGACCGTCTTCGGCGACTCCTTTGATTCGTGCCTTCTCAACTTGGAAGCTGTTCTGACAAGATGTGAACAGAACGGTCTCGTGCTCAACTGGGAGAAGTGCCATTTCATGGTACCATCTGACATAGTCTTGGGGCATGTTGTTTCTGAGAAAGGGATTGAGGTCGATCAGTCTAAGATTAAACTTATCTCTAAATTGCCCACCCCCAAGTCAGTAAAAGAAGTTCGGTCCTTTCTCGGGCATGCTGGTTTCTATAGGAGGTTCATACAGAACTTTTCTGTAATTTCTCGTCCGTTATGTACTCTCCTAGCCAAAGATGCCGTTTTTTAGTGGACGCAAGAGTGTGAGGATGCTTTCCGCACGCTTGTGGTGAAGTTGACTTCTGCCCTCATCATTCAGTCACCGGATTGGAGCTTACCTTTCGAGATTATGTGTGATGCAAGTAACCATGCTGTTAGGGCAGTCCTTGGTCAAAGAAGAGAGGGGAAGTCCTTTGTAGTGTTTTACGCAAGCCGCACTCTGAATAGTGCTCAATTGAACTACTCAACCACTGAGAAAGAGTTGCTCGCTGTTGTGTTTGCACTTGACAAGTTCCGTCCATATCTGATTGGTTCACCCATCACAATCTTCACAGATCATGCAGCCCTTAAGTATCTCCTTTCCAAAAAGGATGCCAAGGCGCGATTGATTAGGTGGATCCTCTTGTTGCAGGAATTTGACATCACCATCAAGGACAAGAAAGGAGTCGAAAACATTGTGGCGGACCACCTATCTCGACTCGAATTTAGTGACCCCGCCGACGGTCCTGCCATCCGAGACGATTTCCCCGATGAACATCTGTTCGCTATCACCAAGATACCTTGGTACGCTCACATCATCAATTATTTGGTGACCGACGAACTTCCTGCTGATTGGAGTGCTCAAGATATGCGCAAATTTTTGGTTGAGGTGCGTAATTTCTATTGGAACGATCTGTACCTGTTCAAGTACTGCCCTGACCAAATCCTGAGGCGATGCATTCCCGATGACAAGATTCATAGTGTTCTGAACTTTTGTCATAATGATGCATGTGGTGGCCACTTCTCCGTGAAGAAGACTGGTACAAAAATCTTGCAGTGTGGTTTTTATTGGCCCACTTTGTTTAAAGACACTAATGAGTTTTGTCGCTCTTGTCCTAGGTGCCAAAAGTTAGGTGCTTTGTCCCGTCGCCATATGATGCCCTTGAACCCAATTATTATGATAGAGATATTTGATTATTGGGGGATAGATTTTATGGGACCGTTTCCATCTTCTTTTGGTTACCTCTACATTCTCCTCGCTGTGGATTACGTTTCTAAATGGGTAGAAGCCGTGCCGTGTCGAACCAATGATAATGCAACAGTTGTGAAGTTCTTGAAAGAGAATGTGTTATCTCGGTTTTGTACGCCTCGCGCTATCATCAGTGATCAAAGCACACATTTCTGCAATCGTTCTTTCGAGGCCTTGATGCGCAAATACGGGGTGATCCACAAAGTTTCAACCGCTTATCACCCACAAACGAACGGCCAAGCTGAGCTAGCAAACCGGGAGATCAAGCAAATCTTGGAGAAGACGGTAAACCCTGATCACAAAGATTGGTCTTTACGCCTTTCCGATGCACTTTGGGCATATCGCACTGCTTACAAAACCACCCTTGGAATGTCTCCTTATCGGCTTGTCTTTGGAAAAGCCTGTCATTTACCTGTAGAGCTTGAACATAAGGCTTATTGGGCTATCAAAGCCCTTAACTTTGATCTCAGTGTTGCAGGTATACATCGCAAGCTCCAGCTGTCGGAAATTGAGGAGTTGAGAAATGATGCATATAATAACTCCAAGATTTACAAGGCTAGAATGAAGGTGGCTCATGATAAGCAGATTTTGAAGAAGAACTTCGAGCCAAATCAGAGGGTGCATCTTTATGACTCCCGCCTGCATCTCCACCCAGGTAAGTTGAGGTCGCGGTGGACTGGTCCATTTGTGGTAAAACAAGTCTTTCCTAACGATGCTGTCGAGGTCGAGGACCCAAGCGATGGGAGAATTTTCAGAGTCAATGGTCAGAGACTGAAGCATTACATTGAACGAGTGAGCGAGGCTGAAGAAACCATTCTTAAGGCCCCGGTTTATGAGTAGTTTGCTTCCAACCCTTCTTGTATCATATTTTTGTTTTTGTGTGTTTTGTATGCTTTATTTTCAGTTTGTTATTATGTGATTTCTTTGTGTGTTTTGGAGCTTCAGATCAAGTAGCCCATTCATGTTCCCACCGTCATCATCCAGGTGTTCTCTTTCCCTTTTTCCCCACATTTGTACATATTATTAGACATTGAGGACACTGTCTGATTTTTGGTTGGGTGTGGTGAGCATATTCATGCGTGAGTTTAATTTTTGTCATTTTGGAATTTAGATCAAATTTTTTGCAAAGTTACCTAAGTGTGATTTCAAAATGTTCGGTTTGAGTCAGTTTTTGTTATCTTGACTATTAAGAAATGATTTCCAGAGTTATTTTTGTGCACATGCTAAACCTTGTGGTAAGATGGTTGTCAACACATTTAGTTGAGAAAAATTCTCGAGTTTATGTGTTTCATGTTGGTGAGTTGTGAGAGTTGAGAAAACAGCTTTTTGAACTTTTATTGATCTTTCGAGTTGGTACAATCACTATTTGGAACACCACTACTTAACTTGTACTTTTGCTTGAGGGATGATTTTTGATTAGATAGAATTGATCTTTTGTAATAGAGCCTTATTCTTTTGTTTTGTTTGAAAAAAATAAAAAAAAATAAAGAAGAAGAAGAAGCAAGAGCTTTCATTTCATCATCATTATTCATGTAGTTCGGTTATAATCTCATATGGTGCTGCATAGCAGTCAAAAGAATTCCTTACTACATTTGTTCTATTAAGCATGATGTCTCTTGTTAAAAATAAAAATCAAAAAATCAAAAAAAAAATCAAAAAAAAAAAGTGTTGGATATTTATTTGTTTGTATTTTACGGCTCTTTGTTTATATAATTTTCTATTTGATCCGAATGAAATCCCAAAAGCTGGTTTATGGTGTAAGTGGTGTAATGTTTCGAATATTTGATTTGCCTATCATTTGATCAATGGTTGTTTATTAGCTTGTCCTTAAATTGTCCTCTCTCATTTGAGCGTTGACTGATTCATTTCCAACTCCATGAGTGAAAACCTCTGCACTAAAATATTTCCAACACCCATGAGGCAATGGAGTTGAGACTTTTTCTTGGTGAATTTTTCGATGCTATTTGTGTTACGGACTGTGGTAAGAAGGATATGGTTTGGTGCACACACACACAACTCTGGAGTAATGACTGAAGTAGTTTTGATAGTATTTTCTGATTTCTTGCTAATATTTTGTTTGAGTGCTTAGAAAATTTTGCAGGTTTCGATTTGAATTTTCAGCTTGACTTGATTTTTCTTACGCTTGAATTGCTAGGGACTAGCAATAAGCTAGTTGGGGGTTGTGATAAATGTACAAAAATACATCTTTGTTCATTTAATTTATTAGATAATTTAGATTTTAAAGGAGAATTTTCATAATATTAATTCATAATATTTTACTTTGAAAATATTTATTATCTTAATTTATTTTATTTTCCTCCTCCTCTCTTTCCTTTCTTTTCTTCTTTCTCCCCCTTCTTCTGCAGGCATTTGTGGCTCAGCCCACATGAAATCAGGCTCCAGCTGCAACCGTGACTCCAGCCCACGTGAAATCAGCCATCTGCTCCCATCAAGCCCGTAATTCCAGCCCAGACACAGCAGCCAGCTCTTCCTCCACGTGCGCGCAATCCAAGCCCAGGCATGACTCCAGCCCGTGATCCACGCCCACGAAATTTCTGGGCTACTCAGGTCACCAGTCTAGACCGCCCACCAAGCCCGTGACTTTAGCCCTCAATCCTTGCGTGCGCACAGCCCAAGCCCGCGAGAATCTCGGGCCGGATTCTCAGCCAGCAAGTAGCCAAAGCCATCCATTTCTTCCAGCTGGTTTACTGCGAATCTCCACGTGATTAACCAGCCTGTGTAGCAGATTTGTGGGCCAAAAATCCTCCCTAACATGTTGGACTCAAGCCTATATAATGAGGGCTCCTCAAGAGGGTGAAGTTGTTGTTTTTCCTTTAGTTTTTGTCTGAGTTTGTAGTATTATTCTTCTCTTATTCTTGCATTTTTCATCTCATTTTTCTTGTTAGAATTTTGTGAGATGAATTGCAAGTTAGGCTAGAGTTCTTGGGTGAGACTAGAGATGATCTTATATGTGTAGTGAACTTATTTGGGTTTTGATTCTCCAATGGTTTGTAATGTTCATACATTTGAGTAAATAATTTTTCTTCCATCTTATTTCTCTTTCAAATTAATATATTTTGTTGTCAACTTTTATATAAATTTAGTCAAGCTCTTTTTATGTAATTGTTGCACGATATGGTATATTGATAGCATTATTTTATAAGTAGTCTTTTACTGCAATATTGCTTATGGTATATTGTCGCTTTTGGATTTCTTATAAGATAAATATTGTTAGTTCTTCATGTAAGAATTTTATTTACTCAAATAAATTTTAATTCACAAGTTTCTCAAATCTTTATTTTCCGATTGATTGTTTGGGATGTGAAACTTTCAATTGAGTTATTTTACGAATTAAAATCCAAATAGGTAAACGAAACATATAAGGGATTCTCGATGTCTTACCACTTTTGATTATTGAATTTTTCTCCATTTTGAATTACGTTGTCTTTAAAATTTCTTCAAAATCACAAAAATACTTCTTCCTTTTCTCTTTTTGTTTACTTATTTCTCTGATGCTTCTGTTCCACTAATCTTTTGTTGTTTGTTTTTATCACCTCCTCGTGGGATCAACCGTCCTAATTGTGCTGCAATCGACCGCTTGTTTTTGTACACATTTGGGCGTAATCAAGTCGTGAAACTAGAATTCGTCCACCCTCCCGACGCTTTCATATTCCATAATTTAACCAATGCCCCTAATTTCATATATTTTGTACACCCGACATACAAGAGTGTTTCCTGCATCATTAATCATTCCCTCAAATAACTCCGGACGGTGCATAAAGTTTTCTTCCAAATCATTTATCATATTGAACATATTATCACCAACGTCTTCCTCAACAATAGGTTCTTTACCTTTAGTACTCGTCGATGTATATTTAATATCGAAAAAATCTTCGTCATGTAAATACCATGTTTGGTGAGAACAAATAATCCCATAAGCGCGCAAATGCCCTCTAACATCATCAATGGAATGTGATCTATGATTACCACAAATTTGACACGGACACGAAATCTTATCATCTTGTATGTGAGCTTTGGCAAATGACAAAAATTCTTAAACACCATCTTCATATGCTTTAGACAATCTATCAAACCACATCCATTTCCTATCCATGATTTGCAAATCCTAAATAAAAAAATTAAAATACTTAGAAGTCAAAGTACTCTATTTTAACATGCATATATATCATTTTCATTAATTAACACCGGCCCATTAATTGATCAACAATTAAAAATCGATCCCAAAACATATATATATTTATATATATATATATAACACCTTATAAAATCATACAAATCAATAATATTAATACTAAGGAAAGCACAACAACAATAAAACGTTAATTAGTTATCACTTACAGAGAGATTATAATGATGGATATAGTATATGGTGGTGGTGACGTCCAATGGTGTACTGACTGTTTTCGGAGCGATCTGAAATTATTTTGGGATATACAGAGTTATTGATGTGCAAAATTGAGGACAACAACACTCGGCGTTTTGTCTAAATTTTTCGCGAATTTTGCACGGCGGTTTTTTAAAAACAGTTGTGGAAGCTTCAGGCTTCCACGACCGTTTCAAGAAAACCGTCGTGGAAGCTGAACCTTCCACGACGGTTTTCTATGACCGTCGTGGAAGCCTGCTGCTTCCACGACAGTTTTATAAAACCGTCATGGAAGCAGCAGGCTTCTACGATGGTTTTCGGAAACTCTGTTCCGCTCCGTGTTGTTTTGCCACATTGGCCACGACGGTTTTTTAAAAAACGGTCGTGGAATCTCCGTCGTGAAATCCACATTTTGTAGTAGTGGGGGATTGATAGGTTGTCCCGGTGACAGTGAACATTAATGGAACCAATATTGAGTTTGTGGATGGCACTGAGCAAAAGTTTGATGCAAGAATATTTGCTGCTGGCTATAGAAGTGAAGCCAATGAGTGGCTTAAGGTAATTAAATGCTAACAAAATAACTTTCTCTCCCAATTTTATTTCCTCTTAATTCATCTTTTACATCTATGCTAATTACTTCTGCAGGATTGGAATGCCAAAGAAGAAATATCCGGACCACTGGAAGGGAGAGAACGGCCTGTACTGCACCAGACTGTCGGGAAGAGGACTGAATGGGATTTCTGCCGATGCCACTACAAGAAAAGTGAGAATCAACGACAACAATTTTAGTGACGACTAAAACTTCGTCGTTGAAAGTGACATTCAATGACAGGTTGTCATTAAAACTACGCTATTAACGACAGGATGCAATACAAGCATCAACGACAACTATACTGTCGTTAAAAAGCTTTTATTAGCGACACTTTTCTTCACATTGTTGCTAAAAATTTGAGATTTTTGGCGCCAACGAGCTTTGGCACCCTCATATTGGCGGGTAAACTTTTAACGACAACTTATATAAATTAGTGACAATCATATGTCGTCGTTGAATATGTTCAAAATTAGTGATTTTTAATAATGACTAACTTTGCAGTTAATTAAACACTTTTTGTCGTAAATCATGAACTTTTAATGACGATACAATTGTCGCTGTTAAAAGTTGTCGATAAAAGTTTTGTCCAATCACATTTAACGACAAAAGTCGTTGTCATTGAAAATTTAATGAATTAGTGATTTTTAACAATAATCAATTTTGTCATTAATTTTCCAGTTTTTGTCATAAATTATCAACTTTTAGTGACGATATATTAGTCGCCGTTAAAAATTGTCAGTAAAAGAGTTGTCCAATTACATTTAACGACAAAGATCGTTGTCATCATTAAAAGTCTAAATTTTATAAAGGAGTATAATTTTTGTCATTGAAAGCTTTAAATTAAAAAAAAATGTATATTTTTGCTTTTAACTATTTTTGGCAAAAAAAAAAAAAAAAAAAAACTCAAAAGAGTCATCTATGTTGCAAAATAATATCAATATAAACACATCTAATGCCCTGGTTTATAAAAATAATTGTGAAAGCATGTATTAAGGATAATTGAACGAGAAATTTAAGATAAAAAACAAGTCGATGAAAGTACTGATATTGAATCAGTAACTGAAGCAATCCAACCTTGGCATCCTTCGGAGTAATATCTGATGTTCAATACACGTAAAATAGTTATAAGCAAAAATTAACAAAAGCACACATAAAAAACCAATTCAAAAACAGTTTACTAATTAGAAGAGCGAAGTTTAATGCTGATGTTACAACCAGATTGTGTGATTTCATTTTCTAATTTGCCATCCAACATTCGCTAATAGGTGTGAATATACATACCTCAAGACCCTTTTAGATCAGGTAACTCGTTCTTCTTTTTATAATAATAATTCAAATACATGACATTATAAATGCAAATAATTACTTAAATATTTTTTTTGCTATTTATACTCTTATCCAACATTTTTTTTAGTTCGTACTGTACATATAAATCTCGATTTTTTTTTCTACCTATTTACATCATATAAATACGATTAAAAAAAAAACTCTAACCAGAAAGTTTAGACTTTTTTTTTTAAAGAAATATTGAATTTATTATAAATTTTTGAAATATTCTTCTAGAGCAAACAAATTAAAATTAAACTAAAAAAAGGGCGGCAATTCTTCATCAAAAACAGTGGGCGGCAATTCAACTTAAAACTTGTTAGCTACTAGAAGGCAAAAATGTTTTTGGCGAAATTCAAATTCCCACCAACTTAAATTTGTTGTGTTGCTTTTCCTCCCTCATCTCCGTTATTCCCTCCCTTCAACTTCTCCCCCTTCATTATAAGAAACTCCCCCAAAAAGCCTCTCACACCCTTCCATTCTTTCCATCTCTTCTCAGCCAACAGATCCACCCAGAATTCGATGGCTCTCGTCCACAATCGTCCACAATCGTCCGTGTTTAAACAGAGCCTTGTCCACAATCGTCCGCTGTTATCAATCGTCCGCGTTTAAACAGAGTCTCGTCCACAATCGTCCGCTGTTATCAATCGTCCGCTATTCCTTGTTTCTTTTATCTCTGCTTCACACAAGAATCTCCCCCCAATATGCTCATAGGTAATTTATTTCTCTTATCAAATTTATTTGCTTTCAAGTTTCAATTTTGTGGTAATGGTTTTTGCAATTCCAAAACAGAGCCTTGTCCACAATCGTCCGCTGGATCGAAATCAAACGCCCTCGTTCACGCCCTCTAATAAACAGAACCTCCACTATTGCTTTAATCAAAAAGGTTTTATATGATGTTGACATTGATTTTAGCACAGGCTTGTATTGTTGACTTTATGGTTCTTAATAGACATTCTTCGTTGTAGCTTCGTATTTTTAGAAGCTTGATGCACTAGAGTGAAATGCTTTATACATAAACTTTATATTACAATTTTTAACTGCAATGATACTCGTTTTTGGTGCATATACGTGAAATTTGTATTAAATTATGTTCCTTTCCTCTGATGTTTGTGTAATATGTTTCTTCGATATATTTGATTCAGGATGTTTGTCTAACTCCTTATGTTCAATAGACAGATTGCCCATGTTTGTGTATGTGTGTTTACATTGCCTTTTTGTAACATGATTTTTCTACATATTTCTTTGAGAATGCAAGTCGTACTTCTGATGTACATAGTACAGATTGCCTATGGGTAGAAAATATTATTTCGTATTACTTCTCTATACATCAGTTCAATTTGGTGCATTGACAAGCTCTGTGGTGTCTCCGCAGTGTTTCCTCATCAAACCTTGTTTCAAAATGGATGGGGGAAAGTGAAAAGCTATTGTCAAATCTTTCCAGATGGCTCGTGATAGTGCTCCTTCTATTATTTTCACTGATGAGATGGATTCCTTGTGCGGCCAACGGGGTGAAGGCAATGAGAGTGAAGCATCTCGACGTATCAAAACAGAACTTCTTGTACAGATGCAAGTATTATCATTATGTGCTTTTGGGAGTAATCTCGTGGCCTTCATTTTAACTAATATGCACACGAATACTCCTTATGCTCTTGATCAGGTTAGATAATAACACCCTTCTAATCTTCTGTGTTTCTTGATCAGGTTAGGTAATAACACCATGTCTCTGGATCATGGTGTGTTGTTTATAGGTACTTTAGCTTTCCTCATCAAAACCAAGTATAAACCTTTCCATTTCTAATTGGATCCAACAACTTTTTCTGTCATTTCATTCCAATGACGACTTCTCTGAATGAGAACTATAATATATATTGGACAATGATTTGCAGGTTTGAGAGTATTGAAGAATTTGCTCATTCATATTTTAACACGGGGGATTTCCATACATCGAACAACCTTCAGCGCTATGTTGAGGTATGTTTATGAGAAAGTCATGATATCTTGAAGTATTGGTCCTAGTATCATTACATGTTTCCATGCATATGAACTTGAACACATGTGATGTGGAGAGAGAGAATAATTTGATTTTTAGTGTATTGCAGCCAAAGGAGGAACCAAGTTGAGAAACCAAGTTGAGAAAGAAGCTTCCTGAAATGGTGAAAAAGAAGAGCAAGACTGAAGCAATTCTTCGAAGATGAGAACAAGCAAAAGATAACCAAGGAATTCCTTGAACAATACCTCCAATTCAAATGCATTGACATTGGCTCTTGGAAATTTATTAACACCGAAAGTTTTCTTTTTCGTGTTGTGTAATAATGTATTCTTTTTAATTATATGAATCAAAATTTGTATTTACAATTGTAAATAATCAATAATCAATAATATTATTTTAGTAAAATTTATTTTTTTTCAATAATTTGTCTATTCCAAAATTTGTATTTATATTTATAAATAATCAAACAATAAAAAAATAATTTAGCGATAACAAGTAGGTTGTCAAAATAAGTATATTGTCGCTAAACTATGTACTTTCAATGACGACTACCTTATCGTTGTATTCGTTTAGCGACAAAATGCCATTGTCGTCTAAATGTAATCAACGATGCAAATTGTGTTTTATCAACGACAATTACTTATCGTAGAATAACACTTTCAGTGACAATGTAAGAAAGTCGTCGTTGAAACAATCAATGACACATATATACAGCGACAACTGTCGACATTGTGATTTTTTGTCGTTAATAACTTTCAACGACGACTTTCTAATTATTAACGACCACTTTTGTCGCCGTTAAAAATCGATTTTCTTGTAGTGTGCAACTCACATTGCAGCCGACATTCGCGAATTGCTGAAGAACAAAGCCTGATCAAGACTACAACCACGCGCTTCTTGTTCCCCTAAATGCTCTTTGCTTGTCATGTATTTCCCTTTTTCTTATGTAACCCTCGTGTGAACTTTTTAATTTATATGTCTGTCGTAAGAGAGGATGTTTGAATGTTGTTTATAAGATCTTGATTTTACCTTTTTACGTTGGCTTGAGCACGTTTAGTTGGAAAAAAAAAAAAAAAAACACTTAGACATCATTACTCATTTTTTGTCGTCTTCGTTAAAATTACTATCTTAAGATTGACCAAAAAAAAAAAAAAAAAAAAAATTCCATGCATATCATCACAAGTTTGTCGATCTTAACTACTTACATTCTTCGATGTAGAAAGTTGTAACATCATCCATTATTTCCCAACTGAAGTTACTTAATGTCCCATTAAAGATGAGAAATCATAAACCAACATTTGTTCCAAAAATATATATATATATATATATATCTTTGTTTGAGAACGGAAAACCACGTGAAAAGTTGACATTGTTTTTAAATTTTGAAATTATAATGAAAAAAATGAGAAATCATAAACCAAAATTTGTTATTCAACTAAAACACGTATTTATGTTTGAGAACGGAAAACCACATGAAAAGGTTGACATTGTTTGTAAAATTTGAAATTATAATGAAAAAAAAAAAAAAAAAATCTTAGACACCATCTAACCATTGACATGCTCGAATCTCAAATTCTGTCATATTTTGTCATTTTCATCATTACTATATGTTATGATTGACAAAAAGGCATAACTTTTCTATCTTACCTACCTTACTTTTATTTTCAATCTTGTGAATGAACTCACCACATCATGCCATCGTTATAAGGTTAATTTTCTTTTCTTTTGAACAATGGCATTTTGGTTTTTTGATTTTTCATCCTTTACTAGACATCAATTTCCTGAATTTGGGAACTAATGGATGATGTCAGAACATTTTACATCTAGAAAATGTAAATATCTAAAATTGCCAGAGTGATTACGACAAGCTTGTGCTTCTCAGTTAGTAATTATTAGGTTGACGCAATACGACAAAAAATGAGATTCAAACATGTAATGGTTTGAATGTCTGCGTCTAAGATTTTCTTTTACTGATTTCAATTTTAACAAGAATGTCAACGATTCTTGTCTTCTTTCGTTAAAAAGGTAAGACGACAAAAAATGAGTTATAAGAATATGTCGATAGTTAGAATAACACAGCTCCTAAGATTTTCTTTTTCATGATTTCAATTTGGGAAAATACCTAAATCTCCCCCAGGGTGTAGCCTAAACAATACTTTTAACCCTCTTCTTATGCAAATGACCAAATTACAACCCCGTGTATTTGTAAAATCAGTCCATAAATATCCCCTAAAATAATTAATTTTTTTTATATGTTAATATTATTCTTACCAATCTATCTTAAATGTTACATTAACAATGAATTAACAAAAAATACTAATAAAAGCAACTAAATATTTCATTTGAACAAATGTTTCTATTATTTTACTGTTTTTAACTTTTAAGATTGATTTTATTTAATTATTTTGTTTAACAATTAAAAACCGTATTCATTATGAGTTAGGAGGGATAAACTTTGTGTTTTCAAATTTTAACTTTTTCAGGGTGTATTTAATTTGTGACTAATTTTGCAAACACATGGAGTGTTTTGGCATTTGTATAAGAAGAGGCCGGTTACAAGTAGTATTTAGGTTAAATACAAGGGGTGTTTTAGTTTTTATCTTTCAACTTTGATATGAATGTCAACATTTCTTCTTGTTTTTCGTTCTCCAAGCTAACGTTCTGTGACTAAATTTGAACAATAAATTTTTGGTTATTGATCCGTCATCTATAATTGGACATTAAGTTCCTCACTTTTGAGAACTAATGGATGTTGGGACTTTCTCTGTGAAGGAATGTTAGTAAACAAGATCAACAACTAGTGATGAGTTTCATTTTTTATTTTTTATTTTTATTGTACTCAGTGTTGATATATTGATTTTGGTAATAATAATGTACAAGTAAATCGAGTTTGAAGCATGTCATCTACAATACTTAGAGTAGTATCAACATTATTTTTTGCAACAACAAATTTACTAAAGAATTTCTTTTGATTTTTCACAACACAAGCATATTTTTGGTTTTCAATGATTCGTCTTTAAAAGGATCATCGATTACTTTAATTTTTTTGAAGCTGAACTGGCTGATCTTTTATTGAATTAAATCATTGGAAACATCAAGATAGATACAATCCGGTACCTCGTCCAGTCAAAAACACTATATGGTATGATCAAGAGCAAAACGAGCTAGTGTGTGGGCTGGGTTATTCGCCAAGCAAGAAATAGCACAGCAAGAACCACCACCAGACTCTTATAATAATTAAATCCTATAATAATTTAAGTATTGTAATTTTCACATTAAATGTCGGTTAAAAATTAGTAAAGCAACCAGTAGTTCTACTATTTCTAATTCCATATCATGGAAGTCGAATTATATATCTTTTCTTTCTTTTTTCTTATCATGTAGGCGCCATCAAAAAGTACTCTTCATGTTGTTAGCGCACCTATGTTTATATACACATACATATAAATATATATATATATATATGTATATATAGATATTGCTAGAAAAGGATATATTCCTTACACGTCTCATTAAATTAATATATATACATACTTTGTCAAATTAAATGTATGATTTTTGAACTTTGGAGTGGGGGATTCGAATTATGTACCTTTAAATAAAGTCAGTGATATTAGCTCAAGGTTCTGCAACCACATTAAATTTAAGATTTAAACATGTCAGCTTTAATAAACTTTGTTAGAGTGTATTAAAGTTTGTTCAAGTTGTTTTATACTCCTTAAAAATAAATAAAAAATAAAAGAGAGAGAGAGGACTACCGTTACTTCCGGTAGCCAGCTCCTACTATGACTACCGTTACTTCCTCCTTTTTTTTTTTTTTTTTTTTTTTTTGGATTTTTCTCATATCTTTTTTCCTTTTAATCTGAATTTCCATAATACCACTTCAATGAAGAATCCCTTCTCCTTTAACCGTCTTATCTATAGAGCAAAGAAGCTTGACAGCTCAATAGTTTATGGTCAAAGTTACGTTATAAATGGCTTTGGGCACTTCTAGTTCATCACCAACTCTCTCTACCCTTTATTTTGCATGAATCTTGGCTTGATGTGTATATAAAAATATGAAATATATTAATATATATGTGACTCTCACGATGTGCTATACTTATTGTCTTGTTTGATGAACGTTTAACACATCAGCAAGGTAATTAATTGAAATGAGATTCTCACTAAATATTTGTTTTTATATACTTAATTTAAGAGACATGATAATTATGTACTTATTTGAAAGAAAGTGAAGAATTTGATTTTAAAATTTTGAGATACATTAGCGAAACTTAATAATATGTGAACAAAAATAATCGTTAATTCTGAAAAGAAAAATCAAAATTCTAGTTTGGTAGGGCCAAAGTTTTCAATATGTACATGTAAATGAAACCAATTTTCGGTTAGATTCCTATTCCTTCAACTTCTCTTTATGTTCTTGTTACTTTTTTTAGTTTGTCTTTGAGATTGAACTACTTAATTAAGGGAAAACTCTGATATCTTTTTTACCTCTATTGGTTTTTTTATTCGTTCCTAATTAATTGATAACTAACCATCATGGATTAATTTTCCTTTACAGTGTGTTTGGTAGGAAAGAAAAGTGGAAGGTGGAAGAATTAGTAAAAGGATTATGACATTCATTGTTATTTGGTAGGGTAGAATGGAGGAAGGAGGGGATTTGAGTAGGGATTGAATCCTTCCAATGCAGCTACCAAATCGATTTCATACCAAACAACATAAGAGAAAGGATCTCTCCCTCCTTTCTCATTTCTCTTACCTATGTGATCTACTACTCCATTGTTCCTATTTTCTCTCCTTCCTACCAAACATACCCTTAAAGTGTGTTTGTTAAGAGAGAACAATGGAAGAACAACGGAAGTAAGGAGAGGATTATAGAGATTAATGAAATGGTTTTGACATTTATGATTGTTTGGCAGGATACAAAAATGAACGGAAAGGATTATGGGACGAATTAACTCTCTCCAAATTCTTCGAAACACTATAATTTTGATCCCTTCTAAATTGGATAGATTGCTGGAGGAATTGCAAATCAAATATCATAAGATAAATGGCATCTCCTTCCTTCCTTATTTCTCTCACGTATGTGATCTATTATTCCCTTCTTCCAATTTTCTCTTATTCTGATCAAACATACCCTTATGGTGGGATTCTTTGTTTATTTATTTTAATCTTTCAAATAAATTTGAGTGAGAAGCTTTGCTCCTCCCTTTCATTTATTATTTAAAAAGATGATAAAACGATTTTCTTTTTAAAGCTTTATAACTTGAATGACATATTTCATTATATTTCAAAGATTCATGGCTATGGTTTTTATCTTCTGCTCATTGTATAGTATTAATGACTTAAAAAGAGTACACATACAATATGTGTGACGACCCGACCTCTCAGGCCGTCTTTTAAAAACTTGCTTACTTGCATCTTATTTAAATCGTTACTAATTCATTTTTAGTTCTTTTTTTTTTTTTTTTTTTGAGAACTTTGATTACAGAAGAAGTGATTTTTAAAAATCATAATAATTAAAATTAGTTTTAAACGAAACATACTAACATAACATTTTAAACATAGTCATACCAGTGTCTAAGTAAGTCTTTCATACCTAAGTATTAAAATGTACTAACATCAAAACAACATTTAACAAATCCTTAAAAACATGTGCGGAATACAAAAATACGGGTGGCATCCATAGAACCCATCACACTTTCACCCATCACACATCCGCACCGCCAGTCCATCAATGCTTAATATGTCATAGGCAACATGCCTGAACTTTTTCTACAGTGGGAAACATAAAGGGGTGAGATAAACTCAGTAAGCATAGATGTACAATCCCACAAATGCATACAATTTAAAATGCATGGCAGATTATGTAATTATCATTTTATTCATTCAACATCTTATGGGCCCTTGTGTTCGTACCGGGGTGCGTGTGACTTTAAATGGGGAAGACGGAGGAGCGACCCAATCCCTCATCACCCAAAGTCATAACTTTAACTTCATTGATCATAATTTTCTCCCATTTGGCCGGAGGCAAATATCCTCCCATTCGGTGGAGATTGATACGACACATCATTAATTTCACTTTCTTATATATTAAGCCATATGATGAGCATGCAAGAATGACATGTTCAATAAAGCGTGTATGTAAATACATCATCATGGCATATTTTAGTAAAACGTGTAAATAAACACGTCATCATAACATACTTTCGTAAAGTGTGTAAAGAAACACATCATCATGGCATCATATCATATCATCAAAAATAAACATCGAGTTCACATCGTGCATATCATATAAACAACCACACTGTAGGTGTGGTCTATACTTACAAAAAATCGCATAATTGTGTATCCGCGTAGATTGTTTCCGGCTCTACCCTCAAGTCGATGTGGTGTCCTAATTTTAAATCGACAGTTAAAGTAAGATTTTTGAATCATTTTCGATTATGAATATATGTTCTCTTAATTAATAATTAATTTCAATTTAATTATTAATTTGTTTCTAAGTTTTTTTAAGAATAACATCCTTAATTATTAATTAGATGATTATCATAACATAATTTCTTAATTAATAATTAATTAATTTTAAATTTAAATTAATTAATTATTAATCAATTATTGAGTTAATTATTTAATACTTAATTCCTTATCTATTATTTCACTTAATTCCACTTTGTTTATAATTTGGGTCCATTAGGTGACCATGGATAACCATGGTCTTCCAATATCATATTGGGCCATCTTTATGGGTTGTAGGCTTATTGGATCTATTGTGACCCATTTACTTGTAATTGGCTTAAACCATTTCCAAATAGTGTTTTGGCCTTATTATTGTTTTGGACCCGTTAAAACCCATTACACCTTGTTGTCTTTATCAAGTTTTGGTCAATAATTACATGGAATCTAAGCAAGCCTAGCGGCGAGTTCATTTCTCGTCACCGAGCCCTTAGGTAATAATTTATCAATTTGCCCTTATTTCGGTGATTCAAGCATTTTTAAGCTTAAACTTGTTAAATCTTTTGACCTTAGCTTTTAGTAATCTCTCATGCAATTTTATAGGTTCAAAAAACCTCTAGTTACAGCCAAAAACATTCTCCCCATCAAATTACAATTTTACCTCTTAGTTTGGCAAAATTACAATTTTGCCACTAGACATACCCTTTATAATCTAGACTTATTGAATGGCTTTTAAAAATTTATCCTAGAGCCTTAGAATAATTTTTACAGTGCCCCTAGGCTCTCAAAATGGCTTTCGTAACTTATTACATTTCTAAGCACGATCAAATAAAAGTATTACATTTACGCCCCCCTTTTATGTTTTTTAAGGTTGTATATTTGACTATAACATAAACCGTATTATTTCTTGTATTTATTTAGCTTAATATAATTTTTTAAGGGTGACAAAGATGCTGTCTAATTATAGCCTAAGCAGATTTTATAATTTGACCCGTTAGTTATTTATTTTTGCATTTTAGTCCTTATTTAGCCCCAATTAGTTTCCAATACCTTTTGATTCATGTTTTTTATACTTAATGTCCTTATAAAGTGTTCTCACAGGATCAGGACACATTTTTAACAAGTTTTTTTTTTATATTTTTGACCCTAAATTTTCTATATTTACATTTTGACCCCCAAATGGCGTTTTGGTCATTTCTCATCCATTTATCACCAAAATTTGATAGAAGATCTATTTTAAGTCTCTAGTGATGACTTTAAATTTTCGGATTCAAATAAAGTCTTTAGGCTGGTGAAATTATGATTTTACCCCTTGAAGGCAAAATCGTCATTTTTGACATTTTAATTTTTGACCAAACTTGAGCTCTTCTTATGACTTATTACAAGAGTAATATTCTGTTCTTCTACATGAGTATGAAAATCCCACTCAAAATACAATTTTCCAACTTATTAACATATATGCCAAAATGTTATTTTTGGTACTTAATAGTCATTGATTCTTATTCTAGCCTATTTGTGATATCAAAATATTCTCCTTATCATGCATGCTTTCATAAAACAGGGGACATAACATATCAACATGCCAAAATCTCCTATTCTCATACATCAATACTCATTTCATGTCATATAATCATAAAAATCACATAAACATACTTTTCATCATATTCCATACACAAATCATATTTTCTAGTCATTTTAAATCATGACCATCACATATATTATCTCATTAGGTAGCAAACCAACATTTTAATCATTTACCATGCCAAGATTTTCTTATTTGTAAGAACACATTTTGAAAGAAAAGTTATAAAGAACTTGGTAAATCACTAGTTTACAAATCATTTACCTCTTAGAAAAGTAGTGAGTTCCTAGCTCATGTTGAAGGCATTGAACCATTCTTGGATCCTTGAGGTAGGGGGGCTAGAATGGAAATAAAACATGACTTTAAAAGCATTTTTAAAATATCATTTTTCCTTCTAGGAAACAAGTGCAAAAATATAGGTTTTTATCTTGGAAAACACTTGGAATAACTCTTCCTCCTTGTAAAAAAAAAAAAAGGTTCTTGGGAATGGGTGAAAGGAGATGAAGAATATTTTTGGCTTCCCTTAGCTACAAATTTCATCGACAATGAAGGGAGGAAGAGAGGAAACTTTTCTTTGCTTGTATGATTTTAATGAAAGCACTACTAGAAAAGAGGGATTACACGACGGGTTCCAGGGGGGAACCGTCGTGTAATATTATTATTTAAAATTTTTTTTTATTTTTTTGGTGATTTTCCACGGGTGGCCTAACCTGTATTTTATCCAATACACGATCCAAGATATTAACTTCATTGATCAAACTAAAAATACACACCAATTATTACATTACAAGTTTATACATCATAATTAATGAATTCCATTACATGGCTAGCCCATTCTCCCCTAATCAAATCCAAATCCTCAGAAGAATAAAATTCTTTACTTTCAAGTGCGTAAATTCCATTCAACACTATATCCCTCATAAAACCTAAAATAAAATAACCACATTCAACACTTCCCTCTTAGAGAGGACAAGGACGGTTCGAGATTTTGGTTTTACAGTCTCGTCTCCTTCTAATCCCTTCTCCGGTTGTCATCTTCCAATCTGTTAGGGCCCTATCAAATTGGTAAAATTCAAACTAATTAAGATGCATATAATTAAGATTAAAAAAAATAACATATTAAAATTGACTTACATGTTCATTAGCTCAGTAAAATTGTCGCGTTTCTTCTCCCGAAGAGGATCAAAATAAAGGACGAGGTCCTCCCAGGGGTCAATGACACCCAAAACCCAATGTCTCCCTCTGTTATGTGGCACAAGATAAAGCCGTTCTTTTGGTGCGTCACGCAAAAAGCTGAGAAGATTGTCGGCTCGCTCTCTCCTGCCAGCATCTTCAGTATCTATTCTCACCGGTGAGATCAAGCTTGGAGACACAAACACAAACTTCTCAGCTTGCCCGTTAATTCTACATAGTTCCTCCAAATATCTGCATAACCGTATCAAAATTGTTACTCTACATGAAATATAGAAGAATTTCCAGATAAAAAGAAAATTTAAGATAAAGAATGTCGTACCTCATGTAGACTAATATACAATTCGCACTGATTTCTTGTAAATTAATGAACTCATAAATATCTTCAAAGCTCAGAAAGACAGGCATATCAAAACCCATGATCGTGTATGGTATTGGGATCTCAATCTGATTACCTTGACGCATGGAACTATGTGCATAATAAGCCAAAGGCCTCATTGCCCTGTTCATGTTATTAAAGTCGAACACCAGTTTTTGTTCTTGCGCAACTTGTTGTACCTCAGTTCGAGAGTCGATCGTTTTATTTCCAGCCTTTTTTTGGCATTTTTTGTTGCCAGCTGCTGGGTCGGGAACATGACTAGGCCCTCGACTCGCCTTGTTCATACTCGTGTCGAGCTCAACTAAACTTTTAGGCCAAGCAACAAACCCATTAACAGCATCCTCCACAGTGGTTGCGTCGTACGTCGGTATAGGTATGGTGATTTTTTTAATTTGGGCACATTGATTGACACTCGCACGTTCCCTTCCCCCAGTGGAATCCCATGCACCGTATCGGTGGGGAGGCTCTCGAGCCATGCTCTTCCAAACGCAACAAGCAACTGTCCACCCTGAACTTCATCAAAGATATAGAGCTTACACTCTTGACTGTCGACCGGCATGGTTGGCGGCTCAGCAACTCCATGTTGTTTTTCTTGGGCAGAGCAACTAGCCTTAAAGCTGTTGTGTTGGTCCACGGTTGGCACATTCTTGGGATCAACCGACGGCTCCACATCTTTGTTCGCACATAGACCACGCACCAACGCCTTTAATTCTTCTATTTCATGTCTCATTGATTGTACTTCATTGTCTTTCTTCGAACTTCGACTTAGGTTAAAGTACTGAGACGGCTTTACGAACTTTGATTGGCCACAGACACGGCCTTTGTGTTCGGGTCTAGATAATGCCTGTGACAATACGTCATTAGTGCCAACTGATTCGAAAGTGCCTTGGCTCGCATGTGTGTTGTACTCCATCTACAAGATTATTAACAGAAATCATTTAAGCAAAAGGGTTGTAAGTACGTATAGTAGTGATGAAGAAATCATTGTTAGTTAGTAAACTTACTATCAACTCGCTAACTTTTTGACATTCTAGATTTTTCAACTCTCCATCTGCGGCTGTCTGTTGCTCTAGCCACAAACCATCTCTTTTTCCCCATTTCCCAGTCTTCTTAAACTGTAATTAACATCATTAGTATAAAAGGGGATACGATTTAGTACAAACGAAATTTATTGACATACCATTTCCTGGTCGAGCTTCCTATACGATTTCATGAGTATTCGTTGTTTGTCCTTATTTCGCTTCCACGATCAGATAGTTGTTGGAATTGCGAGGACGTTCTATACTGAACGAATTTCATCCAATCCTCTTCTTCAATATTGGGGTAGTTGTCAATAACTTTTTGCGGCCGTGTCCACACACTTTCTTCATTTAGAAATTCCTCGACAAATGTCTTGTACAGATCATACCGAAAATTCCTTGCAGCTTCACCACATGATTTTAAACAAGTGCTCCGGAAGCTTTCATCCACGGTGAAAGAAGTAACAGTTTTTTTCCAAATAATATCTTTCAATCCGTCTAAATCACGAGATCTCCAATATTGAATCCATATTGGAACGTGCTCTCGAGCGAGCACACCAATCCAGCTCATCAATTCGTCACCGTGCTTCCCTTCCGGTTGTCCTTTCTCGTCAAACATGACTTGAATTCGTTCACCTCTTTTCCTTGCCATATGGACACGTTTCATTATTGTTGCCCTTCGCTTGCCCTCGACAGTGGGATCCATCGGGTTTCTCCTTCGTGCCCGTCCCCTTTTTGGAATGTTCCATTGTATTCGTTCACCTATATTTATTGGCAAAAAAAAAAAATTAATGGGTGTTCGAAATTTTTTCTTATTTTTTTTAATTGTTATTAAGTTGGCGCAAATAAAATATAGTGGAAATATAACAATAAAAAAGTTGTAGTGGAAATATAACTTTAATGTTATATTTCCACACGGGCACCTGGCGCCCCACACATATAATACGTATAAAACATGTTTTTTACATGGAAAAGGACCCTCAAGACACGATATTGTGATCCACATGAGGCCAACAAAATTTTGAACTTCTTCTATATGTGTAAATGTTTATTCTTACATCTAATTAGTTTATAAATTGCAATCTACGTTTTATACGTTTAAAATAAAGCATCGAAGTATGTTGTGGGCGGGAAAAAATCATGTGTATGCTTTTATACATATATAATAGTGATTGCTTCTATATTATTCCTCCAAAAACTCAAGTTGACATTTCATCGAGCATGTTGTGGGCGGGAAAAATTCATGTGTATGTAAAGTGCCAAAACAATTCACAAACCATTAATCTACAAAGAGCAACATTATGAACTAAAACACCCATGTAAAAAAATGGATCTTTAGTGACAAACAACAAGACAAAATCGCAAATTTATTTTACGTTGTATATGAAGTTACCTTGCTTTTCTTTGAAGATGAATAGACACGGCCACACCAAGAGATTGGCGACGGCGGCGGCGGCAATGACAGCGACGGCGTCGGCAACGGCGGCTTCACCATTTTTTAAAAGAGAGTTGGCGGCGGCTTGGAGAAGGAAGTGGGTACTTGAGAAATTTAGAGAGTGTGAAGAGAAATGAGAAGGTATGTGGAGAGAAAAGGAGAGGAGGTTGTATTTAAGTAATGGGTTTTCGCGCGGATTTCGAAAAATGAAAGTTGAAAATTTTCAAAATTTTTTGACGATTACACGACGGTGTATTTGAAAACCGTCGTGTAATAGGGGGATTACACGACGGTCCAAAAATACCGTCGTGTAATCCCCCTTTCTGGGGGTTTGCACGACGGTCCCTGGGACCGTCGTGTAATCCCCATTTTACACAACGGTTTTTCCAGAGGACCGTCGTGTAATCCCCTTTTTCGGGTGATTACACGACGGTTCTTTTGACCGTCGTGTAAATTTAATCCAGATTTGTCACCACATTCCGACAACCTCATACCACTGTGTTGTATACACAAAATTACGCAAACTGTAGCATTGATCCTGATTCAAATTTAATATTCAATATATATATAGCAATGAACATAACAAACTAAATATGGTATAGATCATGATGAATTATAATAAAAATTAAGTCATGTACTTGTACAAAATAAATGGCATAATGTTCAAGTTTTTTTTCTTTTTTCTCTTTGCTGCCTCAACACGTGTCCATTCAATATCTGGTCGAACCAAGTGTGAAACATCATCATCGAATTCATCAATCTCCTCAACCGGTGGCATTCCCTGTGTGAAAGATGGAATGTCGGAGCAATCTTCCTCATCTTCTTGCCCATCACGGTACAATTTTGGCTTCATCGGCACTACTAAGGACAACTCTACATTGCTGGGATCCGTTGTATAAAATACTTGGATTGCTTGTGATGCCATAATGAATGAATCATTTTTGTATCCCAATCGTCTAAAGTCCACAACTGTGATGCCATTACTGTCAATCCTTACATAATTATTGTCTGCCTATTTGCACTTAAAGAGTGCTACATGTAAACCACAGTAATCGAGTTCCCAAATATCTTCAATAAAACCGAAGTAGTTCATAGTTCCATAAACTGGATTCTTGTCCTTTGCAGATGAAATATGCATTGTCTTAGCACGGATACTAACACCATTATTTTGAACGGGATGCTTCTCATCTCTTTCGCGAGTGTAGAATGTATAACCATTGACGAAGTACGATGTATACCGTGTAACAATCGTCAACGGACCTCTAGCGAGGTTCATTAACTCTTGCAAACAGCCGTCCTTCTAAAAGACATGACTTCGTAGCCATAGACGAAACGTCCGATTGTGGTCATCGTGTATCAACTTTTCATTTCGTCCTCTTCTTGGATATTTATCTCTTATTTCCTGTAGGTGAAGCTCAATAAAAGGCTCAACTTCAACCCTATTATGTAAAGTATATAGACAAGCTTTCTCCCATTCACATCGATTTACCTGCGATGGAACGCCGACGGATAGTCTTTTCCAGTCAATGTTTGTAGTCTTCGGCAACCCAATCGCCTCCGTGGTGGACAAATACACGGAGCAAAATTCGACCGATTCCTCCGCAATGTAGCTTTCTACTATACATCCTTCTGCCCGATTTCGGTTCTTGACATAACCCTTCAAAACCTTCATGTACCTTTCAAAAGGATACATCCATCTCAAGTACACCGGTCCACATAGCTTCACTTCCCGGACTAAGTGCACCGTTAGATGAATCATTATGTCAAAAAATGAGGGTGGAAAGTACTTTTTAAGCAAGCACAAAGTCTTAACCAACTCTAATTGTAGCGAATCTAGTGTCAATGGATCTATTACCTTAGAGCATATCGAGTTGAAAAATGAGCATAACTTGGTAATTGTGAATCTCACATCATTCGTTAAAACTCCTCGCAAGGCCAGCGGTAATAACTGTTGCATCAAGATATGACAATCATGTGATTTCATGCCATTCAGCCTCAGATCCTTCATAGACACCAACCTTTTCAAGTTGGAAGAATACCCGTTGGGCACTTTTACAGAAGCGAGCCACTCACAAAGCTTTCTTTTTTCTTGTCTTGATAGTGTGTACTTCGTCGGAGGTAAGTAAGTTGCATTCCCTTTCTTCGTAGGGATCAAGTTAAGTCTAATCTTCAATTCCTTAAGATCCAACCGTGCCTTCTCACCATCTTTGCTCTTATTAGGAATGTCTAGCAACGTGCCCACTATTGATTCACAAATGTTTTTCTCAATATGCATCACATCCAAGCAATGACGAACAAAAAGTGTCCTCCAATATGGAAGTTTGTAGAAGATTGATCGTTTTTTCCAAGGGCCGTCTACCACGGGATCATTGTTACGCCGTTTTCTTTTCCCGAGCACCACTTTCAAATCCTTAACCATCTCATAAACGTCTTCGCCGGTCAAAACCCGGGGAGGGTTTTTTTCTTCCGTTTTGCCATCGAAAGCCTTTTTCTGTTTGCGGTATCGATGATTTTGTGGTAAGAATCTCCTATGACCAAGGTAAACGGTTTTCTTACCATTCTTCAATCGGATGGAGGATGTTTCTTTCATACAAATGGGACAACTGATAGAACTCTTGAATGAATAACCAGATAGATTTCCATAAGCAGGAAAGTCATTGATTGTCCACATCAACATTGCACGGAGTGTGAATGTCTCTTGACGGTAAGCATCTCTAACTTCGATCCCCTTTTCCCATAAGCTCTTTAGATCATCGATTAGTGGTGCTAAGTACACATCAATGTCATTCCCTGGTTGTTGAGGACCATATATCAATAAGGTCAACATCAAGAACTTTCGCTTCATGCTCAACTTCGGAGGGAGATTGTAGTTGACAAGTATGACGGGCCAAGTACTATGCCTACTACTCATATTACTATGTGGGTTAATTCCGTCCGCCGAGAAACCAAGACATAGATTCCGTGGTTCCGCACAAAATTCAGGATGATCGGCATCAAAGGTCTTCCATTGTGGTGCATCGACTGGACGTCTAAGCATACCATCTTCAACACGTTTATCATGGTGCCAAGTCAAATTCTTGGCATGCTTGGCATTACGGAATAAACACCGTAGACGCGGTGCCGGAGGAATGTACCATAACACCTTTGCTGCCATTCGTTGGCTTCTTGCCCTTCTTCCATCTTGGCTCCTTACAAACCGGACATTCATCCAAATCCTCGTACGCATTTCGGTAAAGGGCACAATCATTTGGACATGCATGAATTTTTTCATATTCCATTCCCAAAGTGCTCAACGTCTTCTTAGCTTCGTACATACTAGCGGGTATTTTATTATCAACCGGTAGATCCTCTCTTAGAATTGTAAAAGAGCCGTGAAACTAGAATTTGTCCACCCTCTCGATGCCTTCATGTTCCATAATTTGACCAATGCGGACAATTTCGTATATTTACTACACCCGTCATACAAGGGCATCTAGACATCATTCATCATTGCTTCAAATAACTCCGGACGATGCACAAACTGTTCTTCCAAATCATTAACCATATCAAACAAATTATCTCCTACAACTTCCTCAACAACATCATCTTTCGCTTTGTTGTTCGATGATGGATTAAAACACATTTCACCGTGTAAATATCATGTTTGGTACGAACAAATAATCCCACGCACAAGCAACTGTCTTCTAACTTCATCAACTGGATGAGATCTATGATTTCCACAATCCACACAAGGACATCGAATCTTATCATTCTTCATGTGAGTTTCCGCAAATGACAAAAATTCTTCAATCCCATCTCGATATTTTCTAGTCAATCTATTAGCCCACATCCATTTTCGATCCATTTCCAAGAACCCGACCTAAATCGATATGATATTAAATTTATCATACAAATTATTCAATAATCAAGTTTTTGCATTTAAAAACACAACGTATATATATATATATATATATATATTAAGCTATTGAAAAAAGTCAACAACTAATCGTACAGAAAAAGAAAAAAAAAGAGAATATATACCATTTTTGACATCTACAATAAATCGTCAATAAAAATCAAATAAATAAAAAGAAGAGTAAGTAATAATCACAATACTTACAAATATTCAGTGTACGCGAGTATTGGTATCGCGGTGGAGGAGACGTGGTTTCGCAGGTGTCTGTGATGTTTTTCACGGCTGCGCGATAGATCTGTAATGAGATAAAATGAGGGCTGCTATTAAGGAAAAAAAGTTAGGAATACACGACGGGTTTTAAGAACCCGTCGTGTAATCTAGACTTTACACGACGGTTCCAAGGAACCGTCGTGTAAAGTAGGCTCCGAAGAGCACTTTACACGACGGTTCTTTGGAACCGTCGTGTAAAGTTGCTCCACAAAGCACTTTACACGACGGTTCCAAGGAACCGTCGTGTAAAGAGGCAACTTTACACGACGGTTCCAAAGAACCGTCGTGTAAAGTCCAACTTTACACGACGGTTCCATAAAACCATCGTGTAAAGTGGTCCGCGGAGCATTTTACACGACGGTTCTTTGGAACCGTCGTGTAAAGTGCTCTTCGGACGGAGATTACACGACAGTTCCTTGGAACCGTCGTGTAAGGTCGGACTTTACACGACGGTTCTAAAGAACCGTCGTGTAAAATGCTCCGCGGAGCCACTTTACACGATGGTTTTATGGAACCGTCGTGTAATCTCCGTCATGTAATTTATTTTTTGTAGTAGTGAAGAGCAGCCGACCAGCGGCTCACCAGGAAGCCCGCCCCGAGAAGCCGAGGGAGGATCGGCCTAGGGAGGACCGGCCGAGGAAGGATCGGCCAAGGGAAGACAGGCCGGCTGGTCGGCACGAGTCTCGCTCCAGCCGTCCTCGGGAAAACCGATCGACTGCTCCTCCACCAGCACCTCGCGTCGGCCGAGATGAACCGTCCAGTCTCGAGTCCTCGATTCATTGAGCGATGGTCAATAAATTTGCCGAGCAGTTGAGCGTCGAGGTCGCCGAGTCTTCCACGCGGTCCGACCATATAGAGGCCATCGCCGAATCCACCACCACACTAATCGGGGTAGGTACAACTTCGATTTTATTTTCAGTTCCTTTTACAGATATTTTGTGTTTTCTAACCTTCTTGCCATCAGATTCTTTGCGTCGTCTTCTCCGGGAGCACAGCAGCAAGGGCTCACGCGAACTGGATGGCCGACGAGCTGAAGTCCGCCGAAGCCGACGCTAGGGGCCCTGAGGAAGTCGGAGAAGGATGCAAGGGCTGCCAGAACTGCCGCTGAGGAGGCCAAGAAGGTGGCCGAGGAGACGGCGAAGGCTGCCGTGGACAAGGCGAAGGCCGTCGAGGAGTCGGCGAGGTCGGCTGAGGACAAGTTGAGAAGGGCCGAGGACTGGGCGACCTCAGCCGAGCGGAAGGCCGAGGAGGCGTAGACTTCGCGGCTCGAGATGAAGGCGGCACTGAAGAAAGCCGAGGAGGAGCCGCTGCTGCTCGGGCCGAGCATAAGCGATACGTCGAGATCGCCCTCCCCGCCGCACACGACGACACCCGGGCAGAAGCAGTAGCGGAGTACCTCGAATCCGAGGACTTCAGAGCTCGCCTAGTCTCCGAGTACCAAGACGGTATGCGGGACATGAAGGCTGGTTTTATCGCGACCAACCCATCGTTGGTCGGGGTGAACTGGTCTTTTGTTCCCGACTGGTCCGAGGAGACCGCGGTCGAGGAACTCTTGGAGGAGGGCGAAGTGTCCGGCGCTGCCCCGGTGCCCGAGAACATAGTCATTCTCAACGAGCCAGAGCAGCCTGAGGCTCCCGAGCAGCCCGCCGCACCTGAGCAGCCAGGCCTCCCCGAACAGCCGGCGACAGACCAGCCGACCTCTCCAGCCCTTGACGTCTCGATGGACGACCTCTTTCCCGATCAGCTGGACTAGAGCCTGCTTTTGTGCCCCTTTTTTTGTTATTTTTTTTATTTTTTGGGTTCGGGGGTGCCCAAATTGTACCCTCCTTCTTGATGTATTTATTTTTTCTTTTTAATGAACAAAGTATTCTCTCTTTTTTGCCATCTTTGTCTGCTTGTTATGATTACATATATGCATATATATATATATATGTATATATATATTTTTTTGCGAAGTGTAGTTCTGGCCGGGCACTTGGCTTTTATTTCCATCCGAGTACTCCTCCCCCCTAGTTGGTCTGGGTGAACTTAGAGTTGACCCGAGTCCAACCATCTTGGGTGCTGGTCGGGTACCTGGTTGGAACTAATCCTAGTTGCAGAGTTAAACATGGTTCCTGGTCGGACACGTCTAATTCTGGTCGGTGTCCGGTCATAGGACAGATATTTGTTGGGTCCTGGTTGGGCACGTCCAATTCTAGTCAGTGTCCGATCATAGGACCTATCTCCATGGTCCGAGAACCACAGGAGTTGTCTGCGTGGGCAGATATTTGTTGGGTCCTGGTCAGGCACGTCCAATTCTGGTCGGTGTCCGGTCATAGGACCTATCTCCGTGGTCCGAGAACCACAGGAGTTATTCAGGATAACTAATAATTACAGGGTAACTAATAATTACACATTTTTGGGTAAACTCTATTGTATATATCGGCCAACGCCATTTTTACAAAAATTCACTAATAAAAACGCTTCAGGTGGTCGGCATTCCATAGGTATCCGAGCAATCTGCCGTCCTGGTCGGCTAAGCGATACGTTCCCCGGGTGGACAATCTCGGTGACCGTGTACGGGCCGTCCTATTTCGGGCCAAACGAGCCGAGCCCGGGTTCTTGAACCAACACCTTTTTAACACAAAATCCCCTACTCGGAATACTCGGGGTCGGAACCTCTTGTCATAATATCTGGCTACAACCTGGTTCCGGGCAGCTGTTCGGATTAGTGCTTGTTCATGCCGTTCCACGACTAGGTCGAGCTCGGGAAGCATATGCTCGGCGCTATCCTCTTCATCGTAATTCTCTACTCGGAGGCTCGGCAGACCGACTTCAACCAGCATGACAGCCTCTACCCCGAATGCCATCGCGAATGGGGTCTCCCCGGTTACGGTGCGCTTGGTTGTTCGATAAGCCCATAATACCCAGGGTAGTTCATCGATCCATGCCCCCTTGTGTCTTTCAAGGTTCTTTTTCAAGTTCTCCTTGATTGTCTTGTTGGCGGCCTCCACCTGACCATTGCTCTAGGGGTACCCGGGAGAGGAGAATACCTTCTTGATCCCGAACTGTTCGCAGAGCGCGATGAACTTGGGATTGTCGAACTGCTTCCCATTATCTGTCACAACGGTGTGGGGGAGC
Source organism: Ficus erecta (assembly GCA_008635985.1). Classification (NCBI taxonomy): domain Eukaryota; kingdom Viridiplantae; phylum Streptophyta; class Magnoliopsida; order Rosales; family Moraceae; genus Ficus; species Ficus erecta. The sequence goes on along the minus strand of BKCH01001429.1, from coordinate 94,900 downwards.
CCGAATCGACAAATTATGCTCTTCCACAAGAAGCCAGTGCACTTTGCCTCCGTTTGCTGGGCCAATGGCTCCACTTCGACCCACTTCGTAAGGTAGTCTATTGCTACGATGCAATAGCGAAGTTGTGACCGAGCCATAGGGAGTGGTCCGATCAGGTCGAGGGCCTATTTGGCGAACGGCCAGGCGCATACCACCGAGGTCAGCTTCTCGGGGTGAGACCTGATCGCCTTGGCAAATTACTGGCACTTGAGGCATTTCTGGGTGAAATCCATCGCATCTTTGCCCATGGTCGGCCAGTAGTACCCCTGTCGAAGGCACTTGAAAGATAGGGCTCTCCCCCCTGAATGGTTCCCGCATACTCCGCTGTGTATCTCCTTCATTAAGTACTAGGCTTCAGCAGGGCCGACGCAGCGCTGGTAGGGAGAAGAGTATCCCCGGCGGTAAAATTTTCCATTGATGAGTGTGTACCTTGCCGAGGTGTTCTTTACCCGCCGAGCCTCTTCTCGGTTCTCGGGCAGTTGGGACTCGGCAAGGTACCTGACGATCGGGTCCATCCAGGTAGTGGCGTTCTCGGAACAGAGGACCTGCTCTTCTCACTCGATGCTCGGCTGGTCTAGCCGTTCAATGGGGAACGAGACCAGACCATCGAGGTCATTCCCCGAGGCGAGCCGAGCGAGGGCATCTGCCTCGATGTTCTCTGAACGCGGTATCCGGGTAACCACCTGGGTCTTGAATTGGCCGAGCAGGACTTTCACCTTGTCCAGATACTTCGCCATTCTATCCTCCTTCATCTGGAACTCCCCGGTCACCTGATTGACAATGAGCATCGAGTCGCTGAACACTTCGATGTCTTGCACACCAAGTTCTCGGGCTAGACTGAGTCCGGCAATAACAGCCTTGTACTCCGCTTCATTATTGGACGCCTTGAAGTTGAAGCGGAGTGTCTGGCTGGTCTTGTACTGGTCGGGACTCACGAGGACAAGCCCTGCACTGGAGCCCCCCGAGTTTGAGTACCCGTCAACAAATAGCTTCCACCTTGACATGTTCATGTCACGAGCCGTTAGGTCGTCTTCCTGGGGCGCTGCGACCGCCTTCTCCGATTTTGCTCAAAACCGTCGTGTAATTATCCTCCGAAAATTTTCAAAATTTCAAAATTTCAAAATTTTAAATTTTCAAAAAAAAAAAAAAGAGAAGGATTACACAACGGTTTTGCTCAAAACCGTCGTGTAATCCTTCTCTCTCTTTTTTTTTATTTTAAATTATGAAATTTTGAAATTTTGAAAATTTTCGGAGGATTATTACACAACGGTTCTAAAAACCGTCATGTAATCCTTCCTTTTTTTTTTCAAATGCTACCGGATTACACGACGGTTCCAACAAAACCGTCGTGTAATATTGTTTAAGACGACAGTTTCACAAAAACCGTCATGTATTTTCCGTCGTGTAAGCCAACTTTTGTAGTAGTGATGAGTTCAAAAGGGAGATGGCAAAGGAGTTTGAAATGACGGACATTGGTCTCATGAGTTACTATCTTGGGATCGAGGTCAAACAAGGTGAAGATGGGATTTTTATATCCCAAGAGGGCTATGCTAAAGAAGTGCTCAAAAGATTCAACATGAATGATGCTATTCCGGTTGGAACACCGATGGAATGTGGAGTCAAAATCACCAAGCAAGATGGAGGAGAGAAGGTTGAGAAGTTTGGTTGGAAGTTTGAGATACTTGACATGCACAAGACCGGATATTCTTTATTCGGTTGGAATCATTAGTCGATTTATGGAGGAGCCGACAGCAACGCATTTCAAAATGGCAAAGAGGATACGTCGCTACATCAAAGGGACGATTGGGTATGGTCTTTCCTATGTCTCTTCTAGCAATTTTGATGTTGTTGGTTATTGTGATAGTGATTGGAGTAGTGACTTGGATGATCGGAAGAGCACTACGGGGTTTGTATTTTTTATTGGTGAAATGGCGTTCACATGGATGTCAAAAAAGCAACCCATAGTCACATTATCAACATGCGAAGCGGAGTACGTTGCGGCAACTTCATGTGTATGTCATGCAATTTGGCTAAGAAACTTAGTGAAGGAGTTGAAGTTTCAAATGGAAGGTCCAATGGAGATTTTTATTGACAACAAATCGGCCATTGCCTTAGCCAAAAATCCGGTGCTTCATGGGAGAAGCAAGCACATCGATACCCGATTTCACTACATTCGGGATTGCATTACGAAGAAAAAGGTGGAACTCAAATATATCAAGTCACAAGACCAAGCGGCGGACATTTTCACGAAGCCCCTCAAGTTGGAGACTTTCATCAAAATGAGGAGTTTACTGGGTGTAACAATCAAGTTTAAAGGGGGGTGTTGAGAAAATAAAAGGTTTTTATTATTAAACTTTATTTGTGGCAATGTGTGGCTTTTGGTTTTTGAGTAACCGGTTGTGGTTTAATGTGTAGTTATGTGAGTTAATTTGGGAGTTTTTTTTTTTTTTTTTTTGTTTTAGAAGTTATGGGCATTTGGTGACATTTATGGTTTTTAACCATTAGTATTCTATGGTTGTTTTTTGTAAGCCTATATAAAGGCATGCTTAGTTAAATGATAAAATATAACTTCCTCCATATTTGTCCTTCACGTTTTTTTTCTAACAAAGCGAGACAGCATTAATTCTGTAGAAAAACATTTTGTCCATATCTTAACATAAGAATAATAAAAGTAGTCTATCTCAAGGCATATTTGAGACTGGTATTCAAGACGGGAGTTACGGTTCAATTCTTGAAGAAGAAGGGATTCTTCATCGAAGTGCTATTAGGAATGTTCAGATTAAAAGAAAAAATATATATCTATAGAAAATTCCCAAAAAAAAAAAAACAAAGAAAGAAAGAAAGAAACAAAGAAAGAAATGGAGGTAGTAACGGTAGTGATAGTAGGAGCTGGCCCTTCAGGCCTAGCTTCCTCAGCTTGTCTCAATGTTGAATCAATTTCCAACATTGTTCTCGAAAGAGAAGATTGTTGCGCTTCTCTTTGGAAGAAACGATCCTACGATCGTTTAGGGCTTCATCTAGCAAAAGAATTCTGTTCTTTGCCCTACAAAGAACACTCTCCAGAAACCTCCACTTTCATGTCCAAAGACACCTTCATATCCTATATCGATTCTTATGTCTCCGAGTTCAACATCACTCCTCGTTATTCTCGCTCTGTTGAGTCCGCATTCTACAACGAAACGATGAAGAAATGGAGGATCGAAGTGAAGAATGGGGTTTCGGGAGAGACGGAGAGCTATTCTTCTGAATATCTTATCGTCGCGAGTGGTGAGAACAACGAAGCTTTTGTCCCCGAGGTGCAAGGGTTGGCAAGCTTCAAAGGAGAACTGATTCACTCCAGTGAATACAATAATGGGAAGCCGTACAAAGGCAAAGATGTATTAGTAGTTGGTTGTGGAAATTCAGGTATGGAGATCAGCCATGATCTTGTCGACCATGATGCTCGTACAACCATTGTTATTAGAAGCCCCGTAAGCTAATCTCTCTCTCTCTCTCTCTCTCTCTCTCTCTTTTCTATTTACTACATGTTCAATGTTTCTATCATTTTTAAGCAAAATTTCCTTCTAAATCTTGCATGAATGCCTTATATAATGTTGTAGAGCTTAATTATGTCCTCAACTCACCAAGATCATTGCTTATTTTCTCTCTTTTGTTAATTAAAGAAAAAGAAAAAGAAAAAGATTTTTGTTTTCGACAGACAAAAAATCCCTTGACTTTTTTTTGTTTTTTTGAAATGAGAAAGAAGATACTAACTGATGGGCGTTATATATTTACTTCATGATCTTTCCTGGCAATTTCTCTTTTATTGAAAAAAGTGTCTCCCTACCAAGGTTATGAACTTGCATACATATAGTCCTCTGCTTGAAACTGTCAAGAATTGATGCCTTATTTTCTGATCTCTGCGTTGTTATTTAAAGGGAAAAAAATTATTTTAAAAAAGTAAAAAATTAATCCTTTGCCATGTTAAACGTGATTTCCCCTAATCGGATAAGCTTGACGACCCCGCCGAGGCTATCAATTTGCATGCACATTGTCGTCTTCCTTGTTTAAACGTTCAAAAGTGCAGTGCATGTGTGTCATGTGTAAACTCTATCCAAACTTTGCATCAGAAAGTAACTCCCATTTCAGTTTCTTTTGTAACCGTTGCTTTTTTAGAGATGCTTTTGTTTAGATTCCTATCATAATTACAATTAAAACCGTAAGATTTTTCACATGCCCCATTTATAATACTTAATTACAGCTTGTTTGTACGTTTCAAATATTCAGTTTCATGTACTCACAAAAAAGATGGTGCATATGGGGATGATAATGACGAAGTACCTGCCTGTTAATTTGGTTGACACTTTGATCTCACTCGCGGCAAGGTTTACCTACGGAGATTTGTCAAAACACGGGATTTGTCGACCGGAGCAAGGGCCATTTGCTCTCAAAATGCTTTGTGGAAAAACTCCTGTCGTCGACGGTGGAAGCATATCTCGTATCAAATCAAAGAAAATAAAAGTAATTAACAATAATCTTTTGAAAGTGTACCTTAATTTTTCTACCTTACTTTGTAGTCAATATATGTGATAAAACTTAAAAGAAGACACAGACACAAACGGTTCTTGCACATATAGACAAGATTAATTAACTAATTTAATAATGACTCATAACTAATTAGTAAAATATTATAGGATGTAAATGTAATATTCCTCTTTTAAAGTAGGTTTTGCAAGCGTTTAATTTATATACTTTAGCTAAAGAAATTATTTATTAATTTTATCCTATTTTAATTGTTTGGGGATTGATAGGTTGTCCCGGAAATAGTGAACATTAATGGAACCAATGTCGAGTTTGTGGATGGAACTGAGCAAAAATTTGATGCAATAATATTTGCTACAGGCTACAAAAGTGGAGCCAATAAGTGGCTCAAGGTAATTATTAAATGCTACAAAAATAACTTTCTCTCCCAATTTTAGTTCCTCTTAATTCATTTTTTACATTTCTATTAATTACTTTTGCAGGATTTCCAACACGTTCTTGACGACGAGGGAATGCCAAAGAACAAATATCCGGACCATTGGAAGGGAGAGAACGGCCTGTACTGCACCGGACTGTCGGGAAGAGGACTGAACGGGATTTCGTCCGATGCAACTAACATTGCAGCCGACATTCGCGAATTGCTGAAGAACAAAGCCTGATCAAGACTACAATCGCTTCTAGTAAATCCTCTTAGCCAATCATGTATATAAGTTTGAACTTTTATAAGTATGTACTAAGAGAGAAGGTTGGAATGAATTTCCTTAATGCGCCTTTTGGCATAGGTTTGTGGGTTAAGCTTATGAGTTCGTTTCAGTTCCTTATTTCACTTTTCATTTTCTTATATTTAGCGGAGGAAAACTAAAACAAACTTTTATTCTGCAAAAAGGAAGATATAATCAGAAAGTACTAAAAAACTTCACCACCACCTTCTCTTATTAGCCACCATCATGATTGTTGGGATTAGACTTCGTCCTCCCAGTACATCATTAATCTTTGACTGTTTATCGAACGAACAACGAACTCCTGATTCAAATCTACAATATCTTCATATATTTGGGCCGGACCCAATTTACGATCTTAATTCGTTCCATCATTAATTATGATTGTTCGCATTCGAACGTCGAACCATTCAGTTCAAACATGATCGGACATATATCGAATCTAATATAAGCCACGACCGGCACATTCACAAGAACTAGGCCTTGTTTCCTAATCATCGTTCTTCGCTCGCACTTGATGAGAATTACAAGGGCTACTCCCCATAACCGTCAAGCCCACGATCGACAATGACATGTCAGACCTTTTATGATAACTGACAAGCCCATGATTTGACGATGATGTCATATCTTATAGCTACTAAGCCCACAATCTGTGATAAAGTTCACTCCAATAACCGTTAAGTCTAGATCATAACTGGCATTCTTACAAGTGTCCCAAAGGACATCAAGCAGAAACCGCTCACCACTAATTACAGGTTCAGACCCACTATTCTTTCTCTATAAATAGAGGAAGACCCCCTTTCAGACAAGGGACTTCTTTTTCTGATTCTATCTTACTATTACGCTGTCAAAATTCATTCAAAAATTGTAACCTACTGTATTTGAGAACAATCACATATAGTGAAGAAACCACACTCATAGAGGATGTAGCACACATTTGGCGAACCTCTCTAAATTTCGGTGTTATTGATTCTCTTTTTGTTTTTCTTACTTGATTATTTTGATATTATAATGCTTTATGAATTTCAAAAACGATATCCAAGGGCCCAATCGATTGTTTATTTCATTCCTTTTTACTAACTTCTGTTAAAATCTGACGGTAGATTCCCAGCATCTACAGTTTGGAACCCACCGTGGGACCCTTGGCCATCCTTCACCGGAGATTCATAGAGCAATTATGGTAGACGAATGCGAACATCAAGAGGAACCTTTGCAGGGCAGCCCTGCTAATCAACCAAAAGCTTCAGAATCAGGGGGAAATGTCCAAATCGTTAACCTAATGCGGTTGGTTGAAGAACTTACGAGGAAGTATAACGCCCAACAGAACCAGGTGGAAAGCATTAGAGCCGAGAACCAAGTTCTAAAGAACCAGTTGATGGCTATCAATACACAGGCCGCCTATTCTTACTACTACAACCCATATGTTGGATATTCAGCAGGGGCAAGCACTGGGGGCTGGCAACAAGCTACTCCCTATTATCCTCAGGGGGTGCGAAATACGACACACAGCCCAATGGCTCCAATACAACCCCTGTCCACGCCTGGAAATACACCAATGGGAAACGAAAGGCGAGCACAGCAGCAGCAGCAACAGTAGCCATCACACGTATCAGATTCCAGAAGACAAGCAACCTCGACACGGAATTCGACGTCCCGTGCCGCCAGGGACAATGAACGTTGAAGAAATGATGCGAAGCATAATGTTTGAGGAAATGAGGACATTAGAAGCGCAGATGGAGCAACGTTTTTCTTCGTAGATACACAGAGCAACAACTTCAACATTGAGGTTCAACGATCTCGCTCGCGGAGTCTGAGAGACGCCCGCAGCATTTCTTTTCCAAGGTTTAACAGGATGTCAGACCCCCATGACCTTTTATTACAATACAAACATGTCGTACAGTCAACGAACATTCCGACTGACATGCTCGACGACATGATGTGCAAACTCTTTGCACAAAGTTTGAAAGGAGCAGCCCTGAGATGGTTTTGTAACCTCCATCTTGAATCCATTGATTCATTTGACGAACTCTCGCTAGAGTTCATGAGATGCTACTCCATTCACATGCAGTCTGGAAAAACCACGAAGGATCTGTGGGGTGTGGTCCAAAGACCGCACGAATCGCTCCGCACTTACATCAAGCGTTTCAGCAAAGCGATTTCACAGATTTCTGAACTTGATGATGGAACCGCGAGATAAGCATTGAAGAAAGGCTTGAGGCATAAGTGTTTGTTTAAGAATGAAATATGTGCCAGATATCCGCCTACAATCCAAGATGCTATGCACCGGACAAAAGGATTTATCGAATTGGAAGAAGAGAACGAATGAGTCGAACGGGATCTAGCTCGAACGAGAGAGGAAGTAGCAAAAGATTGTGACGAGCGAGAGAAAAATTTCAAACGCAAATGCACATGGCCAGTAAGACGAACGGAGCATCGAGAATAGCGTACTTCAAGGCGTGATCACAAGCGTCCCTTTTCACCGCCAAAATATGCATTCAGCATTAACCCATCAGAGTTGATCGCTCACCTGAAGTGCCAAGACTTCGTCACGTGGCTGAAGAAGCTACCAGAAAATCTGGCCACAGACACGACGGAGTATTACGAGTTCCACAAGGATCATGGTCACAACACCATCGATTGTAAGGCATTAAAAGCTGAAGTTGCCGAGCTGCTGAAGAAAGGACACCTTCGGGAGTTCCTCACCGAGAAGGGAAGAGAGACATATGGACTTGGCAATGAGTCTAAAGAATGAAAGATAGTGCAGCAGATAGCGGATATGCCGTCACTACCGCCAGTTCGAAAGACGATAGGCGTCATTTGTGGGGGTTCGACCTACAGTGGAGAGATTGTGACAGCAATCAAGTCTCACAGAAGAAAAGCCTTACAGCCGATCGCGACGATCCTTCCTGAAGATCCCACTGAACATTCGATCACCTTCCATAGTAACAAGGCAACCAACCTCAGCCGACCACACGATGATGCGTTGGTTCTGACATCGAACGTTTCAAACTGTGAAGTCGGTCGAATTCTTGTCGACAATGGGAGTTCAGCTAACGTTATTTCCTCTCAACCTTGAAAGAGATGGAATTATCAGAGTCTGACATTGAGAAGTCAACGACGGTTCTTACTGGTTTTAATGGTGAATCGAACGCGGCTGTCGGCAAGATCAAGCTTCCTGTTTTCGTAGCAGGAGAGAATAAGATGACAAGTTTTTTAGTTTTAGACTGCCCATCCGCATACCACATCATACTTTGTAGGCCATGGATCCATACAATGAAGGAAGTACCGTCCACGTACCACTACAGGATCAGATTTCCTACGAAGAGGGGAATAAGGGAGATAAAGGGGAGCCAGGAAGTCGCACGAACGTGCTACCTCCATTCGATGGAGCTAAAGAAAAGTGAAAGCTTATAGCCATTAGCCACAAAAGAATCGAACGATAAAGCTCAGCCGGACGTCGAACAGCTAGATGAGATCCGAATTAACCCAACGAAGCCAGATCATTTCATCAACATTGGATCATTGCTCGATGATACAGTTCGTAGTAAGCTAGTGAATTTGCTTGGTCACATAATGATATGCCTGGCATCGACCTTGAGGTGACGACACATCGACTTAACGTCGACCCTAATCATAAACCAGTGAAACAGAAGAGGCAAAAGCTCGGTATCGAATGGAATCATATAGTCAACGACGAAGTGTGCAAGCTGATCGAAGCAGGGTTCATACGAGAAGTTCGTTGCCCATAATGGTTGGTGAATGTCGTTATCGTCAAAAAGAAGAATGAAAAATGGAAGGTCTGCATTGACTTCACTGACCTGAATAAAGCTTGTCCAAAATACAGCTTTCCATTGCCACACATCAACAGTCTAGTTGATGCGACTGCTGGACATGAATTGCTTTCATTCATGGATGCATTTTCTGGATACAACCAGATCCTCATGCATCCAGACAACCAAGAGAAGACGACATTTATCATAGAAAGGGGGATTTATTGCTACAAGGTAATGCCATTTGGGTTGAAGAATGCTGGAGCGACGTACCAAAGGCTCGTCAATGCTATGTTCGCTGATCAACTCTGTAGAACGATAGAAGTTTACGTAGATGACATGCTGGTCAAATCGCTAAAGGCCAAAGATCATATCGGACACCTGTCAGAATGCTTCTCAGTAGTTTAGCAGCACAACATGCATTTGAATCCCTCCAAATGTTCTTTTGGCGTCTCATCCGGGAAGTTCTTGGGCTATATTGTAACACATAGAGGGATCGAAGCCAATCCATACCAGATAAGGGCGATCATGAATATGCCATCACCAAGAAACAAACGAGAGATTCATAAGCAAACAGGCCAGATCGTAGCATTGAATATATTTATCTCTTGCTCAACCGACAAGTGTCAGCCTTTTTTCAAACTACTCAAGGGAAATAAAAAGTTCGAGTGGAACGAACAATGTCAGCAAGCGTTCGACGAGCTTAAAAGGTATTTATCAACCCCTCCTATTCTGGCCAAACCTCTAACTGGCAAGAGTTTGTTTCAAATTCCATAGCTTTGGGTCCGCAATCCCGATCATGATTTGCGAATGGCGAGCAGCCAGTTTATTATGTCAGCAAATCGTTGCTTGATGCTGAAACAAGATATCCAGTGGTTGAGAAGTTAGCACTTGCCGTCGTCACTACTGCTCGGAAACTGAGGCCTTATTTCTAGTCTCATTCGATCATCATGATGATAACTTGCCCCCTGCGAGCCATTCTTCATAGTCCAAACTAATCTGGACGATTAACAAAGTGGGCGGTCGAGTTGTGTGAATTCGACATTGAATACCGAGTCCGAACTAGCCTGAAATCACAGGTACTTGCTAACTTTGTCGCCGAATTGACTCCCGATCCTCCAACAACGAACGCTGAACCAGAAGACTGGTGGACACTTATGGTTGACGGAGCATCCAATGTCAAAGGTTCTAGCGTATGAGTGTACTGCAGGTCCCCCGATGGTGAGGTTATGGAACAATCATTCTACCTTCGATTCAATGCCTCCAACGATGAAGCTGAATATAAAGCCTTGATCCTGGACTAAGGTTGGCAAAAATGCTGGGGGCTCGACGCTTGAAAGTTCTTAGCGATTCGCAGCTCGTTGTGAACTAAGGAATCGGAGAATACACAGCAAAAGATGCAAGAATGGAAGCCTACCTAAGTGTCGTTCGGTCGCTTGTAAAGCATTTCAAGGAATATACGATCCAGCAGGTCTCAAGGGACTTGTACACTCAAACGGACGCTTTGTTTACATTCGGTTCAACATCTGAGCCAAGCCTACGTCAAAGTATTCCCATCGATTTTATTGAAGAACCAAGCATTGAGGTCGAAACTACGGTTACTACAGACGAAGTTGGAGAAGACTGGAGAACGCCCATTATAGCTTATCTGAAGGAAGGACTATTACCCGAAGACAAACAGGAGGCCCGAAAGATCAAAACGAAAGCTGCATGATTTTCAATGATCAATAACGTTTTATATCGTCGTTCGTTTAATGGCCCCTACACTCGTTGTCCAGACCAGAAAGAGGTTGCATATGTTTTGAAGGAAATCCATGAAGGAGAATGTGGGAATCATTCTAGGGGAAGGTCTTTGTGCAACAAAACCAAGCGACAGGGCTATTACTGGCCTACTATGCTCTGTGACAGCAATGATGTCATAAGGCGGTGTGACAAATGCCTAAGGCATTCCCCAGTATTCCATCAACCGACGGAACGATTATCCAGCATCGGATCTCCCTATCCGTTTATGAAATATTCGATAGATATTGTGGGTTCATTATCAAGGGCAAGCGGTCAACGCAAGTACCTGCTTATACTTACTGATTACTTCACAAAGTAGGTTGAAGCAGAGACGTATGCAGATATAAAGGATTCGGACGTCGAAGGCTTCATTTGGAAGAACATAATTTGCAGATTTGGCATACCCCAAGAGATCGTCACTGACAATGGATCCCAATTCATTTCAGGCAACTTCAAAAAATTCTGTTAAGGGTGGAAGATCGAGCTTAACTTCTCTACCCCGAGGTATCCCCAAGGAAACAGACATGGTAAAGCAACCAACAAAACAATAGTTCAGAATTTGAAGAAGAAACTCGAAGCTCGAAAGGGACGATGAGCGGATGAACTCCATGGCGTTCTTTGGGCATACAGGACAACCCCAAGAAGAGCGAATGGGGAATCTCCATTTTCATTAACTTTTGGGCAGAAGCGCTTGCTCCAACAGAAATCGGTGTTTCCACACTTCGACGACAGCTATCCTTTGAAAACGAGGATCAAAATCAAGAGATACTCAATGAAAATATGGATGTACTTGACGAGAAATGAGATCGAGCTCTGGTACGCATGGCAAACTATCAGTAATTTGTGGCAAAATATTAGAACTCAAAAGTTCACTCACGAACTTTCAACGAAGGAGACCTCGTGCTTCGCAAGGTTTTCCAGAACACTGCGGAACCAAATGCTGGAAAGTTGGGAGCAAACTGGGAAGGCCCTTACAGGATCTCGCAAGTTATATGTCCGGGTGTTTACCGTCTCGAGACGAATGATGGAGTTAAAGTGCTTCATAGCTGGAATTCTGATCACCTTCGCAAGTATTACTTGTAACTTTTTGTAATTTTTACTAAGTCTTGTAATTTCTCATAACTTTGTTTGTAAAGACTAGATCCGTTACAGTGAACGTTCAATGCAAGATCAAACCTGTAGGTCTAATCCTAAGACTACATTCTACAATTGAATTACGTTCGACTTGATCCGAACGTGGGTACGCCGGCAGCTCATATACGCTTGAATGAGTCCAGTCACAAAAATCAGAAAATTACATTACGTTGAACAATTGAACTACATTCAATTTGATCCCAACGTGGGTACGTAGGCAGCTCGTATACACTTGTACGAGTCCAGTCACAAAAATCAGAAAATTACATTACGTTGAACGATCGAACTACAAACGGCTGGATCCCTAAACATAGGTATACGGGCAGCTCGTGGTATGTGAACGAGAACTGCTACTTTTCCTATTTAAAAACGTGTTCTCAAACAAAAATGCATTTTTCTCACATTCACTACTGATTTGTCCAAGTTTAATTATGGATACATATGTTCAATTTCCTCGTGTCAATCCAACTGGCACACGACCTTGACGACCATCAACTCCATGGTTGAGGTTTAAAGTTTCAACGTTCGTCTCTTACGAAATACACGATCCATAATCGTGCGATAATTCTTCACATATTACAGCACGATCATTGCTCGATTCATCATACAATATTCGACATTTCACATCATCATTACATAAAAATTCCAAGTTTTGGATTAATTGATAAATCATCATTGTCTACAATTTGAGGTTCAAATGAAAATAAAAATAAAACAGTACAACTGTAACGACCCACCTTACGTAGGCCGTTATCGTAACTTACTTAGTTACTTGTAACATAACATATGAAATTAGGGACTAAATTTTATTTTAAAACACAACTTGAAACTGAAATCCATCTCAGTATATGCTCACATATTTATATACATATACTTACTTACTTGTTTATTTCAGTACTGAAACATTAAACTTAAATACAACATATTTAAGTAAATAACTATATAATAAACAAAACACGTAGCAGCTCCCAGCCCATAGTTTCACAGTTTCGCACTGCCACGCTCCACTGCCTTGTATCACATATTGCTTATAAATTGCTTACCTACAGCATAAACGTAAGTTATGAGCTTTCGCTCAGCAAGTACAACTATTAATTCGCAAAAATCATCATAAAACATAATGCATGATCCACTTATTCTTTCATTATGCTTCCTTATGTTAACATACTTTTTGGGCCCTTACATAACATAAGTGTACATACCGTGGCGCGCAGTCATGGAGTGGTTGGGGCGGCCAGTCCTATCCAACTCAAACCATGGACCAAACCTGACCTAGTGCAGGTCGGTACGACACAAGGTATCTTGCTTACCATCATACTTAAAACTTGTTCTTACTTTAAAACATATTTGAAGAATCATTTCATACTTGAAATCATTTTGTACATATGAGCAGCTTCTTACTTGAAACTGGGTTCTCATTCTTACCAAGTGATTTATCATTAGTGAGCATGCTTCATGATATCACAATAATAAAGCATAAACCATATGCATCTCAACATGTATGCATGAGCTTGAAAACTTACAAGCAGTGAAAACATTTTTCGCTTATACTGTAGGCGGAGTTGTACTTACTTGTTATGCTACATCCTGCGTTAAATGTTCCGCCCAAACAGGTCACTTTCTTGTTTTCAGAAAAAAAAAAAATCGTAGGATAAGAATCATCTTATCTTACTAGGAATCATATTATTAGTATCTAAACTAATAACCATAAGTAATTCCTAGTTACAAGCTTATCATGTTGCAATGGTATCCCATTCGGTTACTATAAGTAACATTGGATCCAAAACCTAACATAACACAATCCCTAAGACTTAAACTTCCTTTTTAAACTATTTTTAAGAAACTGTAACAGAAATAGTAAAACTTTAAGATTATGAAAACTGTGTTTAAACCCAGTCCCATAAATTTGGTTATCTCTTAAGAATCTGTTTTGAATTTGAAAAAGTTTTCTTCATCAAGTTGTAGACCTCGAAGGATCCTACAACTTTTGTTTAAACTCAAAACTCAGTTATTTCTTTAACTTGCTTGTTTCTTCCTTTAAAAAATTTTCAACCATATTCCTGAACCATAAGATTGGTCTCGGATTTTGATAAAAACGAATGCCTTAGGAGCCTTATTTTTAAAAAAAGTCCACGTTGACCCTATTATTTTCCATTTCCTACAACTTTTTCCAAATTCAGCCTTTAAGGACCTCAAAATCTTGTTTCCAGAAAACTGTCCAGTTAAATCCGAAAACGGTAGTTTTCATTTAAATGAGTTCTTTCGTAAAATTACGCGCATACTATCTCAAACGGTTAAAACCGTGAGCCTATGTCAAGCATGCAGAGCATTTCATAATGTTTTCATAATCATACATTTATTTCTTATACATATAATCTTTGTGCAAACCCAAATGGTAATCTATACCAAATTAGGGTTTTTAGGGTTTTCTAGAATCCTAATTGCAACATACATAACTTATACCATAACCATTCATAAATTCTCATCTCTGAGTATATGAGAACATATAGCAAACATATAATAGGCACACATACAGCCAACTAACCTCTAATTCAAATAATCATAAACTTGCTTCAAATCATAACTAAAGACCACCACACCCTAATCAAGCATAGTCAAGCAATTACCATAAACCCTAGTGCATAAAACTAAAAAGTGAGCTTATGCTCTTACATTTCAAACATAGAAATACACTTAAATCTTAACCAAAACTTAAATGAAGAACTAAAGGATAAAAATATTTACCTTAAGTTCCACAGAAGTGGTTCTAGACTAGGGTTGGAAATTTTCTTCACACTTTCTTACACTAAACTGACCTCCCTCTCCTTCTCTTTTTCTTTCCTTTAGTTCGGCTCCTAATGAAAGATGGACTTAGAGAATGAGTTGCTTGCTTTTTTTTTTTTTTAGGTTTCACTAAAAGTTCTTGAAATGATCTTACTTCCACCTATTTATAGGTGAAATCAACTTACTTTTAGAATTGCTTAGTAATCCTTAAGAGCAAATATTTGCTCATAACCCTTATGTGGTGGCCGGCCAAGCTTGCTTAAACTAGCCAAGTAAGCAAGGCTAGGAGGTTTGCTCATCAAGGCTAGAAGCATGAGTTGTCCTCTCCTTGTGGTGGCTGGCCATGTGTTGAGGGATGGTGCTTGTTCTAGTTAGCCAAGTAATCAAGGCTAAGGCTTGCTCACCAAGGCTAGGACATGAGGTGTCCATTCCTTGTGATGGCCGGCCATAGGTGGTAAGTGGTGAGTGTTCTAGCTAGCCAAGTGAGCAAGGCTAGGAGCTTGCTCATCAAAGCTAGGACATGAGGTGTTCAATTCTCATGGTGGCCGGCCATAGGTGGTGTGTTGTGCATGTCTTAGCTAGCCAAGTGAACAAGACTAAGAGCTTGCTCATCAAAGCTAGGGCATGAGGTGTCAACCTCTACATAAACTACATATTTTCTTATTTGCCTATGAGTCTCTAGAAACACAATCTTTGCTTGTGTACCATATGAGGTGGCCGGCCATGGTGCCAAGTTAAGAGACTTGTTAGTTTGAAGCACAAAATTTTGCCAACAAGGCAAGGTTAAGGTACTTAGTCACTAAACCTAAGAGCATGATGTGTCACATTCTAGTAAAACTCTAATTTTCACAATATACATATTGATCTTTAAGAACAAAATATTTGCCAATAGAATCATGAGGTGGCCGGCCCTAATGTGTCCATGTGGAAGAACATGGTTAGGCAATTTTGATTCATCAAACCTTAACTCATTTCCTTGGTTTTCCAACTAGGTTAACCAAACTTTATAATTGGTCATTAGCTTAGTTAGACTTGAAGACTTAACTAGAAAAATCAATAGTTCCAAAAATTTACATATTTATCTATAATCCCATAATTTTCTCAAAATTGCACATTGGCCCCTAAAGGTAAAAATATTTGCACTTTAGCCCCTTTGAGGTGGCTGGCTATGGTGGTGACACTTGTCATCCCATCAAAGACGAGGTGTCATCTTATAAGGCCTCGTTTGGCTTTGCTCCTAAATGCAGTCCATTTCCATACTAATACAGATATTACAATTACTGTTTTCGATTATTAACAGTATAATTGTACTAGACTATTGTCTAGAATTTATCTGCATTTAAACGGAATTGTGTAAAGGATTTTTCTTCAAACTTAAGCCACATAGTTCTTATTGTTCTAACAATTGTGCTTGATTTTTCTATAGTGGTCTCATACCTAATTCTTGCTTATTCATACAAAATGACGGTTTTCACAGTATAATTTTCCATATTGCTTATTATACCATGATACCGTCCTAATCATACCTTAGATCATTTTGATCAAACCTTGACCAACATAGGTTCGAAAATCCTAATTTTGCCTCTTTTAACAAAAAAGGCTTCAACTTGCATAATTATTGAGTCTTATAACAAAGAATTCAATAATTTTCTGATAACTCAGATCAAATATTTCACATAAACATACATAACACAAACTTTGATCCCTTAAAAAGGAGATCATAAATTTGTAAAGTGGTTGGTTATTACAACAACTACTACTACTACTACATCGTATAATCTACTGCCGCGTCTCGCAGTCTTCTGAAGGATCAGCATTGATAGGGGGCTCGACGTTAGTGGGTTCTTGCTCATTCGACGTTGGAACGGCTATGTCAACAGGGACAGATGATGAACATCCAACCTCAGTGAGGGAATCCTCGTACAGCTCGATCTCTTCATTGACATCAGCGTCGACAAGGAGTCCTTGTTTATACTCCTTTAACATATCGTAGTGTGCCTTAAGAGTTGTCCTCTCGTACGTGTCAACAATTTGAGCGACGAGCGCGGAGTTATCAGCTTCAAGAGTCTTGATTTTGGACTGCGCCTCGTCGAACTTGTCGACCATGACTTTCATCATGTATGTCCCCTCTTTCGTTGATTGGGTGACTTTTAATGCTCTACTACCAACTCGTTAGCGCTTGTCTTGACGTCTTTGAACTTTTGTTCGATGTTGTGCAACTTCTCCCCACGCTCTTTGTCCTTATCTTAGAGCTCCTTAACAAGGTTTTTCTGCTCAACAACCTTATTGGATGTACGGAAGATCAGCCCCATTGCTCATAGATTACTCTACAATGCAAAGACATGGTTAGATAACATTTTCAATTGATCGTCAAAGTTGAGATTCGAAGACAAAGGTTAAGAAGACATACCTTCAAACCATCCCATAACAATTCATCAAGATGGTTTTGAATCTGACCCTCATTAATAATGTCAAGATCAACATCAGATAATAACTAACGCATGATCCCAACACTAAGATCCCTATTTTAAAGGAGACTTGCCTCTGGTGGCAAATCCACCTCTATGCTCTGATCATCTTTCTTGGACTTCCGCAGCTCGGCATCCGTTTCCGAGGTAGAGGCCTTCTTCCTTTTTGTCGGAACCTTTCTCTTGGGTTTTTCGCATGCCTGCTTTTTCTTGGCAGGGGACTGAACATGCATAACTGGAGGTTCCGAAGAAGACTCGATGACTGGCAAGGGCGGAGGTTCATTTCCTCGAGCAGTCTTTTCAGCTGCAGCTGCTTTCGCAGCTTCTTTTTGTGCCTTCTTCTTCACAAGAAGGTCTTTGGGGTTGGGGAATTCTACGCTCATCGTATCCAAGGCTAACTCTGCAATTAAAGCCTCTTCGTCATAAAGTGGCTCCATGAACAGCGAAGTGCCGAAGAGTCTCCTCAACGCTCCTCTGATCATGAACGGCCAATCAACCCAGGAAGGAACTCGTTTAACTATACCTATTGGGATGTCGATAAAGTCCTTCCAAAGGCTCGATGCCCTGAGTCTTTTTAGAACGTTTATCTCGTCCCACTCTCGGTTTGGTTGCGCGAGCAAGCGTTTGAGCTTCTCCTCGAATAAAAGAGCTTTTGGAGGTGGCTTCTTTAGCTCCTTGCCTGTAACACAAAACAGCAAACTACATGTAACGACCCGCCTATCGTAGGCCGTTACCTTACATACTTACTTACTTAAGAACATATGAAAATTTGGGCTAATTTTTTTTTATACAAACGATAAATAACTTGAACTGGAAACCCCTTTAGTCATTACTTTCATACATACATGTACTTATACTTAATCACTTATCATAGTACTAAAGTCTTGTATTCAAATACAACTTATTTAAAGTAGCATAAATTTGACAAAACGAAACGTAGCAATTCCCCACCCACAGTTTCACAATTTTGCTACACCACGCTCCACGGCCTTGCATCAAGGACTGCCATAAGTTTGCTTTCCTATAGCATAAACATGAACTATGAGCTTTCACTCAGCAAGCACAACTATCTAATCCGCAAAACATTTCATGATAACATAATGCATGAACCATTTATGCTTTCTTACTGTTTTCATAGGTTAGCATACTTTTTGGGCCCTTACATAACATAAATGTACGTACCGTGGCGCGCTGCCATGGAGTGGTTGGGGCGGCCAGCCCTGTCCAACTCAAACCATGAACCAAACCCGACCTAGTGCGGGTCGATACGACATATAACATCCTGCTTATCATGATACTTAAAACTTGTTCTTATCTTGTTTCATACTTGAAACATTATTTCATGATCATAAACAGTTTCTTAACTGAAACTAGGATTTCATATCTTACCAAATGACTTATCATTAATGAGCATGCTTCATGATGCCATAATATCAAAATATTCATCATATGAACATACATGCTATAGACATTCAATCTGTATCTAATAACATGAACTTGAAATCATACATGCCATAAACATTCTTCATTCCTTGAAAACATACATATCCTAAACATTCATCATACACAAATCATCATACACTTGATATCATACAAACCATAAACATTTTTCATACATATATCATCATAAACTTGAAGGCATACAACAACAAACATTTTTGTTTATGCTGTAGGCGGAGTCGTACTTACCGTTACTTGCGCCTTGAATTAAAATACTTCAGTCAAACAGGTCACTTTCCTGTTTTCAAGAAAATCATAGGATAAGCATCATCCTATCATGATATCATAACAATTCTAACTCTTTAAAGTACAAACCCTAAAACTCAACTCCTTTTTGAATTATAGTAAAACCCTTGAATTCTGAAAACTGGGTTTTTGAACTAATTCATAATGTTTGGTCCTTTTCTTACAAATCTATTTTAAATTTGAAAATGTTTTCTTCATGAAAGTTGTAGATCTTGAAGTCTCCTACAACTTTTGTTTTAACTCAAAACTCAAATCTGTAATTAACCTACTTGTTTCTTTCTTTGAAAATTCTTCGACCATATTTACTAATCATAACATGGTCTCGGGTTTTTGCAAAAACAAAGGTCTTAGAGGCCTTATTTTCAAAAACTGTCCATATTGTCCTCTAGGATTTTCCCTTCTCTACAACTTTACAGTTTTGACTTTTTCCAAAATCGGCCTCTAGAGACCTCAAAATCTCGTTTCCAAAAAACCGTCCAGTTTACAACCCTAAACAGGCATTTCAAAACCATAGTGCATAAAACTTAACAAACTAGGCTCATGCTTATTCTTAATGGTCATATACTCAAACCCTAACTGAAACTTGAATAAAGAACTAGAGGATTACAATATTTACCTCAAGTTCCTCGGATGAAAATCTCAACTAGGGTATTGAAATTTTCTTCTCACTTCCTACACTAATCGAACTCTCATCTCTCTCTTGTTCTCTTTTTTTTTTTCTTTTCTCTCCTCTCTTGGCTCGGTTCCTATGGCAGAGAATAGAGAGTATGTGCTGCTTGTGTGTGTTGTCTAACAAATGGAATGAAAGAACCTTCACCTATTTATAGGAAAACAATCTACTTTCTCAAATTGCTCCATAGTCCTTAGAAGAATTCAACTTGTTCTTGACTTCTTGAGAGGTGGCCGGCCAAGTTGCCAAGTAGCCAAGCTAGGGTGCTTACTAATCAATGCTAGGAACCATGAGTTGTCTTCTTCCTAGGTTGGCCGGCCTTAGGTGGAGCTTATGCTTGCTTTTGCTAACCAACAAGCAAAGCTAGCAAGCTTACCAAGCAAGCCTAGGAAGCATGAAGTGTCATGAGCTAAAGGAGTTCATCTTTTGTAATTTATCTATTGGTCCCTTAGACCAAACTATTTCCCCTTAATCCCTATGTGTTGGCCGGCCCTCCTTGTCCCTAATTGCCAAGTAAGCCAAGCTAGGGAAGCTTGCTCACTAAGGCTACAAGCTTGAGGTGGCATTACCTTGTGATGGCCGGCCCTAGGGTGAGATGTGCAAGCCTTGGCTTGCCAAGGGGGCTAGGCTAGGGAGTCTAGATTGTTGGTTCATCAAGGCTAGGCCAAGGGATGTGTCTCTCCCTTAAGTGGCCGGTCATGGTGTGGCTTTGGCAAAGCATGAGCTTGCCATGTGAACAAGGCTAAGGATGTTACTCACCAAGGCTAGCCATGAGGTGTTGCTTCCTTGTGGTGGCCGGCCTTTGGTGCTTAGGTGTGCAAGCCTTGGCTTGCCAAAGGTGCAAGGCTAGGAGGGTGGCTCATGCAAGCTAGAAACATGAGGTGTCTCCCCCCTCATGTGGCCGGTTTGGTGATGCCAAGTGAGACACTTATGCTAATTGAACCATGATACAAATTAACTAAGCAAAACAAAATGCTTAGCCACTAAACTTAGGGCATGATTTGTAATTTTTTAATGACACTTAAATTCTTCTAATTTGCTTAATGCTCCTCAAAAACAATATCCTTTGCTCATAAGGCTATGATGTGGCCAGTCCCAATGATGACACATGGAACAATGTGATTGATTCTAGCTAGAGTCATTCAATTCAATCTTAACTTGTCTTCTTTGATTTCCAACCAAGCTAACCGAACTTGAAATGGATCATTAACTTAATTGACCTAAGAAACTTTACTTAACAAGTCTCTGGTTCAAAAATTTACATAATTACTGATAATTCCACAATTTTTCCAAAATTGCACATTGGCCCCTAAAGGCAAAAATATTTGCACTTTAGTCCCTGTAAGTTGGCTACTTCCAAATATCAAATTTCTTGCTTGATCATGCCTTACAAGATTTCTTAACTTCTAAAAGTTCAAAATCATGAACTTTTCTTAAATTTACAAATTGACCCCTAAAAATAAAATATTTACATTTTGGTCCCTGTATGGCGACCAATCATGATAATGACACTTGTCATCTGAGGTGTCATCCTGTAAGGCTTATTTGGCTTATCTCCTAAATGCAGTCCATTTTCATACTAACATAGATACTGAAATACCGTTTCAACTGTTAACAGTATAATCGTACTGGACCATTGTCCAAAATTTATCTGAACTGCATATACGATTTTCTTAAGCTATAAACTTATCACATAGAATCATAAATCATAATTTACCCTTTTAACAAAGGGTCTTAAACTTTCTTAAATAAATTATCGAATCTTTTAACAAAAGATTCAACAACTTTTCTTAGAAAACATATCATACATATCACATAAACAGACTTTTGATTCTTAACGAAAGAAATCATAAACTTATAAAAAGTTTGGTCATTACATAATAGCCTTGGCGCTTGACTTTGTTGCACAGAGATCTTCCACCAGAATGATTTCCGCATTCTCCTTCATGAACTTCCCTTAGCACGTATAGTGCTTATTTTGCTTCTAGACATCGAGCGTAGGGACCCGCTAAACGAACGACAAAAGAGGACGTCACTGATTAGGGAAAATCTTGTTGCTTTAGTCCTCAGCTTTCGCGCTTCTCTTTTATCTTCTGGAAGTAGTCCCGCTTTCAAGTAAGCTATAATGGGGCACTCGCCAGTCTTCTGTGACTTCATCTGTCGCTATAACAGCTTCAGTTTGGATGCTGGGCTCCTCGATGAATCCGACTGGAATGCTTTGACGTAGATGTGGCTCCGAAGTTGAACCAAATGGAGCCAAGGCGTCCGCTTGTGTGTTTAGATCCCTCGATACTTGCTCTATCGAGTATTCTTCGAAATGTTGTACAAGCGAACGAATGACGTTCAAATAAGCTTCCATCCTTGTATCCTTGGCTATGTATTCTCCGAGCACTTGGTTCACCACAAGCTGTGAATCATTGTGGATCTTCAAACGTCGAGCCCTCAGTGCTTTCATTAAACGTAGCCCAGCAATCAATGCTTCATATTCGGCCTCGTTGTTCGAAGCGTTGAATCCCAGGCGAAACGATTGCTCGATAATTTCACCTTCGGGGACTTACAAAATACTCCAACTCCAGATCCTTTAACATTTGATGCTCCGTCCACCATGAGCGTCCAGCAGCATTCTTTTTCAGTGTTCGTCGTGGAAGGAACTGGAGTGAGTTCAGCCATAAAGTCAGCAAGTACTTATGATTTCAAACTGGTTCGAACCCGGTACTCAATGTCGAACTCGCTCAACTTGACTGCCCACTTTGTCAATCGTCCAGATAAGTTTGGACTATGAAGGATGGCTCGCAACGGATAAGTTGACATTACAACAATTGAGTGTGATTGGAAATATGGCCTCAACTTTCTTGCAGCAGTTATGAGGGCAAGGGCTAGTTTCTCAACCACCGGGTACCTTGTCTCTGCATCAAGTAGTGACTTGCTGACGTAATAGACTGGTTTCTCGCCGTTCGAATCTCGTACTAGAACAGCACTTACCACATCTTCAGTTACAGCTAAGTAAAGAAATAGATTTTCTCAGGTTACTGGTTTGGACAAAATTGGAAGGGATGACAAGTACTTTTTGAGCTCGTTAAAGGCATACTGACATTGTTCGTTCCATTCAAACTTTTTGTTCCCCTTGAGCAACTTAAAGAAGGGCTGGCATTTGTCGGTCGATCAAGAGATAAATCTATTAAGAGCTGCAATTCTTCCAGTCAACTTCTGGATCTCTCGCTTGTTCTTTGGTGAAGGCATATTGATTATTGCTCGTATCTAGTTAGGGTTTGCTTCGATACCCCGCTGCGTCACAATGTAGCCCAAGAACTTCCCAGACGAAACACCACACGAGCATTTGGAAGGATTCAACGCATGTTGTGTTGTCTAAGTACCGAGAAGCACTCTAATAGGTGACCGATGTGGTCCGCAGCTTTTAACGATTTGACCAGCATATCATCTATGTAAACCTCCATCGTTCGACTGAGTTGATTTGCGAACATTGCGTTAACAAGTCTCTGATAAGCTGCACTAGCATTCTTCAATCCGAAAGGCATAACCTTGTAACAATAGATTCCCCTCTCCGTGATAAAAGCTGTTTTCTCCTGATCATCGGGATGCATGAGGATCTAGTTGTATCCTGAAAATGCGTCCATGAATGAGAGCAATTCATGTCCGGCAGTTGCATCAACCAATCGATCGATGTGTGGAAGGGGGAAACTATATTTCGGGCAAGCCTTGTTCAGATCGGTGAAATCAATGCAAACTCTCCACTTCCCGTTCTTTTTCTTCACAATGACAATGTTCGCTAACCAGTCCGGGTACTGCACTTCTTTGATGAATCCAGCCTCGATCAGCTTTCGCACCTCATCGTTGACAATCTGGTTACGCTCGATTCCAAGCTTTCTTCTTTTCTGCTTGACAGGCTTATGGCTAGGATCGACATTCAGACTGTGGGTAGTTACTTCCGGGTCGATGCCTGGCATGTCTCTGTGTGACCATGCAAAGCAGTCACGATTATCTTGGAGAAATCTCAAAAGCTCTGTTCGAACAGTGACATCGAGCAATGAACCAACGCTGATCACTCGATCTGGATGCTCTGGATCGATCTGGATTTCATCAAGTTGCTCCACATCTGGCTGGACTTGGTCGTTTGATTCTTTCTTCTTCTCTAGTTGCTATAACTGATCACTCTTTTTCATCTTCAAAGAGTGAAGGTAACAAGTTCGAGCTACCCCTTGACTTCCCTTTATTTCCCTAACTCCTCTCTTCGTAGGGAATCTAATACGTTGGTGGTAAGTGGAAGGGACTACCTTCATTGCATGAATCCATGGCCTACTGAGAATGATGTTATAGGCCGATGGACAATCCAAAACCAAAAAGGTCGTTAATTTATTCTCCCCTGCCGCAAATACAGGGAGTTTGATCTTTCTAACAACAGCGGTCGACTCTCCATTGAAACCCGTCAAAACGGTCATCGATCGTTCGATATCTGACTCAGAGAGCTCCATTTCTTTGAGTGTTGAAAGGAAAAGAACGTCTGCAGAACTCCCGTTATCAACCAGAATTCGAGCTACTTCGCAATTCGAGACATTCAATGTCAAAACAAGCGCATCATCGTGAGGCCTGCTAAGATTTGTAGCCTCGCTACTGTGAAAACTGATAGAGTGCTCGACGGGATCATCAGGAAGAATCATGGCGATTGGCTGCATGGCTTTCCTTCGATGAGACTTAATGGCAGAAACGGTCTCTCCGCTATAAATCGAGCCTCCAAAAATGACTCTGATTGTCTTCCGAATGGGTGGAGGTGAGGGTGTGTCTTTGATCTGTTGAACCACCCTACGCTCTTTATTCTCGCCGCCAAGTCCGTAAGTCTCTCTGCCCTTGTCGGTCAGGAATTCTCGAAGGTGGCCCTTTTTCAGCAATTTGGCAACCTCCGCTCGAAGCGCTCTGCAATCAACGGTCAAGTGACCATGGTCTCTGTGGAATTCACAGTACTTGGATGTGTCTCTGGCTGGGTTCTCAGGCAACTTCTTCGGCCAAGTGACAAAATCCTGGCGCTTGAGGTGAGCAATGAGTTCGGAGGGACTTATGCCGAGGGCATATTTAGGAGGAGAAAGTAGAAGCTTATGTTCGCGCCGGGTCGGTCGTTCGACTCTGTTCTCAGTTCGACGTTGTGGGCGCTGGCGTTCGCGGCGGAAGATCTTTTCTCGGTCGTCACGAGCCTTCGAAAGTTCTTCCCGTGTCCGTGCAAGGTCTCGTTCTCCTCCTCGAGTTCGATGAATCCCTTCGCTCGATGTAAGGCATCTTGGATCGTTGAGGGGTATCGGGCATAGATTTCATTTTTGAACAGGGACTTGTGTCTCAAGCCCTTCTTTAATGTTTCTTTCGCCGTCCCTTCATCGAGCTCTGATATTTCTGAAATTGCTTTGCTGAAGCGCTTAATGTAAGTGCGCAATGACTCATGTGGCCCTTGAATTATGCCCTACAAATCCTTGGTTGTCTTACCGGACTGGATATGGACCGAATAACTCCGCATGAACTCAAGCGAAAGTTCATCGAACGAATTGATTGATTCTGGTGGAAGATTGCAGAACCACCTCAATGCTGCTCCTTTCAAACTTTGTGCAAACAGTTTGCACATCATATCGTCAAGCATTCCAGTTGGAATGTTCGTCGATTGAACGACGTGCTTGTACTGTAGCAAATGGTCATGCGGGTCCGACATTCCATCGAACCTTGGAAACGAAATACTCCCGAACTTCGGAGTGATGGTGCTGGTAATGCGGCTTGTTAATGGTGTCTCTCGAACACCTCGGGCTAGATCGTCAAATCCCGGGTTGAGGTTGTGGCTTTGTGAATTTGTGAAGTGAAGCGTTGTTGCATCTGGGCTTCTAATGTCCTCATTTCCTCAGACATTTTGCTTCGCATCATCTCCTCAACGTTCATCGTTCCAGATTAAACAAGGCCTTCTGGTGGTTGCGGTATGTCGAGCGTCGAACGCCGCGTTGGTGTTGTCTGTCTTCTGGTACTGGTTCCTGGTGATGTCTGTCTCGGCTGCGCTTGTCTCTCGTTTGCTACTGGGGTATCCTCATATGCGAACAGTGGCTGCATCGGAGTAATAGGGCTGTAAGTAGCCCTCGAATGTTGAGGGTGATAGGGAGTAGCATGCTGCCAGCCCCCGACGTTCGTACCTTGAGGATTGTAAGACGTGGCTGGTTGCCAGCCCCCAGTGCTCGCACCTGAGGAATACCCGATATATGGGTTGTAGTAGTACGAGTAAGCGGCTTGTGAGTTGATCGCCATCAACTGATTTTTGAGAACCTGGTTCTCTGCAATAATGCTCTCCATTTGACTTTGCTAGCTGTCATGCTTTTTGGTCAGTTCTTCAACCAATCGCGTCAAATTAGTGATTTGAGAGATCGCTCAGAGGTTGAAGCTTCCTGGTGATCAACTGGGCTTCCCTGGGGAAGTTTATCCTGGTGTTCACGTTCTGCTGCCATGGTTGCTATACGAGTTTCCGATGTAAGATGGTCAAGGGCCCCATGGTGGGCGCCAAACTGTAAATGCTGGATTTCTACAGTTAAAATTTAACAGAAAAATTAGAATGGAAAACGTAATTATCAATTAACTGGGTCCTTAGACATCGTAATGAAACTTACAAAGCAATGGCTTTGAAACAATTAAACACGAAAATGAATTGATATAATCAAGTAAAGAGAAAACAGAGAGAAAATTAATCAACATCAAAATGTAAAGAGGTTCGCCCAATCGATGTGCTACTTCCTCTGCGAGTGAGTGATTTCACTATTAATGAAGGCTTGTCGATACAAAAATACTTTCTGGGAAAGTCTTATGAATGCAAGTTTTTGGAGAGTTGTCTGAGAGAGATTTCGTTGTAATGTCTGTCTGAATCCCCCTTTCCTCTCCTGTCTTTTTTATTATATAGAGGGAGTTCCGTGGGTCCGAACCCATAACTGCCGATGACAGTTTCTAATATTGTTCTAAAGGACACGTGTCAGCATGCCATTGATGATCTTCAATTTGATGGTTACCAGAATGAACCTGAATTTTCGATCATGGGCCTGGCAGTTACTGATATATTTGCCAGATATGGCTTGTCAGTTATTATGAATGATCTGACGTGTCATCGTCGATGTTGGGTTCGATGATTATGGAGAATATACCCTGTAAGTTTTGTTGGGTATGAACAACGAACGACGAGTAAAAAACAAGACTTCCTCCTTGCGATCTATCGTTCGAGGTTAATAGAGTCAATATACGAACGATCATGTTCGATCTGTTGGTTCGATGATCGACGTTCGTTGCGATTGTTCATTGGGTCCGGCCCAATTATACGAGCGATCTTTGTTCACAATTGACTCGGGCGACGGATTGGGTCCGGCCCAATACAATGATGCTGAAATCAAGAGTTCGTAGTTCGTTAAATGAATCATTAAAACTAACGTTGTAAAGGGAAGACGAAGTCTAACCCCAACACTCAATTACGAAGTTATGCTCATTTTTCAATTCAATATGCTCCAAGGTAATTGATCCAATGATGCTAGATTCGCTACAATCGGAATTGGGTTGATATTGAGCCTGCTTGAGAAGTATTTACCACCAGCCTTTTTTGATATAATGATCTATCTATGTGTGCACTAAGTTCGGGAAGTTAAGTTATGTAGCCCAGTGTATTTGAGGTGGATGTATCATTTTGAAAGGTACATGAAGGTTTTTAAGGGATATATGAAGAACCGAAATAGGCCGGAGGGTTGTATAGTGCAAAATTACATAGCCGAGGAATTAGTTGAATTTTGCTCTGAGTATTTGTCGAACGCGGACCCAATAGGGTTACCAACAAGCGGGCTATTTACATCGAAAGGACTATCCGTGGCCGTTCATTCATCAGTAAATCAAAATGAATGGGAAAAAGCTTGTTTGTATGTTTTGCACAATGCTAAGGAGATGGAGCCTTTCTTTCAGGTTCATATTGCGGAATTAAGAGCTGCAAATCCAAGAAAAGGAAGAAGTTAGAAGTGGATTCAAGATGAGCAGAATCGGACATTTCGGGAGTGGATAAGAAAATATTTCCATATGAAGCTTGGCGTTTCACAAGACGTAATGAAACTATCCAGAAATCCGTCATCGATAGTCACAAGATATACATCGTGCCTTGTCAATGGCAACTCCTTCTACACTTGGGAAAGAGATAAGAAGCATTCCGTACAAAATAGTGGTGTCACCTTTCGGGCCGAGTCTATGCATATTTCATCTGCAAAGGACAAGAATCCAGTATATAGTTCCATGAATTACTTTGGGTTCATTGAAGATATTTGGGAACTTGATTATTGCGGCTTGCGAATACCACTCTTTAAATGCAAATGGGCTGACAATAATTATGTTAAGGTTGATAGTGACGGCGGGACAGTGGTAGACTTTAGGCGATTGGGATACAAAAATGATCCTTTTATCATGGTGTCACAAGCGGTACGAGTATTTTATACAACATATCCCACAAATTTAGAGTTATCTTTAGCTGTGCCAATGAAGCCAAGAATAATCCGGGATGGCCAAGAAGATATTGACGATTGCACCGACATTCTATCATTTACAACGGGTTTGCCACCGATGGAGGAGATTGATGATTTTGACGATGATGTTTCACACTTACTTCGATTGGACGTCGAGTGGACACGTGTTGAGAAGCAAAAAAAAAAAAAGAAAAAAAATACTTAACAAAAGATTTTATTTTCTTACGTACGTTGTAAACAATTAGATATGGTTTTTTTCATTACGCACATTATATGGGAATTATTTATACATGCAAATATGTTTGGAAGAAAATAAGAATCCTGAATGAATGATTGCACAACACACAGGTTTGGCCACTTAAAGGGATTACATTAACAATTTTTAAAACAATTTTTGTAAATTTCTTACGACGACGGTTATTGAAAAAACCATCATGGTAAATCATCTACCACGACGGTTTTCCTAAACAACGGTCGTGGTATATAATATACCACGACGGTTTTCCTAAACAACCGTCGTGGGGCGACGGCGAGGTGAAAAAACCCTGAAGCTTACCACTACGGTTTTTTTAGAGGACCGTCGTGGTAGATTATATATACCACGACGGCTTTATATGAAGACCGTCGTGGTAGAATGTCGGTTGGACTAAAAACCACCGCACCCGACCACGACGGTTGTATAAGAAGACCGTCGTGGTATAATGTCGGTTGGACTAAAAACCCCTACACCCAACGACGATGATTTTATAAGAAGACCATCATAGTAGAATATTGGTGGATGAAAAAACTCTGAAGCTTACCACGACGATCTTTAGAAAAAACCGTCGTGGTAGATAGAATCCATTGAAGCCTACCACGACGGTCTTTATAGTGAACGGTTGTGGTAGATGATGTACCACAACGGTTTTGATGTTGACAGTCGTGGTATATTTCGTTACCACGATGGTTTTTTTCTGAAATGTCGTGGTAGATATTTTAGCGGCGAGTTTTGAAATTTTTGGAAATTGTTCAACTTTTTTCCGCTTTTAATAAAACCTAAAAACAACACCATTTTTCCCAAACCCATTTCAGCCCGAGCCTTATTCACTTTTGCAGTCTCTAATAGACACTCAAACTCCATACCCAATATATTTCCTCCCTCCTTTTCTCTCTCGTCGCTCCCTCCCTTTAAAATCATCAAAAACTCTCTGATAAATATCACTCAAACTCAGACGCCATCCTCCATCACTCACCCGGTTTCCTCCATTCTCTGACACCATCCTCACACCAACGACGCTTGTTTTTGGACTTTCCCAGTCTCTCTCACTACCCACAACCCACGCTCTACTATCCGGTAAGTTATAATGTATATTGCTTGGGTATTTTTTGAATATGGGTAATTTACGTCCACTACATCGTATTTTGTTGATTGTGGTTGTCCAAATTAATTAAATTCAACGCCGAAATGGGCAAAAGCCGGAGAAAACCTTTTTCGGTCCTTGTTACTTGTGTTTGTGATTTACATTGATTTAAAATGGTTGGGTAAGGCTCGGATTTGTTAAAACTTTTTGCTTTTGTGAGTTAATTGTTTGCATATTACGTGTTTGATTAAATGCCTCTTTGTGTGAGAATTAGTTGTAGATTGAATAGTACCATGGTTGGGAAAGGCTCGAATTTGTGAATTTTCCGGATAAAAATTCAAGTTTTTGTTTGTGGTGATTGTTTGTAAATTACATGTTCGATTCAATGCCCCTGTGATTAGGTTGTGTGCCATTTCCGTTGTCGCGTAAAGTTTTTTCTGTACATGCTTGATTTACATAGATCTAATGTAAGAATTCGTGGGATTTTTATGTGTTTTGGTGCTAAGGTTTTGTAATGATTTAATGGCGATGAGGTTTTGTTTAGAATCACATTTGGTGTTTTGTTGTTTTAGATTGATTTACAATGTCAAAAGATCACGAGGAGGAAGTGTCAACCCAAACTCAACTTGGAAAACCACGAAGAACCAACTCTCCAAGATTCAATGCCGACGATGATGGAAAATGTAGAGCAACTCTCCTAAAAAGAGTGCACGTTGTTAGGACGACGGGAGAACGAATTCAAGTTTCGTTTGACTCGAAAGGGCAACCAATAGGCAAGGAATGTGATGAATTATAGAGTTGGATTGGAGTGCTAGCTCGGGAGCACATTCCAATTTGGATTGCTGATTTCAGAAGTGCTGATTTAGAACCGAGGAAAGAACGAGTGTGGTTGGAAGTTGTAACTTCATTCACAGTTGATGAATCTCACAAAAAACAAGTTTTGAAGTCCTGTGGGGAGTCGGCTAAATGTTTTAGATATGATCTTTACCAAGCCTTTGTTAGGGATCATATTGATGAAGAAACTGTTTGGCAACGACTGGCTAGAATGGTAGAAAATTACCCAACCATCAGCCAGGACGATTGGGAAAGGTTTATTACCTATCGACGGACGGCAAATTTCAAGAGGCTTTCCCAACAAGGAAGCGAGATAAGGAAAAATAGCAAATACGGATCTACCACAGGCCGAGACGGCTATAGAAAACGTGATCAAGAAATCGTACGTTAATTAATTGGGAAAAAAGCTTAAAGTCTATTTAAATTTTTGTTTTTTACGTGTGTTATTTATGTTTACTAACTTTAATTACTAAATTGCAATTCGAAAAGATGGGGGAATATGCGGCCCGACATTTTATTTGGCGGGACACGCGGCTCAAGCCCGATGGAGAGTACAAGAATCCATTGATTAAAATTATTGGCGAAGCAATAGTAAGTCTATGGATCCTATTTCAAATATAGAGTAAGATTGTCTCCATTATGTTTACGGGCTCAATAACATATTGTGTAATTGTTATAGGACGAATTAACATAACAAGAGACCCAAGGAAGCTTCGAGTCCGTGGGTACAGAAGACATTTTGACCAAGTCTTTGGGCAATGCCGAGCATTCTGGTCATATTCGTGGGCAATCGAAATTTGTCAAGCAATACTTCAATTCCATGAATATTTCAAGGGAGAATCCTGAAGTCGCCTATATGAAACGACAGCTGGCTGCATTGGAAAGAACGGTACAGGAACTTTGTGCGAAACACGGTATCAACCGTGAGACGATGGCTGAGGATGCAACTGCACCTACTGTTGATCAACACAACAGTTTTAAGGCGAGTTGCACCCTCAATGAGAAAGAAGCCTACGCGTCGGATCCGTAGCCCATGCCTAATGCAAGTAAGGAATGCCAGCTTTTCCTTAATGATTTAATTAATGGTGGAAAAGTTTTGGTTGCAATAGGCAGGGCATACATGGACTGTGTTCCAACCGACACAGTCCATGGGATTCCTTTGGGCGAGGGGAATGTGTGAGTGACAATAAGTGTCCCAAAATTAAAACGTGCACTCCTTCCAATTCCGACGAATGAAGCCACATATATTGAAGAGGCAGTCGGGGGGTTTGTTGCTTGGCCCAAAAAATTAGTCGTGCTTCAAAGCAGTTTAAGCCAGGCCAGTCGAGGTCCTAGTTTGTAATAACCTATTTTTGTACAAATTACGATTTCTGCCTTTTGAAATCAAAGTTTATGTTATGCATGTTTATATTAAATGTTTGATCTGATTTTATCAGAATTAGAATTTATGTATGATTTTATTCCGGTCAAAGTTTGACCAAGAAAATTTAAGATATGATTGAGACGGTATTGCAGTATAATTAACAGTACGAAATTATATTGTGAAAAATCGTCATTATAAATACGGAAGTGAAAATAAGGTACGGGACCATTGTAGAAAAATCAAGCACAATATTTCGAGAAATAAGGCCAAGAGCCTTCAAGTCCAAAGAAAATTTTTTACACAGTCCAGTTAAGCACAGATAAATTTTGGACTGCAATTTAGTATAACAGTACTGTTTTTTGTTGAAAACAGTATTGATAATATCCATATTAGTATGATATTGGACTGTACTTTGGGAGACAAGCCAAATGGAGCTTAATTAAGGGACACCTCATAAAAAAGTTAATTAAGTAAATTTTTGGATTTTTTGAAAATAAGGAAAGTAATAAGAAATGTTGACCATTGAATATGCTTGCCCACCAAGCAAGTCTCCCTTGGCCGGCCATCTTGCATGGAATTGTGGGCAAATATTCTCTTTTTGGGGGATTGAATTGCAAAGTCAAAGAAAATCAAATTCACCATAAATAGGTGGTGTGTGTGAAAATTTAACCATTTAGTTCACACTTTAGTTCACAAACCATCACCAAAAGCCGAACTCAAGAAGGAGAAAAGAGAACCACCTTGGTCGGATTTTTTTTTTTTTTTTTGGAGAAGAAAAGCAAGAAAAATTTTTGGATCCAAGCTTGAGAATTATCTTCCAAGATCTAGAGGTAAATCCTCTCAACCTCCTAAGTTTTTCCACTAAGTTTGGAGCAAGGTTTTTAAGTGTATTTCAAGTAATTCGTTGTAAGAGCATAAGCTCATCTTCCATCTTTTTCATGCAATGGTTTTAGTGTGCTATTATGTGCTTGTAGAAACTTTAGAGAGCTTGATTTATGTGGTTAGTTGTGTTTTTGGTTTATGCTCTAGAAATTATGAGCTAAGGGTGTATGCTCACCACATGTTTGTTATATATCCCCTATATGTTCAAGTATGATTTTGGATGATCGGAAATGGGATTGATGTATGTTATGTAGAGGGTTTGAGAAAAAACCCCGAAAACCCTAATTATGGTTAATTTTTCCATGAGGGTTTATGTGAATGTTGTATGATGTGAATGAAATGCACGATAAGGAAAACGATAGGAAATACGCTGCATGCTTGTTCTAGGCTCACGGTTTAACGGTTTGAGGTAGTGTGTATGAAATTTTATGTAAGAACCACCCACAAAAGGAAGCTGCCAGTTCGGACCAAAACAGGGCAGCAAACTGGAATCAGAATTTTGAGGCCTTTAGAGGCCGAATTTGAAGAAAGTTAAAACATGAAAGTTGTAAAAAAAGGAAAATCCTAGGGACCTACACAAACCGTTTTCAAAAATAAGGCTCCAACGGCCTCATTTTTAGCAAAACCCGAGTCTGGCCTGATTAGACAAGTGTTCACGGCCAGACAGATTCAACAAGAGAAATGGGTAAGTTAAAGGTAGAACTGGGTTTTGAGCAAAACATGATAGTTGTAGGAATCGTTGAGGTCTAAAACTTTCATGCAGAGGACTTTTGCAAATTCAAAACCAATTTTAAAGTAAAACTGAATTTTAAAACTGGGCAGGAAAACAGGAAATTCATGCACAGGATTTTCAAAACAGTACAGGATTAGACAGTTTTTACACATACCTTGATAACTGAGTTTATGGAAATGTTTTCAGAAAAAGGTTTTCAGGATTTTATAGTTTTTCTATTTTTGAAATAAAATAATAAGGATTTGTGACAAAGTTATATTTTTAATTAGGCCGGGTAAATTAAAGGATATTTTTAGTAACCAAAAGAGGTTACTAATTTTTATATGACAAGCGTTGGACTCAAGGTTACTCATAGTAACCTAATTAAATACTACTGGACCTTGTAATCAAGATTTTGTTCTGAGGAAGTAAACCAAATAGTGTTTGGTTGTTGATTGGATTATGAGCCCTAAGGTTACATTTAGTAACCAAATGAAGTATTAACATTTGTATGTAGGAGGACATATAACTAAGATCATGAATAAAGGATGGTTTGGATACCAACAATGAATGTGATAAGATATGGTAAGATAGGATGATTCTTATCTTACGTCTTTTTGTAAACAGGTAACTAACTGTCGTTGTGACTTGTTGGAGCAACAAATTCCCCAGATCTAGTAAAACTAGTAAGTACAACTCCGCCTACAGCATAGGTAGATTGTTCGATTGAATGCATGCTTTTAAAGCCCTACATTTATGTATAAATTTGTATGATTTATGATTCTCATTGTGACATCATGAAGCATGTTCACTATTGATAACCCATATGGTAAGAATAAGACCAAGTTTCAAGTAAGAAACTATTTTAAGAATATGATGTTTATGAAAGATGATAAGTAAGTTTTGTGTCGTACCGATCTGTACTAGGTCAGGTTTGGCCCGTGGTTTGAGTTGGATTGGGCTGGCGCCCCAACCATTCCATGGCAGCGTGCCACAGTACGTACACTTATATTATGTAAGGGCCCAAAAACAAGCTAACTAATGAAAGCATAACCAAAGCATAATTGGCTCATGCATTGTGTTGCTATGAAATGTTTTACGGATAAATAGTTATACTTGCTGAGCGAAAGCTCAAGACTTACGTCTATGCTATAGGTAAGCTCCCTACTAGTAATGTTTGATGCAAGACGGTGGAGCATGGCATGGCTACCTATGAGATTACAGGCTGGGAACCACTACGTGTTTTGTTGTAATTTATGTATGCAATTTTGTTATATAATAAGTTTCAAACTCTAATGCTTGATTAAGTATTCATATATATATATATGTATGTATATATGTGTGTTTGTATGTAAGTTTATAAATCAAGTTGGAGAAAAAAATATAGTCCGAATTTTCCGCTATATAAGTAAGTTAACTAATTATGTATGTTATGTAAGATGTAACGGCCTACGTAAGGTGGGTCGTTACACAGTCAAGCTCCCAACCCAGAAGCAAAGGGAAGCAAACGAATGAAAAAGAGAGCCAGGAGGAAGAAACTACAGTCACAACCGGAGGTACAACAGCAATCGGAAGAAGAAGTACCTACGTTTGACTTTAGTGAAATTCCCGTTGACCTGAGACCGCTGGCTTATTACGCACAAAGTTCCTTGAGTGACGGTAGCCATATTGCGTGCCCACAACAACAGTCCGTCAACAGTGATGACATGCCCATATATATTGGGTATGAAGATGTATACCATTTCATAACTTTTAAAGAAATCAGTGCAAGCTGTATAATTATTTACATCAGGTAATTGTTTTTTCCTTAAACAATACTTAAATATTGTTCCAATTAGCTGTAAAGTTAGATATATATATGTTGATTTTGTGCACATAATAAGTTTGACTTAATATTTTGCAGCTATTTATCAGATTGTTGTGCAAGAGCAAGATTGGATCAACGTTTCGAGTTTATTTCTCCATTGTCTCGCCAGTTCAACAGAATTTAGATCGCGTAGCCTACATTCGAGAGAGAGCCGACAATATCATCCGGATCATAACAAACGTACCAAGGGGAAGGCTTGTTCTCATGCCATATAACAACGGCCAACATTGGATATTGGCTATTATTAATCTGTGGGATGACTTAGTCCTCTATTTTAATCCTCTTGGAAACGATCCGGGTGAAGATTTTCAACAGCTAATTACGTTGTAAGTATTCTTTGATGTTCATATTAATGATTTGACATTCCATAATTGTTGTTCCAGCTTTATTGATATTTGTTAAATTGTTAGGGCACTAAACGATTGGAAATTGCTGGTGGGACGAGGAATAACAAAGCGACGCAACTGCAAGACGTTGATTCAGACTGCTCGATGCCCTATACAACAAGGAAATGTGCAGTGCAGCTATTTTGTATTGGGATTCATGCGAGAAATAACGTTGAACGTCGATGGACTTGCCTTACTGCAAAACAAGACTTCTTATACTGAAGCTGAATTGAGTTTGGTTAGGCAAGAGTGAACTACATATGTCATGAGCTTCATACAATATTGAGGGAAAGCATGAATAGTTAAA
This sequence comes from Ficus erecta, assembly GCA_008635985.1. Lineage (NCBI taxonomy): Eukaryota > Viridiplantae > Streptophyta > Magnoliopsida > Rosales > Moraceae > Ficus > Ficus erecta. The sequence goes on along the minus strand of BKCH01001429.1, from coordinate 59,063 downwards.
TTTTGTATAGCAGTTTAGTTCTATATATTGTTGTACATTGTGACATTGTATTTGTCATATCAGTTATGTTATTATTTTATTATTGGCTGTGTAATTTTTTCATGTCATGAATGAATGAACTGGTATTCAATCGAACGAATTGGTATTTTTTTTGTTCACGTTACAACCTACCACGACGGTTTTCATCGGCCACCATCGTGGTACGTCACCTACCATGACGGTGAATTCTCGAAACCGTCGTGGAAGTCAATATACCACGACGGTGGATTATAGAAACCGTCATGGTAGGTCTAAATACCACGATGGTTTCTCGTTTGCTATCAGCCACCGTCGTGGTAATGTAAACTACCACGACGGTGGCTTACAAAACCCGTCGTGGTACGTCTTTTACCACGACAGTTATTTACAGAAACCGTCGTGGTAGTTTCCCTTACCACGATGGTTTCCGTGTAAAACCGTCGTGGTAGATTCACTTCCACGACGGTTTTGTTTGTGGTGAACCATCGTGGTATGTTGCTAAATATCAATTTTTGGCCTTATTTTTACTTATTCCACGATGGGTAAAAAACCGTCGTGAAATCTGAAAGGATTCCACGACTCTGGATTCCACGACGGTTAGAAAATCGTCGTGGAAATATTACCACGACGGTTAAAAACCGTCGTGGTATCCACATTCTGTAGTAGTGAAATTTTCATATTTTGGGTCGAACTTAGCTTATGATATCACTTCTTTCAATCGCGAACGCCGATCGTTCGAATAATTGGGCCGGACCCAATTTATTATCTTAATTCGTTCCATCACAAATTATGATCGTTCGCAGTCGAACACTAAATCGATCAGTTCAAACATAATTTGGCGTACATCGAACCCAACATAAGCCACGAACGGTGTTATAATAACGCCCGGGCTTTGTTTTTCTATCATCGTTCGTTGTTCATGCTCGACAATAACTATATGGGGATACTCCCCATAACTGTCAAGTTCAAAACTGACCATGACGTGTCAGATCTTTTACGATAACTGACAAGCCAATGATCGACATTAACATCACGTCCCAATAACTGCTAAGCCCGACTCAATTCAGTAATTGCTATGCCCACATCGTGACATGTGTCCCAAAAAGACAGTTCACCGTGAACTGCTTGCCTGGAATTATGGGTCCAGACCCGCCATTCGTCCTTTGTAAATAGAGGAAGACCCCCTTCAGACGAGGGACCTTTTTTGTCTGATTCTGATATACCCTTACTCTGTCAAAATTCTCTCAGAAAGCTATAAATCATTGTATCCAAAAAACAATTATATACAGTGAACAAATCATGCTCACAAAGGACATAGCACACCATTTAGCGAACCTGTATATTTTTTGGTGTTGTTGAATTTCTTTTGATTTTCTTACTAGTTTATTTCAAATTCGAATTGCTTTATGAGTTTCATTAACGATTTCCAATGGCCCAATTGATTCTTCATTTCGTTTCTATTACTAACATCTGTTAATAATTTTGACGGTAGATTCCCAGCATCTACAGTTTGGTGCCCACCGTGGGGCCCTTGGCCATCTTACATCGGAGATTCATAAAGCAAGCAAGGCGGAAGAACACGAACACCAGGAGGAACTTCCACAAGGAAGCTTTGTCAATCATCCAGAAGCGTCAACGTTAGGAGCGAATGCACAAATCGCTAACTTGACGCGATTGGTAGAAGAACTTACCAGGAAGCACACCAGCCAACAAAGCCAGATGGAAAGCATTAGCGTTGAGAACCAAGTTCTCAAGAATCAGTTAATGGCTATCAACACACAAGCCGCTTACTCCTACTACTACAACCCATACACTGGGTACTCTGCAGAAGCGAGCACTGAGGGCTGGCAACAAGCCACGTCCCACAACCCTCAAGGCACGAACACTGAGGGCTGGCCACAAGCCACGCCCTACTATCCTCAAGGGGCAAGAAACACTGCTTACAGCCTCGTTGCTCCCATGCAACCCCTGTCCACACCTGGAAACGTACTAGTAGGAAGCGAGCGGCGAGCATAGCAGAGACAGTCAATGACAGCACCCGATTCCAGAAAAAACACAACACTAACACAGCATTCGACGCCCGATTTACCACCACCATCACCATGTCCCATTCCACGAGGGACAATGAACATTGAAGACATGATGAGAAGCATAATGTCCGAAGAAATAAGGACGTTAGAAGCACAGATGGAGCAACGCTTCTCCTCTCAGATACATAAGGCAACAGCCTTTACACCGAGGTTCGACGATCTCACTCGTGGTGTCCGAGAGACACCCCTTACGAAGCGAATTACCAATGCCATCACCCTGAAATTTGGCAGCATTTATTTTCCTAAGTTTGACGGAATGTCAGACCCTCATGATCATCTCCTACAGTATAAGCATGTCGTTCAATCGACGAACATTCCAACTGATATGCTCGACGACATGATGTGCAAGCTGTTTGCACAGAGCCTAAAAGGAGCCGCGTTGAGATGGTTTTGTAACCTTCCTCCAGAATCGATCAATTCATTTGATGAACTCTCGCTTGAGTTTATGCGGAGCTATTCCGTCCACATTCGGTCGGGGAAGACAACCAAGGATCTTTGGGGTGTGATTCAAGGGCCACATGAGTCACTTCGCGCTTACATCAAGCACTTCAGTAAGGCAATTTCAGAGATTTCAAGGCTCGATGACGGAACGGCGAGAGAAGCGTTGAAGAAGGGTTTGAGGCATAAGTCCTTGTTCAAAAATGAAATATGCACGCGGTATCCCCCAATGATCCAAGATGCCATGCATAGGGCGAAAGGGTTCATTGAACAGAGGAGGAGAATGAGAGAGTCGAGCGCGACCTTGCTCGAACAAGAGATGAAGTTTCGAGGCTCGCGACGAGCAAGAGAAATCCTTCAGACGTGAACACACACGCCCACTACGTCGAACAGAGCACCGAGCTGAACGAACGACCAGGCGTGACCATAAGTGTCCACTCTCACCACCAAAGTATGCCCTTGGCATTAGTCCCTCAGAGCTCATCACTCATCTAAAGCGCTAGGACTTCATTACATGGTCGAAGAAGCTGCCTGAAAATCCGGCTAGGGATACAATTAAGTATTGTGAGTTTCACAAAGATCATGGCCACCAGACCATTGATTGCAGGGCGCTGCGAGCAGAAGTTGCCGAACTACTCAAGAAGGGTCACCTTCGAGAATTCCTAACCGAGAAAGGCAGAGAAACATATGGACTTGGCAACGAGTCCATAGAATAAAGGATTGTGCAACAGATTGAGGACACGCCTTCGCCTCCGCCAGTTCAGAAGACAATTGGAGTTATCTGTGGGGGTTCGATTTACAGTGGAGAGATTGTAACTTCGATCAAGTCCCACCGAAGGAGAGCCACACAGTCGATCGCGACGATGCTCCCTGATGATCCTATCGAACATGCCATCACATTCCACAGCAGCGAGGCTAAGAGCCTCAGCCGATCTCACGACAACCCGTTAGTTCTGACTTTGAATGTGTCGAACTGTGAAGTAGGTCGGATTCTCGTTGATAATGGGAGTTCAACAGATGTTCTTTTCCTCTCCACTTTAAGGGAAATGGAGTTTTCTGAGTCCGACATTAAGAGTTCGATGGCTGTTTTAAACTGGTTTCAATGGAGAATCGACCACGGCTGTAGGAAAAATCAAACTTCTTATTTTTGTGGCAGGAGAAAACAAGTTAACTACCTTTTTGGTTTTGGATTGCCCTTCTACCTACGATATTATTCTTGGTAGACCATGAATTCACACCATGAAGGCTGTACCGTCCACTTATCATCAGAGAATCAAGTTCCCGACGAAAAGGGGTGTTAAGAAGATAAAAGGGAACCAAGAAATCGCACGGACTTGCTACCTCCATTCGCTTAAGATGAAACAGACTGATCGCTTATAGCAACTAGAGAAGAAGAAAGAATCGAGCGATCAAGTACAGCCAAACATGGAGCAACTAGATGAAATCCAGATTGATCCAGCACATCCAGATCGAGTAATCAATGTTGGCTCACTGCTCGATAGCACTATTCACACTCAGCTTTTGAGTTTTCTTCAAGATAATCAAGACTGCTTTGCATGGTCGCAAAAAGACATGCCAGGCATCGACCCGGAAGTAACAACACATCGACTTAACGTCGATCCTGGCCATAAGCATGTCAAGTAGAAAAGGAGAAAACTCGGGATCGAACGAAATCAGATTGTTAACGAAGAAGTGTGGAAGCTGATTGAGGTTGGATTCATAAAAAGGTACAATACTCGGATTGGCTAGCGAACGTTGCCATCGTCAAGAAGAAGAACAGAAAATTGAGAGTTTGTATCGACTTCACAAATTTGAACAAAGCCTGCCCGAAAGATAGCTTTCCCCTGCCACATATCGATCGATTGGTTGATACAACTACAGGACATGAATTGTTTTCATTCATGGACGCGTTCTCATGAGAACATCAGATCCTCATAGATCCCGACGATCAAGAAAAGACAGCTTTTATCACGGAGAGGGGAATTTATTACTACAAAGTTATGCTATTCGGGTTGAAGAACGCTGACGCAACGTATCAAAGGCTTGTCAACGCAATGTTCGCTGACCAACTCGGTCGAACGATGGAGGTTTACATAGATGATATGCTGGTCAAATCATTGAAGGCTGCGAACCATATCGGACACCTGTCAGAGTGCTTCTCAGTACTTAGACAACACAACATGCGTTAGAATCCCTCCAAATGCTCGTTTTGTGTTTCGCCTAGGAAATTCTTGGGCTATATCGTCACACGACGAGGGATCGAAGCCAATCCAGACCAGATAAGGGTGATAATGAACATGCCTTCACCAAAAAATAAGCAAGAGATTCAAAAGTTGACTGGCCAAATAGCAGCATTGAACAGATTCATCTCTCGATCGATCGACCGACAAGTGCCAACCCCTTTTCAAGCTACTAAAAGGAAACACGAAGTATCAATGGAATGAACAGTACTAGCAAGCTTTTGACTAACTTAAGTGGTATTTGTCCAGCCCTCCGATTCTAGCCAAACCACTGACTTGGCAATAACCGAAGATGCAGTAAGCGCCGTTCTTGTACGAGATTCGAATGGTGAACATCCAGTATACTTGATATAGAGACGAGATACCCGGTAGTTGAGAAGTTAGCCCCTGCCCTCATAACCGCTGCAAGGAAGCTGAGGCCATATTTCCAATCACACTCAATCATCGTAATGTCAACCTAACCCTTACGAGCCATTATTCATAGTCCAAACTTATCTGGACACTTGACAAAGTGGGCAGTCGAGTTGAGTGAATTCGACATCGAGTATCGGGTCCGAACCAGCTTAAAATCACAAGTACTTGCTGACTTTGTAGCTAAACTTACTCCAGATCCTTCAATGTCGAATACTCAAGAAGAATGCTGGTGGATGCTCATGGTGGACGAAGCATCAAATGTCAAAGGATCTGGAGTGGGAGTATTTTGCAAGTCCCCTAACGGCGAGATAATCGAGCAATCATTTCGCCTGGGATTTAGTGCTTCAAACAACGAAGCTGAATATGAAGCCTCAATCGCTGGGCTACGTTTGGCGAAAGTACTAGGTGCTCGACGTTTGAAAATCCACAGTGACTCACAGCTCATTGTAAACCAAGTACTCGGAAAATACACAGCCAAGGATACAATAATGGAAGCTTATTTGAACGTTGTTCGTTCTCTAGTACAGCATTTCAAGGAGTACACAATACAACAAGTTTCTAGAAATTTGAACGCGCAAGCAGACGCCTTAGCTTCATTTGGTTCAATATCTGAGCCAAACTTACGTCAAAGCATTCCAGTCGAATTTATTGAAGAGCCCAGCATCCAGATTTAAGCTATGATCACGACAGACAAAGTAACTGAAGATTGGCGCACGCCCATTGTAGTTTACTTGAAACAGGGACTGTTACCAGGGGACAAACAAGAGGCGAGAAAAATCTTAACGAAAGCTGCAAGATTTTCAATGATTAATAACATCCTCGTTCGTCGTTCATTTAGCAGCCCCTATGTTCAGTGTCTGGATGAAAAAGAAGCTATATATGTGCTGAAGGAAATCCATGAAGGCGAATGCGAGAATCATTCTGGGGGACAATCTTTAGGCAACAAAGTCAAGCGACAGGGCTATTACTGGCCCACCATGTTCCAAGACAGCGAAGACTTTGTCAGGCGGTGTGACAAATGCCAAAAGCACTCCCCAGTTTTCCATCAGCCAACAGAACACCTATCGAGTATTGCATCTCCCTATCCATTTATGAAATATTCAATGGATAAAGTGGGTCCATTACCCAGAGCGAGCGGTCAATGCTTGTACTCACTGATTACTTCACAAAGTGGGTTGAGGCAGAAGCATTTGCAGATGTAAAGGACTCGAATGTAGAAAGCTTCATATGGAAGAACATTATATGTAGATTTGGAGTACCTCAAGAGATCGTCACCAACAATGGATCTCAGTTTATTTTGGGCAACTTCAGAAAATTCTGTAAAGGATGGAACATCGAGCTTAGCTTCTCTACCCCTAGGTATCCTCAAGGGAATGAAAAAGTTGAGGCAACCAACAAGACGATTGTTCATAATTTGAAGAAGAAGCTCGAAGCTCGAAGCTCGAAAAGGCCGATGGGCAGACGAACTTCATGGAGTACTTTGGGCGTACAGAACAACCCCAAGAAGAGCGAACGGTGAGTCTCCACACCCACTAACCTTCAGTGCGGAGGCTGTTGTCCCAGCAGAAATCGGTGTCCCTACACTCCGGCGTCAATTGGCTTTTGAAAATGAAAGTCAGAATCAAGGGATGCTCAACAACAATCTGGATGTTCTTGACGAAAAACGAGATCAAGCCTTGGTTCGCATGGCGAACTACCAACAATCAGTAGCAAAGTATGACAATTTGAAAGTTCGACCGAGAACTTTTAATGAAGGAGATCTCATGCTTCGCAAAGTATTTCAGAACACTGTCGAGCCAAACGCAGGAAAGTTGAGAGCAAATTGGGAAGGTCCTTATAGGATCTTGAAGGTTATCCAACCAGGCGTTTACCGTTTGGAGACAAGCGATGGAGTTGAAGTTCTTCGAAGTTGGAATTCACATCACCTTCGCAAATACTATTTGTAATTTTGGAAGTTTTTCACCAAGACTTGTAATTTTTTATGACTTGTTTTTGTAAAGGCTATATCCATTACAGCGAGAGTTCGAAACACATTCGAACCTATAGGTCTAAGCCTACGACTGATCTAATGTTACGTTCCACATTTGAACTACGTTCAACTTGATCCCTAAACACTGGGTACGTAGGCAGCTCGTATGCGTTTGTACGAGTCCAGTCAAAAATATCACATCATTTCATTATTCGATTGAACTACGAATGGCTTTATCCCTAAACATTGGGTACGTAGGCAGCTCATCACATATGAATTAGTGCAGCTACTTTTCCTTATCAATAACGTATTCTTCATACACTTTTACTAGAATTTTATTATGAAATTAAATTGTCAGTGCCTTTGTGTCCAATCCAGTGACACACAACGTTCACAACCATCAACTTTATGGTTCACTATTCAATGTTCGTCTTTACGAATTGCATGAGCCAATTCATTGCTCGATTTGATGTACAATCGTTTATAACTACCAACTTTATGGCTCAAAGTTCAACGTTCGTCTTTACAAACTACACGAGTCAACTCACTGTTCGATTCAACATCGAATCTCTCATATCATCATGACGCAAAGATAGATGTGAACAAAAACCCAAAATCATTAATTAATTAAAAAAATCCATCATTGTTTACACTTTGATGTTCAATTGAAAATAAAAACAAAACTAATATAATTAATCCTGCATCTCGCGGCCTTCAGAAGGGTTCACACTGACAGGGGGCTCGACTTCGGTCGGCTCTTTCTCGTTTGGCGTTGGATCGATAGCAGCAACAAAGGGCTCTCGTTCGCTCGACGCAGGAACTGTTCCAACAGCAGGGGCGGACGACGAAGCTCAAGCCTTAGCATGGGAGTCCTCGTACAATTCAATCTCTTCATCGACATCTGCATCGACAAGGAGTCCTTGCTTATACTTCTTTAAGAGATCATAACGAGCTTTGAGGGTTTCCCTTTCATAAGCATCGATAATACCAGTGACGAGCGCTGCGTTATCAGCTTCTTTCTGTTGCAACAACGCTTCAAGGGTCTGGATTTTGGCTTGTGCTTCATCATAACGTTCGACAATGATTTTCATCATGTCCGAATCGTCATTTGCTTCTCGCAGAATACTTTGAAGCTCCGCTGTTAATCCGTCAGCGCTTGCCTTGACATCTATGAACTTTCATTCGATGTCCAGCAGCTTTTTCCCACGCTCTTCGTCTCTCGCTTTGAGTTCTTTGTCTCTACCTTCGAGCTCCTTCAATTAAGCCTTTTGTTCGACAACTTTATCAGTTGTTCGATTAAGAAGCCCCATCACTCGAATATTAGCCTGTGATGTAATAACATTAAAGACAATATTCGATGTTGGAATCCAAATGTACAAAGTACAAATTGCAAATTATAAATATATACCTTTAAGCCATCCCATAAAAAGGTCATCGAGATGGCTTTGAACAGGACCTTGGTTTAAAGTTTCAGCATCCGCCTCTGACAAGAGTTGCCGCATAATCTCGGCACCCGTCTGCCTGTCCTAAAGCAGTCTCACCTTTACAGGCAAGTCTACCTCCACTTGCGGGGCCCTTCCTTCGACAGTTCATGGTTTGATACACTGGCTCGGGAGTCGCAACCTTCGATTTTTTGCTCCTCTTCATTGGAATTTTTCTTTTTCTCTTCTCGACTGCCTTCCTCTTCTTGGCAGGAGGTGAAACAAGCTTCGATGGCGGTTCTGGAGAAGAATCCAGAATGGGCAAGGGTGCAGGCTCGTTGCTTTTGGCAACATTTTCAGCTGCAGGTGTAGATGCAACAACCTTCGCAGCTTCCCTCGCTGCCTTTTTCTTGGCAGGCATATCCTTCGGGGAAGGAAAGTCTACATTCATCTTGTCGAGTGCAAAGTCTGCGATCAAAGCCTCTTCGTCAGTAAGCGGTTCGATGAACAGTGGAAAGCCGAAGAGTCTCCTCAATGCTCCTCTGATCACGAATGGCCAATCAACCCAGAAAGGAACTCGTTTAGCAATACTTGATGGGTTTTCAAAAAAGTCCTTCCAAAGGCTCGACGCTCTGAGTCTTTTCGGAATGCTTATTTCGTCCCACTCTCTGTTTGGCAGCGCAAGCAAACGTTCGAGCTTCTCTTCGAATAAAAGGGCTTTGGGAGGTGGTTTCTTCAATTCCTTATCTGCAATATAAAAAAGACAACTACATCAGAATTTATGAACAAACACTTTGCTACCCTCAATGTTCTTCGTTCGATACTTACGAAGAGTTCCCCCATAAAGGGTAAAATGCATTGGCGAGTCCTCCCATTGACTTTTCATTTACATACATGAAAAAGTAATGGTCTTGCTAGTATCTATCAGCGTTCTTCATCTCACCGACTACTTGCTTCTTTCTCTTGGGATACATTGAGTATCGACCATGATCCCTAGGATTTTCTTGTGGATAGTAGATCGCAAGGATGTCATCAACTGACAATTTGACGCCCGCTTCGCCCGCCAGCATGATCAGACCCAAGAAAACTCTCATCCTGTTCGGCATCAACTATGGAATGGCGAGTTGATAGTGATGCATGCACTGAACGAGAAGAAGAGGATGAGGGAGTCGAAGCCCGCACTCGAAATAGATGGTATACATGCAAATCCATCCCTCTGATATTGTGTCTGCTCGTTCGCCTTGGAAAGGAAGACGAAATTGGACCTCATTCGGAAACCCAAATCGACCCCTGATGTCCGATAAGTCTTCCTCGATTAAGACTTATCGAGGGTTTGACGTTCGAAGAAAAGTTTCAACGCTCAAACAACGAGGAGGCTTGGTTAATCAGCCGATCAGAGGAATTGATAAAGCTTCAGCTCCCGATGTCGTTTCTGGTCGACTCTTCTCCGATGCTTCGTTACTGGTTCCAGTGTCCCTTTGACTATGTTCGAATTCATGTTCAAACCTCGAACGACGAATGGTCGATGCCAAGTCCCCATCGTCCGAACTGCTGTCACTAGAGTCGGTGCCCGTCCATTCTACTTCCACGTCCTCGACAATTTGTTTTTCCTTGTCCATGGATCACAAACTAAAATTTGGACGAATGATGGAAGGATTTCGGATCTAAAAGTTTCTACTGAACTAAAACCCTATGAAGTTTTGTGTGAACACGAAGAACAATAGATCGAAAACCCGAAGGAAAATCCCAGAAAAACTCACAAAAATTCCTCAACCGAAGCGCTTACTCACAAGAAATGCAGAAAAACAACCAATAATATTCGGAAACAGAGTAAAGAAAAACCCTATCAAGTCAAAATTACTCAAAATGAAGAACAAGAACAAGAGAGAAGAAATCTTGCCTGAAGTTTTGAAGGTCTTGAAAAACTCTTGGGTTTTGGATTTTTGAATGCTCCAAATGTAAATATAGGGGAAAAGAAGGGATTCGAAGCATTCTATCACTTCGCAGTGCATCCAACGGTCCCAATTTTTCAGGACACGATTGATCAAACAGCGTGTATCACGAAACTTTTCGTATTCCCCCTCTGAGATCGTACGTCGCAATGGTTCGAATCACGAAAACTCTTCGTATTCCAGCTTAGACTTCTTACGTCACAACGGTATGAATTTCAGAAAGAGTCAATGATGCCGTTTCGGAACACCCATTCAGTGCACGCCACGTGTATGATATAACATCTCGTCCTGGGCTCGAGATTTTCCATCGAGTAATTCGTCAGTCTGTTCTGATTCCCCTGATCTGATGTAACAACGACTGATGCGATTTTCTCGCTAACAATCAAACACTCTATCGAGGATCCATCACTCAATAGAGTGGGGGGCTATCTATTGGGGTTAGACTTCGTCTTCCCATTACATCATTAGCCTACAAACGTTTGTCGAACAAACGATTCTAACGAACTACGATCGTTTACAAAATTTTCATATTTTGGGCCGGACTCAGCTTATGATATCGCTTGATTCAATCGCAAACGCTGATCGTTCGAATAATTGGGCCGGACCCAATTTATTATTTTAATTCGTTCCATCACGAATTATGATTGTTCGCAGTCGAACGCTGAATCGATCAGTTCAAACATAATTTGGCGTACATCGAACCCAGCATAAGCCACGAACGGTGTTATAACAAGGCCCAAGCTTTCTTTTTCTATCATCGTTTGTTGTTCATGCTCGACAATAACTATATGGGGATACTCCCCATAAATGTCAAGTTCAAAATTGACCATGGCGTGTTAGATCTTTTACGATAACTGACAAGCCAATGATCGACATTAACATCACGTCCCAATAACTGCTAAGCTCGACTCAATTCAGTTACTGCTATGCCCACATCGTGACATGTGTCCCAAAAAGACAGTTCATCGTGAACTGCTTGCCTGGAATTACGGGTCCAGACCCACCATTCTTCCTTTATAAATAGAGGAAGACCCCCTTCAGACGAGGGACCTTTTTTGTCTGATTCTGATATACCCTTAATCTGCCAAAATTCACTCAGAAAGCTATAAATCATTGTATCCAGAAAACAATTATATACAGTAAACAAATCATACTCACAGAGGACGTAGCACATCGTTTAGCGAACCTCTATAATTTTTGGTGTTGTTGAATTTCTTTTCATTTTCTTGCCATTTTATTTCAAATTCGAATTGCTTTATGAGCTTCATTAACGCTTTCCAAGGCCTAATTGATTCTTCATTTCGTTTCTAATACTAACATATGTTAATAATTTTGACGCTAGATTCCCAACATCAACAATTACCTTGGCGGGGAGACATTTTTCTTCGTAAATCACAGCCACATAGATAGAAGATAAATTTTTCGTAAAGATGAACAGTTTAGAATATGTATTAAAAATAATAAAAAATCACATATCAGTTATATCCTCTGTCACTTTATTTATATTAAAAAAAAAACAAACAAACAATCAAACAAACATTGATCAAGGGATTTTTTTGTCTTTAGAAAATTTTTCTTTAGTTACCAAACACTACTACAGAATGTGGATTTCACAACAGAGCTTCTACGAAAACAAGGCGTGGAAATAAATTTTTGAAAATGGTCATAGAAGCCGAAGTTTCTACAATGGTCTTTCTAAACCATCATGAAATCCGATACTTCCACGACCGTTTTAAAAAAACGGTCGTGGTATGTTACGGCCGTGGTATGTTCCTTTTTTTTTTTTTTCCTTTTTTTAAAAGTTAAGCTTTTTAAAAAATCATCTCCCACCCGAAACCCTCATTCTCTCTCTCCCTCCCTTGAAATCCTCACTCCTTATCTCCCTCCGCCGCCACACCTCCCTCCGTTGTTAGTCCTCCTTCCCACAACCGAAGCTTCCATTTCTCTCTCGCCGCCACGCCTCCCTCCGCTGCCCCGAACTAGTTTTCCCTCTCTCAGCTCTGATGAATTCCCATCTCTTGCGATCTCTCCGCCGTCGTGACCACCAAGTAACTTTGTCTACTTCATCTACTAGTTCTCCAAAATATTCCTTTCTATTAATGTTAAATTTGAAACATGTTCTTCGAATGCATATTCTTAGGGTTGGTTTTGTCTTAAATTGCTTTACCAAGAATTAAATTTGCGTTCTTCCTTTTGTTTTTTAATTTGCTTTATCTGCTTCTGGATCTAAAATTATGATATTCCGTTTTCTTTTCACAAGAAAAGTTGAGCTCTTTTGGAAGTGCATTATGTGTAACTATGTTATACATAAACATATAATTACATATACATATTCTATATAAAACTAAGGGGCTTTGCATATTACCTGTTCAATAACATGCTTGAATGTGAAAATATGGTTAGAGTTGCATTTGATATTATTTTGGAGTATAATATTTGTATTTTTGGTTTTGCATATTACGTGTTCGATAAAATGCTCAAATGTGAGAATATTTGAAGAATTTCAATTGCTAATTGTGAGAGTGATATTTGGTGATTGTTTTCTAGAAAAAATGTTGCTTTGTTAGTTGGTGATCGCGAATGTACCATAAGAATTGTTTTAGGTACAATTTCTTTCGATTTTATGACCTTTTTTTTTTTTTTTTTTTTTTGGAAAAAGTGTGTATTGTGACAACTTGAAATGAGTTTGAAACTTGAATTATGGATAGTGAAGGTTGAGAGTTGTATTTGATATTATTTTAGAGTATAATATGTGTATTTTAGGTTTTTCATATTATATGTTCGACAAAATGCTCAAATGTGAGATTATTTGAAAACAGTGTATTGTAATCATGTAAAATGAGTATGAACCTTGAAATATGTACATTGAAGTTTGAGTATGAACCTTGAATTGTGTATTGTGATCACAAAAAATTAAATTGTGTATTGTCTCAAGAGTTGAAATTCATTGAGATAATAATGCTTTGATATTGCAAGTGTGAAGCTATATATTGAACTAACATTAAAATTTCAATGCTAACTTGTGCATGATTTTCAATTTGAGCTATATGATATAGGTTCCATTGAATTGTTCTTTAGTTTTCTTTCTAAAGGCTTGAGGTAGAGTTAGGAGTTTACAAAGTTTTAAAGTCAATTTCTTATTTGATTGGAACGTCAAAGGATCTATGTACCATAAACATGAATTTACATTTTGTATTAGGTTGGTTTTGAAGCTTCTTACATCAACTACAAAAAAAACAAAAAAACAAAAACACAAAAAAAACAAAAACAAAAACAAAAACAAAACAAAACAAAACAAAACAAAACAAAAAAAACCCAAAAAATGTGTTTCTTTCCCTCTTTTTTTTCTTTTGATTAAAAGTTTCTTTACTTACTCTATCTTTATAAATGTTATTTCTTTCTTATGCAGTAGTTTTTGACTCTGCAAGTTTAGCATGTAGTTAACATTTATGGGGTGTAAAAAAAATTTTTTTTTAATTAAGGCACATTCTAGAGTAGTTTTTCATGGAAACCATAGTGGAAAGTATGCATTCCATGATGGTTTTCATGGAAACTGTTGTGGAAAGTACGCATTCCACGATGCATGGTTTCTATAAAAAACCGTCGTGGAATGTTCTACTCCAAAAATAGAATGGCTAAGTAACAATGGCCTTCCATGACGGTTTTAAAACTGTCATGGTATGTCCATGATATACCATGACTGTGGATTCCACGACGGTTTTGTAACTGTCGTGGTATCTTTCGACGATGGTTTTTTAACCGTCGTGGAATCTAGTTTTTCTACTAGTGAAAGGAGAGAAATAAGCCATCTTTGTGAGTTGAGCACATAATTAATTAAGTTCTTCAATATTGTATATGCATCCATGCATGATTTAGGAGCCAGAAAGCTATTAAAGCTTTAGAAAGGTGATTTAAGAGGATACGTTAATTTTGAGTCAGAGAGAGAGAGAGAGAGAGAACATTTATGAAGTAAAAAACATATATATATATATATATATATATACACTTTCTCAGTTTGTTTCCCAAAAAAAAAAAAATTATAAAGGGAGGTTTTGTCTTTCTGAAAAAAATAACACTTTCTTTTTCTCTAATTAACAAAGGAGAGATAATAAGCCATGATCTCTATGGGTTGAGCACATAAGTTCCACAAAATTGTATATAGCATGCATGCAAGATTTAGAAGGGGATTTTACTCAAAAATGATTTAAGAAACTTTGAATATGTAGTAAATAGAATAGAATAGAGAGAGAGAGAGATTAGCTTACGGGGCTTCTAATAACAATGGTTGTACGAGCATCATAGTCGGCAAGATCATGGCTGATCTCCATACCTGAATTTCCACAACCAACTACTAAAACATCATAGCCTTTGTACGGCTTCCCAATCTTGTATTCACTGGAGTGAATCAGTTCTCCTTTGAACCCTGCCAACCCTTGCACCTCAGGGACAAAAGCTTCGTTGTTCTCACCACTCGCGACGATAAGATAGTCGGAAGAATAGCTCTCCATCTCTCCCGAAACCCCGTTCTTCGCTTCGATCCTCCATTTCTTCATCGTTTCCTAATAGAACGCAGACTCAACGAAGCGAGAATAACAAGGGGTGATGTTGAACTCGGATACATAAGAATCGATATAGGATATGAAGGTGTCTTTGGACATGAAAGTGGAGGTTTCTGGAGAGTGTTCTTTGTAGGGCAAAGAACATAATTCTTTTGCTACATGAAGCCCTAAACGATCGTAGGATCGTTTCTTCTTCCAAAGAGAAGCGCAACAATCTTCTCTTTCGAGAACAATGTTGGAAATTGATTCAACATTGAAACAAGCTGAGGAAGCTAGGCCTGAAGGGCCAGCTCCTACTATCACTACCGTTACTACCTCCATTTTATTTTTTTATTTTTTTGGATTTTTCTAATAATTTTTTTTTCTTTTAATCTGAATTTTCCTAATAGCACTTCGATGAAGAATATCTTCTTCTTTAACCGGCTTATATATATAGAGAGAGCAAAGAAGCTTGACAGCTCAATGGTTTAAGATCAAACTTACGTTACAGATGGCATTGGACACTACCAGTTCTTCACCACCTCTCCACCCTTCGTTTTGCATGCATGCTGGTTTGATTTATATATAAAATATATTTATATATAACTCTCAGGATGTTCTGCACTTTAATATCGTCTTGTTTGATGAATGTTTAACCCATCAGCAAGGTAATTAGTTCAAAAGAAAAACTCCTACAAAATTCTCACTAAATATTTCTTTTTTATCTACATAGTAAAAGGAAGAAGTGGAGATTTTAATTTCAAAACTTTGTAATAAATTGTCAGAACTTAATAATATGCAAACAGACAGGATTGCTAATTCTTGAAAGAAAAATGAAACTTCCTGTTTATGCAGGACCAAGGTTTCAAGGTGTGTAAATGAATTTTTGGTCAGATCCTTGTAACTTTTTGGAAAAGTTGTTTTTTTATGTCGTCATCGTCGTCGTCGTGGTGATCTTTGTTTAGTTTGTCTTTGAGGCTACTTTATTAAGAGAAAACCCTGCTTTCTTCTTAATGAAAAATTATTCAATAAATAAAGTGCATCACATGCTTACTTCTTTTTTTTGGCTTCAAATCATGCATAGTTAAAACTTGACATTTGAATAGTAATTGTTAAATGAGCTTAGATAGAACTCATCTTCAAAAGCTAGCTCAAAAAAAAAAAAAAAAAAAGGAAGTCTATTCTACATATAAACACCAGAGCAAACCCATAACTTAGCGATGGCTCACGGTCCAAACCCACCATCATGGGAAAAATACAAGATTAAATGCGCTTGGATAGAACTCAACCCCAAAATCTAAACTCAAGATAAGAGGAAAGCCTTTACACATATTATAGCAGCCACTAACTTAATGATGTGTAACAAATGCACAATATTTAACAGTAAAATATGTCATCCTTTTGTTTTATTTTTCCTTTCCTAGTATGTATTATATTAGTTATTGAATCAAATTACAATGAACAATGCTCCTAACCTCTCATGTTATTTAATTAACTCATCTTTAATTTTGAAAATAAATAACCTCTCATGTCATTTTAACCCTTGCAATCTTTTATTTCTTTTCCTTTATGAACGAAAAATTAAAGAACAGTGGATCTCGTTTGGCATAGAGGCGTCCATTGTTGACAAAATCAATTCGTCTTTCTAGAGTTTTTTTCTTTGGCAAGAATGTCGTTTTTATCATTTCAATATATATATATATATATATATATATATATCATTTTTAACTTTGTACAAGAAAACTACAAAAAGTATGGGATTTTTAACTTTGTACAAGAAAACTACAAAAAGTATGGGGGTAATACTTTATTTTGTCGGTGACTGTAAAAAGTACGTTTATTTGAAACCAATGTAAAGATTAATCTTTTTTCGTAAGCAATATGACGAAAGGAAAAATAAAAAATAAAAAATGACAAGGTTATTTCAATAATCCCCATATAATTCTATATATAAAATAAAAGATAATATTCTTTTAAAGTTAATTAATTGTTTAAAGGAATTTAGATGTGGAAAATTAATAGTAATTTGGACTTAATTAATGATAAATGTAATACACATTTAAGAGAGGGAAACAAAAAAAAAGGACGATATATGTATAAACTATTTAAATGTTAAATTTTAATTAATTGGGCAAGCGTACCATGTAAATCTACTGAATAATTTCTCCTTTTTTACGTTGACTAAGTTTCCTAATTAATCTGAAAACTAGCCACAATGATTTGGTTTGTCTTTAATGCGGGATTCTATGTTTCTTTATCTTTGTTTTCTATATAATAAACTTTAGCGGGGTCCGTCTCTTCCATTTATTTTTTTTAAAGGTTCTCTTTTTTTAGTGCTGAGATAAAGTTTAAACTCCAAGTTCAAACTCAAATTTTTATCTTTTTCTGAAAAAGTTTTTTGTCTTTTCTGAAAAAAAAATTTTATCTTTTCTAAAAAGTCAACAAAATTACTATTTAAACTTAAAAATTTCAACTCAACTCAAACTCAAACTCAACTTATTCACCAAACGGACTCTTGCACAAAAGGGTTCATATTTTCTTGCTTCTTTTGCTACTAGTTGTCTTCTGTCTAATTAACCGATTCGAAAATTCAAAACGACACATACTATAACGACAATATGATTTCGTGAGTTTCTTTTCTTTTCTTTTCTTTTTTCTAGAAAAAAAAAAATGTAAGATAGAGAACGTTTACAAATGTCAGCAATAATGTAATAGTTTTCAAAATTACAATTAATTAATAGAACCAAAAAACCTTGGTTTCGTATCAATTAAACTCCATTCCATTGGATCATATGATGATAGTAGCCGATCTATAAAAACACCATTAATAGTATGTTATCAGAATAAATACCAATTAATTGAATCACTATATCATTTGTCAATACATAATATGACAAAAGTATACTGTTTTAGATAAAGAAAGAAAAAGAATCAAAGGATTTCTCATATTTAATTGGACATTAAGTACCTTCATTTTGGGAAATAACGGATAATGTTACAACTTTCTACATTGAGAAATATTAGTAGTTAAGATCCATAAACTAGTGATGATGACAAAAGTGTATTTTTTTTCCACCAGTCCTTAAGGTGTTAATTTTCATGAAGACAACAAATACTGAATAACGGTATCTTAGATTTTTCTTTATAAGTTCTATACTTTAACGAGAATGTCAACGTTTGAACAATGGATTTTTTGCCTTAAGGTTAATTTTCTTTTCTTTTGAACAATGGATTTTTTGCCTTAAGGTTCTATACTTTAGCTGTCTACTATAAATTTTGTTCATTTAAAAAAAAAAAAAAAAAAAAGCTATACATGTATAAATAGGCTGAAGCCATTTACACCGAAGAGGATCATTAAATAGTTGAAAGTGTCCATTAAATAAGTAGACGGAAGCAACTCTGCCCTTCTAAAAGAAAATTTAAGATTTTTCAATATTTTTTAAATAAAATTTCTGATTTATTAATGTTAATAATTGTTCCCAATAATTACTCATCTGAGAAGACAGTGACTGAGCGCACCATTGTACTAATGATCCATTTGATACTCTCTGTAGACAATTTTTGGATACTACTCAAAAAGTTTTCTACGTTGTTTTCTCTATTAGAAATTTGAATCTACTTCAAATATACTTTTCAAACCTATGATACAAACAAACAAAAGAAAAAGCACATACCTCGACCCTGATTTCACCTTCGTGATGATGATAATCTCAGGGCACATACCACGTCTTGCAGACCAGAACTGGCTTTTGAATCCTTTGAAATGAAAACTTGGCAAATACTTTGAGGTCGAAAACTTTATTTTTCCCCTTCCGCACTTGCCAACTTCAAGATTTAAGGAGGTTATAGAATCCGAAAATCTGAAAAAAACAAGCAAAAGCACGAAGTAACGCAACAAGTCAACTAGACTGATTGACAAAAGATGGGCAGAACAGGGTTATTCAGAATATGATGAATGTAAAAGCTAAGTAACAAGGCAGGGCACATAGGCACGACATGAAATATAAGAATGTAGGTCCCAAATAAGTTCAGTAATGTAGTTTGCTTACACCCCGATGCCCGCAAACCACACAAATATACATTCTCAGACAATTATAGATGCACATGTGATATTTGGACAAAGGAATTAGTAATTAAAGCATTTGATTATCCAGTAACGGAGCAACAATGAAAGAACAAGCTTTCAGCTTAGAGTTCGGCTCTCTGAAAAGGGGTCTAGAAAGTCCAATAACCAGGGACCAGAAGACAGAGTAGATGCATAATCATAAAGATGAATTCATATATTTTCAACCTATTTATGAAATATAGTTTTGCTACTAGTTGTCCACCTTCAAGCTCGCCGTGTTTAGCCACTATTTCCACAACAATGCAAGCAGAAGTACCCAGAAAGATTGAAACATGGATGAAACTTATCAGATATAATTTGCATTGACGCTAGACAATTGAATTGATACGAGGCCCAAGAGCACCTACATTTTTCTTCTGACCCCATTACAAAGCATGATTCTTCTGAAATCTGGAATAAAATCAAAAAATAAACCATGGAGAAGACACTCAGATGAGTAAGGAAATCATCAAATCCAGGCATATAACTACCAACAGCAGTGAGCTGGGCAATTAACAGGCATAGGATCTGCTTCGTCATTCTTCATGGTCTTCTCCTCGAATCCAGCAAAAATTTAAAATATATATATATATATATATTGACAAATAGCAAGCACGTATAGACACTACAAAATTAGATTTGCATTATACCATGTCTTATTCTAGGAAGAGGTTAAATTCAGACAACTGAAAGAAATTCGTACCTAGAAGGCGAACATTTCAGCAATTACAATCCAACTTCCCCAGCCACGGAAAACAAAAGATCAGCAACCAGAACCTGTTCATATCCAATACACATGTGCTTCTTCATTACGTCGCCTTTTTCATTAAAGCTTTGGCCTTTCTGACCAATCGACCATCTGTCATTAAATAGTCCGTCCCATTAATCAAAATGAACGGTAAGGACAAACAAAATAACAAGGAAAAATCCATAGGCTGAAAAACAAAACACAGAGATTAAGGCTACTAGGAAACTTACTAGTTATGTCTAAGAGTTTTTCATGAGACGACTAATACAAAGCCTCACTCATTTTTCCCATGGAATTTTCTTGCAAGCATTCAAGTGGCTAACTGGATCCAACTACTGCCGGGTTGTTTAAAAATGTTCTCTTCTTTCATTTTGCTTCTCACCTCAATGGAGTTATCCCACATCGAGGCCGATGCATAGATGTTAGATAGTAAAACATAAGTTGACGGCTCTTTTGGTTTTAACTCAATCATCTTCTGTGCAATCCGGTTCCCTATTTCAATATTCCCATGTGTATTGCAAGCGCCAAGCAATGTTTTCCACAAAAGATATTTTGCTTGTAAGTGGAACGGTGCATTTTCTATCAAAGACTCTGCCTCTTCAACCCGTTCATTTCTACCAAGGAGATCAACCATGCAAGCATAATGATTTACGGTCACCTCTAGGTCGTAGTCGCTTCTCATAGACTTAAAAAAGTTCCTACCTTCTGTTACAAGCCCTGCATGACTACATGCAATTAACACCCCAATGAAGGTGATACCATCCGGTTTCAACCCAGCTTCTTTCATCTGGCCAAAAAGTTTAACAGACTCCCTGCCAAGCCCATTATATGCGTATCCAGAAATCATAGCTGTCCAGGTCACCAAATTGTGGTTTTCCGTTTCATTAAACAACTGATGTGCTTCATAGATGCTTCCGCATTTGCTATACATATCAATTATGGAAGAAGAGACATGTAAATGAGACCTGAACCCAGTCTTGATGGCGCAGGCATGGAAGCACTTTCCCATATCTGTCGCTGCCAAGCCAGCACAGGCTGAGAAGCAGCAGGAGAAGATTGATTCGTCAAGTGAAAAATTGAGCGAACTACGAAACTCAGCAAAATGCTTTAGAGCTTCCACATAGTATCCATTCTGCACCCATGCAGTTAACATAGTGGACCACGAGACGAGATCTTGCTGTTTAATTAATGAGAACACCGAAAGGGCATTATGAATTTCACTTTTGAACGTGGAATACAAAGCAATCAGTGAGCTTTCAACAAAGGGATGGGAACCAAATCCTATTTTTATGACAAAACCATGGATCTCTTTTCCTCTACTCAACGCTTCTAGTTTAGCACAAGCCTGGACAACAACAACAACGGTGAATTCGCTTGGTTTTGCCGATTGTGAACAAAGAAGCATATCATGAAACAACCACAAAACGTCCTCAAATTGCCCAACTTGACTGAGGCTAGCCATAATGGTTGTCCATGAGTACTCATTCCGCACTTGCATTCCCTCGAAAACCATTTTTGCATTGTAAACTGCCCCACATTTAGCATACATCTCAATCAGAGCATTTTCTGAGGATAATTTGGAATCAGAATCACCAAGACGTTTCAGAACATGACAATGAAGGGTCTTTCCTTGCTTTAGCATATTCAGATCCGCCAAAGCCCGGAGAATGCAATTGATCGTAGATTGGCTTGGTTGGATACCTAATTCCCTCATCTTCGAAAACACTTCTATGGACATTTCATCCTTCAAGTTCAGAACTAAATTGCTGATTATTGCACTGAAGCATATTTCGTCCTTTACTCTAATCTCATGAAAACATCTAAAAGCATCCGAAATCATTTCAAGATTACCATACATGAGGATAAGGGAACTTCCCAAAAATGAGTCTATCATGAACCCATATTTCACAAGACTGCAATGTAGTTGCGTACCTTTTGATGCATTCTCTAAATTTGAACACAAAATAAATGCAATGGAAAAGGTAAACGGATCTGGTTTATTACCTTCTGAAAGAAACATGGAATAAAAATCCAACCCCTGTTCAGCATCTCCAATCTGATGAAACCTGGACAATAAGGCACACCATACCACATTGTCCTTATCTTTGAGATTCCAAAACAGTTGACGTGCAGTATCTAGGAATCCCAATTTTGCATAGACGTCAACAAGCGCACCACCCACCATTACATCATTTTCAAATCCAACCTTTATAGCTTGGCCATGTATCAATCGTCCAAGCTGAGGAATCAACATGTTGCTACATAATTTAAGAATAATTGAATAAGTGAAACAATTTGGCGATATGCCGTGGTGCATCATCTGAAGGAACAACTTAACAGTTTCATTTGCATTACACATTTCCACAGAACTATTTATCAATGTATTCCACGATGCTTCAGACCTCTCCTCGAGTGGAATCCCATTAAAGAACTTATAAGCATCCTCAACATCGCCACATTCAACATATAAACCAAGAATTGAAGAACTACAAAAGCTAGAAGACTCGAACCCAGACTTCAAAACTTGCCCATGGATAGCCAAACCCGTGGTAAACTCATGCACAATTCTACAAGCCTTAAGTGCCAAAGAAAAACCAAACTCATTCGGCCGCAACCCGGATCGACACATGAGATAAAACAGACGTAAACCAACTTCGTAACCGCCATCATGCACGTGAAAAGAGATCATACTCGTCCACGAAACTAAATTTGGTTCAGGAATTTCATCAAACACCAGATGGGCATGCTGTAAATCACCATGGCAAGCGTAAAACTTGATCATATTGTTCTGAACAAACACATCCGAATTGAACCCAGTTTTCATGCACAAGCAATGAACAGACCTGCCATATTTCGAGTTTCGAACATCGACAAGACGCCGCAAAAGCGAGGCACAGTCCTGAAAGCAAAAGCCACTGCTTTCTTGTAGCTTGTGGAAGCTCTCAACGTGAACTGATCTTTTGATCACATTATGTTTGCTCAGTTTGAGTATCTGACTAGCGCAAGTTGAGAAGAGAGAAAGTCGTGTTCTTTGAACCAGCATTAATGGCAGAACAATCTGCTCTAAGCCTTGGCTTCAAACAAAGTGGCTTGTTGGTTCGACATACCATTTCATTGGGAATTCAAAACTTTGCAGTTGAAGAATTCCAGAGAGCGAGTCGTGTGTGGGTGGCGGGGCAGCAGGGTTCCTTTTCCTGGGTGGCGAGCAGACCAGAGGTTCACCGGAGACTGAGTTTGAACTCTGAGGAGTTTTTTTGTTTGTGGCCTTTTTTTTTACTTTTTCTTTCAGAAATTATAGCTCATGATTAAAGAAAAAAAAATTATATAAATACACAATTTTTAAACTCTTATTTAAATAAATAATTAAAAATTACCTTTAAAAAATAATTAAAATTTTTGTTTAGGAAATTTTTTAATTAGATATTTATTTTTTTTTTTTTTTTTTTTGAATAAGGGACATTTTTATTAAGTAATAGCATCAAAAAAAACATCATTAGAGATTATAATAGGAGTCTCACAAATACACGCATTTGTACAATTAAAATTGAATCCAAATCTAGCTACATGATTAGCGCTACGACGAATGTGATAAACACCTGTACTCCATAACTGAGCAAGCAACTGTTTAACATCCTCTAGAATCGGACCTTCCACAGAAAGCTCCGAATTTTCCGAAACAGCCGAAACATCATTGATAACGTCAGTTTCCACCACAAGAGTAACACTCTGTAACTCCTTCGCAATCATCAAGCCTTCATGAATTGCTATACACTCAGTCAAAAAAGGAGAAAAAGTCTCCTCTAATGATTTTGCCTCAGCACCTAAAATTATCCCTTCTATCCAATTAATAATTAATCACAAATCAATTATTAATTATTCAAAATCAATCATTGATAGTTCAAAATTAATCAGTTCAAAATCAATTTATGACAAATACTTATTAATATTGATTAAATACAAATTAGTCATTATCAATCACTGTTAATTGACCTTATTAAAAAACTTCTTATAAACATCATCTACCAACAAATGTGATATATGTCACTCAATTTTAAAGTCATTCCTAATTTATCCTTTGAGTTTCAAAAACTTTAAATTTATCCCCTAAATTTTGAGGTAGTCATACTTAAACCACTTTTATTAAAATTTTTTGTAAAAACAAAATTAAAAAAAGGGGATCAAACTTGAAATTTGGGATTTAAATAAGAGTAATTTATCTAAATAGCCCATAAACTCTTTACAAGATGATGATTTAGTTCATATATTTTTATTTTTAACCGTGATGATCATAAACTCCTTTTTTTTTTATCAATACAATCCTTTCCTTCTGATTATGTTAAAAAAAACTCTTGGAATTTTTACATGAAGCACGTTTTATGGTTTTTAAAGGAAAAGGTCTCTAAAAAGATAAAAAAATCATTAGTCATGTCAATTAAAAAAATTGAAAAACAAAGGGAGACATCTGAACTGAAGCAAACCCATTTCCCCCCCACCCCCCCCCCAATCTCTCCCACAGGTCCGACGTCGACCGTCCCCCCCACCAACAGATCTGACACCGGAGACCGAGTGACCGTCTCTCTGTCTCGCCCTCCCCTCCCCCCGCAACAGATTCAACACCGGAGACCGAGAGATCATCTCTCTCTCTCACCCCCCCCCCCCCCTACAGATCCGACGCCGGAGACCGGCTCTCTCCCTCGTGAGCTCCCTCCCCTCCTTCCCTTCCCCCGCCCCCAGACCTATGAGTCTCTCTCTCTCCCTCTCAGTTCCTCAGTTTCCGATGCCGAACGCCACCACCACTGCCTCCTCCTTTCGATCGTCGTCATCTTCGCAGGTCCCTCGTCTGAGATTGGCGAAGGAGAGAGAGGATAGAGAAATTGTACGATTTGTTTTTTCTCTTATTTTTGTTTACGAGTTTTTTTTTTTTTTGTTAAATTAAATTTATTAATAGATTACTAAAAGACCCTTTCATATTAGGTCACGTGTCTTGTACATGATGCGTTCTATTATAAATTTAACAGTTTTAGATGAAAATGAATAAAATTATCAATATTTAAAAAATTTAAGATCATCACGGTAAAAAAAAACAAAAACAAAAAAAAAAAACAGATAATCAACTTATAAAGAGAGTTTATGAACTATTTAAGTCAATTATTCTTTAAATAATTCTAATTTATAATTTATATTGAACTTGTATAAGAATATATAGAGAAAAATTATAATCAAAAATATAAAATCAAGTCTTAAAATAAAGTTAATTAATATGTATAATTTTACATAAACTTTAAAAATGAAAAGAATTACAAAATAATGACTAAAATAATAAATCGATCAATCAATCTAGAAGAATAAAGTTCCGATTCTATAATTAAAAGTAGAGACATAATAATCCTTTTCTTTTATTTATTTATTTATTTTTTTTTTTTTTTTTTTTGGGGACAGATACTTCGTATACTTACAAGGACAAATTTCATCCAATTTTCTACACTCTGCCACGTTATTTGTTTTCAACCAAGCCAATCCACAGACATGTGTGGACCAAATCACACATCAAACTAGTACATTAAAATCCTCATCAAAACAACAAATGAATAAAATACCAATCTCCCCACAAACTCAAACTCAAAACAAAGTAGAAATAAGAAACCAAGCAAAAGACCAACACCAAATGGCAGCCTATTCCAACGTATTGAAGCTCTCATTCCTGGCGAGCCTTCTCTCTGGTCTATGGCCAGTAGAGGAAACCCGACAACACGACACGAACTTAGCAGTGCTCCCGCCAACATGTAAACGCATAGAGTGCCCGGTGTTTGAAATCGCTCATGTCGGAAACGGGTACGAGATTCGCCGCTACAATTCCACCATGTGGGCTTCCACATCTCCCATTCAAGACATCTCCCTTGTTGAAGCCACCAGAACTGGTTTCTTGCAGTGAGTTTTTCACTCTCCGTAGTTTATTATCTTTTCTTTTCTTTTTCTTTTTTTTTTTCTTCTTAAATAATGAATATTGGTGTTGTTGTTGAAATTAATTTGGTTTGTTAGAGTTATCTTAATTGTTAAAAGGAAATTTGAGCATCTAGTTGAAGAGGTAAAAAAGATTAAAAAGAGCAGAATCAAGATAAAGAAGAAGAACCACTAGAGGATAATAATAGAACTAGAAAATAGAAATAGAATCAAAAATAAGAACTCAAGGGAAAGGAAACAAAAATAAAATAAACTGTACTTAATTCTAGCTATTTTAAATAACCCTGAGAGATCAGCATAAATTTAGACTCTAATTAATGATAAAGATAAAATATCTCTAAATAAATAATTTTTCAAATTTATAATCGCATTCTCCATCAGTAGTGTTGCAAGTGAGCACCGGTTATTTGGTTTGGTAGTTAAGCCTATTCTTCCGGCCAAAAAAAAAAAAAATCTTGGGTTCGAGTCATTTCTGTTGTTATATATAGTGTTATATATAGTGAATATGGTGTACATGGACAATTCACTTTGTGAGTATCTATTACCTGCAAGAGTATGTACCGTCTATCTTAATTAAAAAATAAAAAAATAAAATAAAATAAAATAAAGAAAGAAAGAAGAAGTTGCAAATGGACAAGAAGAACTAGGATATGGTTGATTATCAAAAAAATAGAATTCATCGGATGTGCGATCTAAATCACATATTTTGTTTTTATCATAAAATTTCTATACAAATAGTAGGATATTGGCTTGATGAACAAAATATTCGTTACATGTTTTGTTACTTGGAACAGGCTATTTGACTACATCCAGGGGAAGAACTTCTACGAAGAGAAAATAGAAATGACAGCACCAGTAATCACCGAAGTCTCACCGAGCGATGGACCCTTTTGCGAATCCTCATTCGTGGTGAGCTTCTACGTGCCAAAGAAGAACCAGGCAAATCCAGCTCCTGCGAAAGGCTTGCAAATTCAGAAATGGAAGCCGACGTATGTGGCAGTGAGACAATTTGGTGGCTTTGTATCGGACTACGAGGTTGGAGAGGAAGCTGCTGCACTGCAAGCCAGCATTGCCGACACAGTCTGGTCCGACGCCATTGAGAAGAACCGTGGAAAGGACCGTACTTCAATTTACATAGTGGCGCAATACAACTCTCCGTTTGAGTTTGACAATAGGGTGAACGAGATTTGGATGCCGTTCGATTTGGAAGAGTGAAGATGAGGCCGCGACGTAGGAGTTAAAGAGTGAAGAGAGTTTTCAAAATAAGTTGTGGTGAGGAAATGTTGTTGTGTATTGCTGTGGAACTCCTCTTGTTAAAATAAATAAAGTCTGAATTGGGATTACAGGTTTTTTTTTTTTTTTTAACAGTAATTGGCTAATTGAAATGTCTTTGTAGCGAGAGGAAAAGAGAGCAAAAGTGATTCCCGCTGAACGATCTTCGCAAGAAAGTTCAAGCAAATGACCACCACTCTAACAACACTTTCATTTTCCAGACAAACATGAGTTTTGATTGCAAGTTTATGTTGAATCTTCATCGGAACAAAGGCTACAAAAATACAGACTACTTAGTAAAGCAAACAAGAAAATTTAGCCTTCATTTTCCCGTATTTGCAAACACCCTAAGGCAAAGTAGAGGGCTCGAACTGTAGAAGATTTCGTGGCAAGATTTCCCAAAAAATCTACTAGATCCAAAAGATTCTAATACGAAAATTCAAGTGTCAAGAAACTACTTTCAAGTAAGCAATGTAGCTTTTAGTAGTGCTCTCCCTTTCTGTCATAATCAGAAACCAAATTACAAACAAAGAAAAGAATTCTCAAAGCCAGAGAGAAGTTGGAAGGAAATGCCAAATGCCTTATAAATTTACATGATGTTTAGAATATTCTTTCCTTGATTTCAAATCAGCCACAGACACCCCAATCAAGAAGATATAATTGAGACAGAAAATTGAGGCTCATCTTCTACCTAGTAAAAGCGTCTTTGAGCTAATTTCTCAAAAGGGTAGTAAAAAGAAGGGAAAAAAAATGTGTATATAATATATACTAATAATCTCAAATCCAACACTTTCACAAAACACTACCTTTATAACTGCCGGTCCTGTCCGACTGTGTGTGTGCTGGATATGAGATTATAAAACACCACCCTCATAAAACACCATCTTTAAAAAAGAGAGAATTCCTATGTGTGATTGCCTTTCGAGCCAAAGAGGCTCGCTAAAAGTAAGCACCTTTGATCTTCAAAAGTAAAGTTGTATATAAAGATGCCTCTTGCCATGTGGAGTCTCAACCTCATCTTATCCTCCAAAAGCCCCTCCAAGGATAGGTTATGGTGGTCCTTTAGAACACCTGGATCTCTAGTATATTCGTTTGTCGAAAAATCGTAAAACAAACCTTACCGCTTGTTTAATCTAAAAATTGCGAAAAATAAGCAAACTGAGGAGGAACAACAGATCGAAAAAAGAGATTCATCTACAAGTCTAGAAACCCGGTATAGTATACATCAGATACGATATGAAACTGGAATCTTTAGAGGTGCATTTTCAGAGCTCATACAATCGAAAGCATAAATACCGGCAGAAGTATGAGAGCTGACAACTCGGGCACGATGCTTTATTCGTTAATGTAAATGATGCATCGATAGCTAAGCCTGCATTTTTTAACCCTGAATTTATTTGGCTGATAATCTTACACTTAATACAGACAAAACATTTACCTCCGTGATACCTATCCAGATACAGTTAACTTGCAAATTTTCCACCTATGATACATACAATTTACATTTCTAAACGAAACGGCATTGTCAGGTTCATCAACAACGTTATTATGCAGCAAAAAGTTGAAAAACATTTCTAGCCAACATAAATTACACCATATATACCGAGTGTCGAAGCTGAATCCTTGCCCTTTCCAAGGATTCCTTTGCATCATTTTTTTCTCTCTCTCTTTCCTCACGCAGCTTCTTTGCCGCTTCTGCTTCCTGCAATTTCTTTCCCGATTCGAGCATATCCTCTGAAATCTTTCTTGATTTAATCTTCAGCTCCGCATTCTCTTTCTTGCAATGCCTCAACTGATCCTCAATTTGAAGCAGCATCTCCTTCAACTGTGAAGCCTCTTCTCCAAGTGACTTCAACTGCTGCTCGGAGGCAGTAACTGCATCCTTTGTCTCAGCCTGCATTGTTGATATCTTCTCAGAGTTGGCTCTCTCGTTGTCATACCACTCCATGATCTCTTCCGTGGATTGTTCGGCCATCATGGACTCCTCCAGTTCGGCCAAGGATGATGCACATGAAATGAACTTTCTCACATGATCCGAAAAAGACCTATAATCAATTGAGAGAGAGCTCAGAACAGAGAACATTTTGTTTGCCGCTTCGGTCATTGACCTGTGATTGTGTGGTTCTGTGGACTCGAGCATGGCGAGCAGCTGTTTTTGAACATGTGACCCTAATTCAGTAAGTGCCTTCGAGATTTGTCCCGTGTAATCTCTCCCTCGACGCATGCCAGGAATATTCTGAATGCCTGAAAGCTCCCAAAGAATGCCAGACTGAGAATCCTGACTCAGGATTTGCAGAGATGAATCAGGTTCAGCATTCATAGGAGTATGATGAGGCTGGTCATTTATATTTGAAGAATAAAAAGCATCCACGTCCTTGGGGACAGAGATAGGATCAAATGACGGGAAAATGCCTGTTAAAAGTTTGGGAAAGGAATTCATAACAAAATATGAGACAACGAAAAGAAATTAGAAATAATGGAAAGTGAAACCAACACCAGTTGAAGAATCCCACATAGGAAAAGTCCAATATTGGAGTCAAAAAAAGGCTGAACAGATTGCAGAGAACAAAGCTTACGACAAAAGAAAGGCTTTAGTTGAGGAACCGTAAGGCATCCAGTTTTTGGAGGGAAAGCAAGCCTCCCTAACCAGCCACCATTTATAAGAGTACCTAACAATTGTTGAACACGGTCTTCCATGCACAAATCCAAAGACAAAGTAGTCAGTTATAGAATAAGCAGAAAGCCGATTGTCGAAATGTAATAGAGAAAACACCTGCAACAGTTGCATATTCAGAAGCAGAAATCAGCCTCATAAACTCAACTTGCCGGCGACGAACTGCCTGAGAAGGTAAACGAGAAACTTGGAGTGATTTCTCCAGCTCTGCCTCTGCCCTTACAATCTCCTCAATGGTGGACAAGTCCAAAATATCGTCGTGGTCCTCACTCTCTACGCCAATCTCTTTTATGCGAGGACCATGACCTACAGGCGTGGACAATGGATCAGGGTTGTCCATGACTGGTGACTCAAACTTTGTCCTCTTTGGACTTAGATAGCTACCTTGACGACCCTCCGTCAAGTCAGGCGTCACAGTATTTGTGGCCCGAGTATCATCAACTCCACTCCTAAAACTACAAGCTCCATGTCCCTGTGCCAGAAATACAACCTCAACAGAAGCTTTTCATCATAAATCCTATAGAAATACACACACACACAGAATAATTATGGTTCTCTGGTGAATATGCCGATAGACATGCTAAAAGTTGATAAATGCCGGTGCGCTTAAAGAAGCGGATTCACGGACCCAAGACGTAGACGCTAGTTCTTTCTTTTCTCTTAAGGGTAATAAAGACCGAAAAGCATTTCTCCCATGAACAAAAAAACAATGGAATTTCTTGAGATCATGAAAAGAGTCCGAGGAGAGAGATGGTTCAAAAAAATTCAGGACAAGAATTGGCAAAACAAGTGTAAAAGTCGACAAGTTTTTGATATACCAAGAACAAAATAAGAGTGTTGACAAAATTATATGAAAACGACACGATGAATACGAACAAACATAGAGTCTATTATTTTGGGTTGGGGGGGGGGGGCCATCAATAAAATACAAAATTGCAAGTTTATAACATATTCTTGCAATTCTGTCACAACTAAGAACAAGCAATAGAAAGATCATAAAAAGAACATAGATTTTATTGAAAAACTCAGCTCATATATCACAATTAAGTTGAGTCCAAAACAAGAAACAAAAGGAAAACGAGAGAAAGGAAAACTGATCGTGACAGGCAATATTAAATCGGCAACAAACAAGTTGGGTAGTTGAGAACCTAATCATATAATAATTATAACACACACACACACACTTGTATATATATAATAAATACCTTCTGAATGGGGCAAACAAAGAATTTCCCTTCCGCCTCAGACACAACCATGCAGTTCCCAGCACCACATAGGCACCGCGGATTGCCGTCCCGAGACCGATCCCGCTTAGTCTTGGAGTTGGACCCACCACCACCACCACCACTCTCCATCGCCACCGCCACCGCCATTTCATCAAACCACTTGAAGAACTTACATGTCCCCTACCGGCAAAAAAAAAAACCCCCAAAAATCAGAGTGAAGGAAAAAAAAAAAAAAAAAAAACCCCAATACCCAGAAAACAAAAGGAAGAGAGAGAGAGAGAGAGAGAGAGACATTGAAGCAGGAATAGTAACGGCGGTCTGGGTTTTTGGCGGAGCGGGAGATTCTGACGTAACAGGAGCCATGGCAGTTGGGGCAGGGAATGGGAGAGAAAAAGGAAGTGTCTGCAGCAGAAGAAGGAGAAGGAGACGAAGAAAAACGACAGGCTTTTTGAGATTGAGACTGAGATGGAGGTTGAGAAGGAGGGGTTTTGAAAGGGCAGTCGGCTGCCCAGTGGCCTTTGTTAAGACAGGTAAAGCACGTGTCGTTTTGGCGTCTCTGAGAAAGAGGTGGAGCACTGTTGGTGGGTGTGGATGGCTTCGTCGGAGACTGAGAAGACGAAGAAGAACCCAAGAACTCCGTCTTCGTCTTCGTCGCCGTCGCCATGACCGTCGCTTTCTTCTTTCTCTTTCTCTGGTAAGTTTCTTTTTTTTTTTTTTTTTTGACAAATGAAATGTTTTTCTTTGTTTTACTTTTATGCTAAGTATATTGGAGAGGAAATCTTCTCACGATGATTCTTTGACAGACTTCAGTGGAGCTTACTGTAGTAGGAGTGAGTGAGAGAGACAGACAGACAGACAACTGTGGTTAAACTTACGAATTAAAAGTCTCATTGCCTTGACCTTTAAAATCTCCCAACATACCAAAATTGCCCCTAAATGATGAGGCTCAGTTTGGAACAACCATTGATAAAATTAGGATCCTTTTGAGGGACTTCTAAAGACAGAGTTTCGGATATTAGTTTAGAAATGAGTGTTTAGTTAAAATATGAATTGAAAATAAATTGTGATATAGAAACAGTACAAAAATTTTAAATATATTACGAAAAAAAAATATATGTTAAAATACATCTTATTTTGTTTATCTCGTTGTTGTGAGATTTTGTCACAAAAATCATATCATTTCGATTTAAAATAAGAAAGTTATTGACTTTAAGTTCAAGTTTTTAGAAAATTAAAGAAAGAAAATGAATTGTAAATTTGAGAGTTAAACATTATCTGGAGACATTATCCCAAACGGCTCATAGGAATGGCAAAGTGTTGAATGGGGAGTTGGCATAGGGCATAGATTGCTTTTCTATCCTCATTTATGATCCTCAAAACCCCCCTCATTCTTGTCTAAACAAGGGGCAAGGCCAGGGGTCTGGATTTCTCATTAGGAAAATCTTTATCATATATGTTTCATTTTTGTTTAATATATAGGTTACGCATTTAGACTAAAATATTGTATCTCCATCCTCATCTTATTTGTATCAAAGCCTCGCGGATCCTATCCCCATAAGGAAAATTTTCATCCCTAAATAAGATATTAAATTTGACCGTCTCATTTATAATTAGAGAATATATATTTTTAATATGAATGGATATTATTTCAATGATTACTTCAATATTTACCAATCGGTGGTTATCGTTATTTTAGCTCTTAGATACAAATCCGACAGTTGTAATGAATTAAGAAGTTGATTAAAAAAATTATGACAATTAATGAGCATTAAACTTATAAAAGTCATTAAAAACAAGTTTGAATAGACAATTTGTTCTTAACTTGTTGATACGGCTTTTTTAGATTTTTTTTTTTTTTTTAAATAAATAGAATCTAAATTAAAAATTGATAACTTGTTAGTTGATATGATTTTTTTAGATTTTTTTAAAAAAATTAAATAGAATCTAAATTAAAGATTTATTCTCTAATTTTTGAATCATCGTTTCCATTCTAGGATTTTTTTTTTCTTTTTCAATCAACTTTTTTTTTTTTTTTTGCTTTATATTCTGTAATTGTATTTTTTTTTTTAAGATAAAAAAATTCGGTGTAAGAACTAAATTGTGGAAAATCCTATTAGCTACCATAACAAACACGTCAGAGAAGCGAATCAACAGTTTCAAGAGGAAAAAATCTTAGCCACAAAAAAAAAAAAAAAAAAAAAAAAGAGAAAGAAAGAACAACCTCCATATGCGTCGGTCAATCAAATATGCAGTGGTCGTACGAAAATTTTGAAATAAATTTATTTTAAAAAAATTATAATAGAATAAAAAAGGAAATAAAAGAGAAAGATTGTGGTAAATTCTCTTTTATATATTATATCAATAGAATACATTTTTAAAACCGTTAAAATATAATTAAACAGTTGAGATATTTGTGTATCATAATTATCATACATCTTACCTTATAATAGTATAGACTAATTAAAAAAATAAAAAAATAAAAAAATAAAAAAATAAAAAACCACACCTTCCCTTCCTCAATGTTGGCAACTTCTCCGCCGACACCGACGACAGGCCCCCTGACCAAATATGACCTCCCCCCCCCCCCCCCAAATGCCGACGAGATCTAGATCGTCGGCGTGGTTGGGCTTGCCGGCATTTGGGGGCAACCGGGCTCGTCGAAGCTGGTGGGGGTGGGGGGGGAATAGATCTAGGTCGTCGACATCGCTTGGGGGGGCGAGCAGATCTAGGTCGTCAGTGCGGGCGGGGGGATATGGCTCGTCGTCGATCGCTGGAGTTGCGATGGTGGGGGCTTCCTCAGCGTTAGTTGGGGGTCGGAGGGGCTAGCTTGTCGTCGCCGATCACCAGAGTTACGAGGGTGGGGGGCTTCCTCGGCGTCGGTTGGGGTGGGGGGTCAGGGGCCTCCATCAGCCTTGGGGGAAAGGGGAGTTAGTCTTACTCGAAATTAAAATTAGAAAAGATAAAAATTATTTTCATTATTGGATTTTGAATTCCAAATATTTATTTATCCACCTCCAATAAAAATAATCTTTTAATTAATATTTAAAGTAGATTAATTGTTTAACACAAGTCATGAAAAATATCACATCATCAAATGTAATTAACATTTGCTCTATTTTTTATAATTTTATCTTATAACCATCTATGGTTATAAAAATACAGTAACCATTAAAAACTCTTCCTAACTTGAATACTTATAAATTAAAGACTAAAAAAAATCACAAATTCCCCTTTAACAAAAATCTAAAATTACAATACTTCTTTGAAGTGAAAAGGCAATTCCTAATGTACATTTATTTACACAAAAACAAAAGCATAATTCAATATGGTTTTTGTTGATGGTTTAATTTCTCTGACATCGGAGGCCACCTGCTCACCAGTGAACATAGTGCACGAGAACAAATCGATTCATTTTCTCGCTCAGTGGAGGAGATCCGATTGCCTGAAGAGATCCGACCAGAACGGATAAGTCTGTTCAGTTGTAGGTCCTTTTTAGGTCATCAGGTTGGTCTGCCATCACCTCTGTTGGGCTGCTGATCCTTGAATTAGCTCTCCTGTAAGAATCTCAAGTAGACCACTATCAGGACCCAGGGTACTGACCCTAACAACACTTCCCCGACCACGACCGAACCCTATTTGGGATGGTTGGCCCGCGCTGCCCTGCCACGTCATCCTGTGCCAGCTGACAATAGTACTATGGCATGGCACTCCACACCAACTACCTTGCACTACCTAACACCTGACGTTCATTACTTGTCCCTATACCTTATTCATATCCTTGTGTTGGCCTCCACCACCTGACCGAACTGACACAGTACTTGCCACTTATGCTAGTACTAATATCTGTACTCGTGTCCCCCATCACCCGACGAGAAGGGCACGTGGCACTCGTCTAGTGGAGGTCAAATATCCGTACACTCAGGGCATATCTACCCGCCATGACCACTTGGAATACGACCCACCAAGGTCATCCAAGCACCTGGATCCATATTAAATGCCTATATATAGAAGAGTGCATATTCCATGTCAAAACTCTGCTTCTGTACTTTGACTGCCAAAGAAGAACCAGGCGAATCCAGCCCCTGCGAAAGGCTTGCAAATTCAAAAATGAAAGCCGACATATGTGGCAGTGAGACAATTTGGTGGCTTTGTATTGGACTACGAGGTTGGAGAGGAAGCTGCCGCACAGCAAGCCAGCATTGCCGACACAGTCTGGTCCGACACCATTGAGAAGAACTGTGGAAAAGACCGTACTTCAATTTACATAGTGGCGTAATACAACTCTCCGTTTGAGTTTGACAATAGGGTGAATGAGATTTGGATGCCGTTCGATTTGGAAGAGTGAAAATGAGGCTGCGACGTAGGAGTTAAAGAGTGAAGAGAGTTTTCAAAACAAGTTATGGTGAGGAAATGTTGTTGTGTATTGCTGTGGAACTTCTCTTGTTAGAATAAATAAAGTCTGAATTGGGATTACAGTTTTGTTTTATGTTTTTTTTTTTTTTTTAAAACTGTAATTGGCTAATTGAAATGTCTTAGTAGCGAGAACAAAAGTGAGCAAAAGTGATTTCCGCTGAACAATCTTCGCAAGAAAGTTCAAGCGAATGACCACCGCTCTGACAACACTTTCATTTTCCAGACTAACATGAGTTTTGATTGCAAGTTTATGTTGAATCTTCATCAGAACAAAGGCTAAAAAAAACACAGACTACTTGGTATTTGCGAACACCATAAGGCAAAGTAGAGGGCTAGAACCGTTGAAGATTTTGTGGCAAGATTTCACAAAAAAATCTACTAGATCCAGAAGATTCTAATATGAAAATCCAAGTGTCAAGAAAGTACTTTCAAGTCAGCAATGTAGCTTTAGTAGTGCTCTCCCTTTTTGTCATAATCAGAAACCAAATTACAAACAAAGAAAAGAATTCTCAGAGCCAGAGAGAAGTTGGAAGGAAATGCCAAATGCTTTATAACTTTACATGATGTTTAGAATATTCTTTCCTTGATTTCAAATCAGCCACAGACACCCCAATCAAGAAGATATAATTGAGACAGAAAATTGAGGCTCATCTTCTACCAAGTAAAAAGGAAAAAAATGTGTACATAATATATACTAATAATCTCAGATCCAACACCTTCATAAAACACCACCTTTATATCTGCCGGTCCTATCCGACTGCGTGTGTGCCAGATATGAGATTATAAAACACCACCTTCGTAAAACACCACCTTTTAAAAAGAGAGAATTCCTATGTGTGATTGCCTTTTGAGCCTAAGAGGCTCGCTAAAAGTAAGCACCTTTGATCTTCAAAAGTAAAGTTGCATATAAAGATGCCTCTTGCCATGTGGAGTCTCAACCTCATCTTATCCTCCAAAAGCCCCTCCCAGGATAGGTTCTGGTGGTCCTTTAGAACACCTGGATCTCAAGTATATTCGTTCGTCAAAAAATCATAAAACAATCCTTACCGCTTGTTTAATCTAAAAATTGCGAAAAATAAGCAAACTGCAAAGGAACAACAGATCGATAAAAGACTTTCATCTACAAGTCTAGAAACCCCAGTAGAGTATACATCAGATACGATATGAAACTGGAATCTTTAGAGGTCCAATTTCGGAGCTCATACAATCAAAAGCATAAATACCGGCAGAACTATGAGAGCTGACAACTCAGGCACGATGCTCTATTCGTTAACGTAAACAATGCATCGACAGCTAAGCCTGCATTTTTTAATCCTGAATTTATTTGGCAGATACTTCAATCTTACAATTAATATAGACAACATTTACCTCCGTGATACCTAACCAGATACAGTTAACTTGCAAATTTTTCACCTATGATACATACAATTTACATTTCCAAACGAAATGGCATTGTCAGGTTCATCAACAACGTTATTATACAGCAAAAAGTTGAAAAACATTTCTAGCCAACATAA
Organism: Ficus erecta; assembly: GCA_008635985.1. Taxonomy (NCBI): domain Eukaryota; kingdom Viridiplantae; phylum Streptophyta; class Magnoliopsida; order Rosales; family Moraceae; genus Ficus; species Ficus erecta. The sequence continues at coordinate 22,067 of BKCH01001429.1, read as the reverse complement.
ATTACACCATATATACCGAGTGTCGAAGCTGAATCCTTGCCCTTTCCAAGGATTCCTTGGAAGCATTTTTTTGTCTCTCTCTTTCCTCACGCAGCTTCTTTGCCGCTTCTGCTTCCTGCAATTTCTTTCCCGATTCGAGCATATCCTCTGAAATCTTTCTTGATTTAATCTTCAGCTCCGCATTCTCTTTCTTGCAATGCCTCAACTGATCCTCAATTTGAAGCAGCATCTCCTTCAACTGTGAAGCCTCTTCTCCAAGTGACTTCAACTGCTGCTCGGAGGCAGTAACTGCATCCTTTGTCTCAGCCTGCATTGTTGATATCTTCTCAGAGTTGGCTCTCTCGTTGTCATACCACTCCATGATCTCTTCCGTGGATTGTTCGGCCATCATGGACTCCTCCAGTTCGGCCAAGGATGATGCACATGAAATGAACTTTCTCACATGATCCGAAAAAGACCTATAATCAATTGAGAGAGAGCTCAGAACAGAGAACATTTTGTTTGCCGCTTCGGTCATTGACCTGTGATTGTGTGGTTCTGTGGACTCGAGCATGGCGAGCAGCTGTTTTTGAACATGTGACCCTAATTCAGTAAGTGCCTTCGAGATTTGTCCCGTGTAATCTCTCCCTCGACGCATGCCAGGAATATTCTGAATGCCTGAAAGCTCCCAAAGAATGCCAGACTGAGAATCCTGACTCAGGATTTGCAGAGATGAATCAGGTTCAGCATTCATAGGAGTATGATGAGGCTGGTCATTTATATTTGAAGAATAAAAAGCATCCACGTCCTTGGGGACAGAGATAGGATCAAATGACGGGAAAATGCCTGTTAAAAGTTTGGGAAAGGAATTCATAACAAAATATGAGACAACGAAAAGAAATTAGAAATAATGGAAAGTGAAACCAACACCAGTTGAAGAATCCCACATAGGAAAAGTCCAATATTGGAGTCAAAAAAAGGCTGAACAGATTGCAGAGAACAAAGCTTACGACAAAAGAAAGGCTTTAGTTGAGGAACCGTAAGGCATCCAGTTTTTGGAGGGAAAGCAAGCCTCCCTAACCAGCCACCATTTATAGGAGTACCTAACAATTGTTGAACACGGTCTTCCATGCACAAATCCAAAGACAAAGTAGTCAGTTATAGAATAAGCAGAAAGCCGATTGTCGAAATGTAATAGAGAAAACACCTGCAACAGTTGCATATTCAGAAGCAGAAATCTGCCTCATAAACTCAACTTGCCGGCGACGAACTGCCTGAGAAGGTAAACGAGAAACTTGGAGTGATTTCTCCAGCTCTGCCTCTGCCCTTACAATCTCCTCAATGGTGGACAAGTCCAAAATATCGTCGTGGTCCTCACTCTCTACGCCGATCTCTTTTATGCGAGGACCATGACCTACAGGCGTGGACAATGGATCAGGGTTGTCCATGACTGGTGACTCAAACTTTGTCCTCTTTGGACTTAGATAGCTACCTTGACGACCCTCCGTCAAGTCAGGCGTCACAGTATTTGTGGCCCGAGTATCATCAACTCCACTCCTAAAACTACAAGCTCCATGTCCCTGTGCCAGAAATACAACCTCAACAGAAGCTTTTCATCATAAATCCTATAGAAATACACACACACACAGAATAATTATGGTTCTCTGGTGAATGTGCCGATAGACATGCTAAAAGTTGATAAATGCCGGTGCGCTTAAAGAAGCGGATTCACGGACCCAAGACGTAGACGCTAGTTCTTTCTTTTCTCTTAAGGGTAATAAAGACCGAAAAGCATTTCTCCCATGAACAAAAAAACAATGGAATTTCTTGAGATCATGAAAAGAGTCCGAGGAGAGAGATGGTTCAAAAAAATTCAGGACAAGAATTGGCAAAACAAGTGTAAAAGTCGACAAGTTTTTGATATACCAAGAACAAAATAAGAGTGTTGACAAAATTATATGAAAACGACACGATGAATACGAACAAACATAGAGTCTATTATTTTGGGTTGGGGGGGGGGGGGGCCATCAATAAAATACAAAATTGCAAGTTTATAACATATTCTTGCAATTCTGTCACAACTAAGAACAAGCAATAGAAAGATCATAAAAAGAACATAGATTTTATTGAAAAACTCAGCTCATATATCACAATTAAGTTGAGTCCAAAACAAGAAACAAAAGGAAAACGAGAGAAAGGAAAACTGATCGTGACAGGCAATATTAAATCGGCAACAAACAAGTTGGGTAGTTGAGAACCTAATCATATAATAATTATAACACACACACACACACTTGTATATATATAATAAATACCTTCTGAATGGGGCAAACAAAGAATTTCCCTTCCGCCTCAGACACAACCATGCAGTTCCCAGCACCACATAGGCACCGCGGATTGCCGTCCCGAGACCGATCCCGCTTAGTCTTGGAGTTGGACCCACCACCACCACCACCACTCTCCATCGCCACCGCCACCGCCATTTCATCAAACCACTTGAAGAACTTACATGTCCCCTACCGGCAAAAAAAAAACCCCCAAAAATCAGAGTGAAGGAAAAAAAAAAAAAAAAAAAAACCCCAATACCCAGAAAACAAAAGGAAGAGAGAGAGAGAGAGAGAGAGAGAGACATTGAAGCAGGAATAGTAACGGCGGTCTGGGTTTTTGGCGGAGCGGGAGATTCTGACGTAACAGGAGCCATGGCAGTTGGGGCAGGGAATGGGAGAGAAAAAGGAAGTGTCTGCAGCAGAAGAAGGAGAAGGAGACGAAGAAAAACGACAGGCTTTTTGAGATTGAGACTGAGATGGAGGTTGAGAAGGAGGGGTTTTGAAAGGGCAGTCGGCTGCCCAGTGGCCTTTGTTAAGACAGGTAAAGCACGTGTCGTTTTGGCGTCTCTGAGAAAGAGGTGGAGCACTGTTGGTGGGTGTGGATGGCTTCGTCGGAGACTGAGAAGACGAAGAAGAACCCAAGAACTCCGTCTTCGTCTTCGTCGCCGTCGCCATGACCGTCGCTTTCTTCTTTCTCTTTCTCTGGTAAGTTTCTTTTTTTTTTTTTTTTTTTTTTGACAAATGAAATGTTTTTCTTTGTTTTACTTTTATGCTAAGTATATTGGAGAGGAAATCTTCTCACGATGATTCTTTGACAGACTTCAGTGGAGCTTACTGTAGTAGGAGTGAGTGAGAGAGACAGACAGACAGACAACTGTGGTTAAACTTACGAATTAAAAGTCTCATTGCCTTGACCTTTAAAATCTCCCAACATACCAAAATTGCCCCTAAATGATGAGGCTCAGTTTGGAACAACCATTGATAAAATTAGGATCCTTTTGAGGGACTTCTAAAGACAGAGTTTCGGATATTAGTTTAGAAATGAGTGTTTAGTTAAAATATGAATTGAAAATAAATTGTGATATAGAAACAGTACAAAAATTTTAAATATATTACGAAAAAAAATATATGTTAAAATACATCTTATTTTGTTTATCTCGTTATTGTGAGATTTTGTCACAAAAATCATATCATTTCGATTTAAAATAAGAAAGTTATTGACTTTAAGTTCAAGTTTTTAGAAAATTAAAGAAAGAAAGTGAATTGTAAATTTGAGAGTTAAACATTATCTGGAGACATTATCCCAAACGGCTCATAGGAATGGCAAAGTGTTGAATGGGGAGTTGGCATAGGGCATAGATTGCTTTTCTATCCTCATTTATGATCCTCAAAACCCCCCTCATTCTTGTCTAAACAAGGGGCAAGGCCAGGGGTCTGGATTTCTCATTAGGAAAATCTTTATCATATATGTTTCATTTTTTGTTTAATATATAGGTTACGCATTTAGACTAAAATATTGTATCTCCATCCTCATCTTATTTGTATCAAAGCCTCGCGGATCCTATCCCCATAAGGAAAATTTTCATCCCTAAATAAGATATTAAATTTGACCGTCTCATTTATAATTAGAGAATATATATTTTTAATATGAATGGATATTATTTCAATGATTACTTCAATATTTACCAATCGGTGGTTATCGTTATTTTAGCTCTTAGATACAAATCCGACAGTTGTAATGAATTAAGTAGTTGATTAAAAAAATTATGACAATTAATGAGCATTAAACTTATAAAAGTCATTAAAAACAAGTTTGAATAGACAATTTGTTCTTAACTTGTTGATACGGCTTTTTTAGATTTTTTTTTTTTTTAAATAAATAGAATCTAAATTAAAAATTGATAACTTGTTAGTTGATATGATTTTTTTAGATTTTTTTAAAAAAATTAAATAGAATCTAAATTAAAGATTTATTCTCTAATTTTTGAATCATCGTTTCCATTCTAGGATTTTTTTTTTTCTTTTTCAATCAACTTTTTTTTTTTTTTTTGCTTTATATTCTGTAATTGTATTTTTTTTTTTAAGATAAAAAAATTCGGTGTAAGAGCTAAATTGTGGAAAATCCTATTAGCTACCATAACAAACACGTCAGAGAAGCGAATCAACAGTTTCAAGAGGAAAAAATCTTAGCCACAAAAAAAAAAAAAAAAAAAAAAAAGAGAAAGAAAGAACAACCTCCATATGCGTCGGTCAATCAAATATGCAGTGGTCGTACGAAAATTTTGAAATAAATTTATTTTAAAAAAATTATAATAGAATAAAAAAGGAAATAAAAGAGAAAGATTGTGGTAAATTCTCTTTTATATATTATATCAATAGAATACATTTTTAAACCGCTAAATATAATTAAACAGTTGAGATATTTGTGTATCATAATTATCATACATCTTACCTTATAATAGTATAGACTAATTAAAAAAATAAAAAAATAAAAAAATAAAAAAATAAAAAAATAAAAAAATAAAAAACCACACCTTCCCTTCCTCAATGTTGGCAACTTCTCCGCCGACACCGACGACAGCCCCCTGACCAAATATGACCTCCCCCCCCCCCCCCAAATGCCGACGAGATCTAGATCGTCGGCGTGGTTGGGCTTGCCGGCATTTGGGGGCAACCGGGCTCGTCGAAGCTGGTGGGGGTGGGGGGGGAATAGATCTAGGTCGTCGACATCGCTTGGGGGGGCGAGCAGATCTAGGTCGTCAGTGCGGGCGGGGGGATATGGCTCGTCGTCGATCGCTGGAGTTGCGATGGTGGGGGCTTCCTCAGCGTTAGTTGGGGGTCGGAGGGGCTAGCTTGTCGTCGCCGATCACCGGAGTTACGAGGGTGGGGGGCTTCCTCGGCGTCGGTTGGGGTGGGGGGTCAGGGGCCTCCATCAGCCTTGGGGGAAAGGGGAGTTAGTCTTACTCGAAATTAAAATTAGAAAAGATAAAAATTATTTTCATTATTGGATTTTGAATTCCAAATATTTATTTATCCACCTCCAATAAAAATAATCTTTTAATTAATATTTAAAGTAGATTAATTGTTTAACACAAGTCATGAAAAATATCACATCATCAAATGTAATTAACATTTGCTCTATTTTTTATAATTTTATCTTATAACCATCTATGGTTATAAAAATACAGTAACCATTAAAAACTCTTCCTAACTTGAATACTTATAAATTAAAGACTAAAAAAAATCACAAATTCCCCTTTAACAAAAATCTAAAATTACAATACTTCTTTGAAGTGAAAAAGGCAATTCCTAATGTACATTTATTTACACAAAAACAAAAGCATAATTCAATATGGTTTTTGTTGATGGTTTAATTTCTCTGACATCGGAGGCCACCTGCTCACCAGTGAACATAGTGCTCGAGAACAAATCGATTCATTTTCTCGCTCAGTGGAGGAGATCCGATTGCCTGAAGAGATCCGACCAGAACGGATAAGTCTGTTCAGTTGTAGGTCCTTTTTAGGTCATCAGGTTGGTCTGCCATCACCTCTGTTGGGCTGCTGATCCTTGAATTAGCTCTCCTGTAAGAATCTCAAGTAGACCACTATCAGGACCCAGGGTACTGACCCTAACAACACTTCCCCGACCACGACCGAACCCTATTTGGGATGGTTGGCCCGCGCTGCCCTGCCACGTCATCCTGTGCCAGCTGACAATAGTACTATGGCATGGCACTCCACACCAACTACCTTGCACTACCTAACACCTGACGTTCATTACTTGTCCCTATACCTTATTCATATCCTTGTGTTGGCCTCCACCACCTGACCGAACTGACACAGTACTTGCCACTTATGCTAGTACTAATATCTGTACTCGTGTCCCCCATCACCCGACGAGAAGGGCACGTGGCACTCGTCTAGTGGAGGTCAAATATCCGTACACTCAGGGCATATCTACCCGCCATGACCACTTGGAATACGACCCACCAAGGTCATCCAAGCACCTGGATCCATATTAAATGCCTATATATAGAAGAGTGCATATTCCATGTCAAAACTCTGCTTCTGTACTTTGACTGCCAAAGAAGAACCAGGCGAATCCAGCCCCTGCGAAAGGCTTGCAAATTCAAAAATGAAAGCCGACATATGTGGCAGTGAGACAATTTGGTGGCTTTGTATTGGACTACGAGGTTGGAGAGGAAGCTGCCGCACAGCAAGCCAGCATTGCCGACACAGTCTGGTCCGACACCATTGAGAAGAACTGTGGAAAAGACCGTACTTCAATTTACATAGTGGCGTAATACAACTCTCCGTTTGAGTTTGACAATAGGGTGAATGAGATTTGGATGCCGTTCGATTTGGAAGAGTGAAAATGAGGCTGCGACGTAGGAGTTAAAGAGTGAAGAGAGTTTTCAAAACAAGTTATGGTGAGGAAATGTTGTTGTGTATTGCTGTGGAACTTCTCTTGTTAGAATAAATAAAGTCTGAATTGGGATTACAGTTTTGTTTTATGTTTTTTTTTTTTTTTTTAAAACTGTAATTGGCTAATTGAAATGTCTTAGTAGCGAGAACAAAAGTGAGCAAAAGTGATTTCCGCTGAACAATCTTCGCAAGAAAGTTCAAGCGAATGACCACCGCTCTGACAACACTTTCATTTTCCAGACTAACATGAGTTTTGATTGCAAGTTTATGTTGAATCTTCATCAGAACAAAGGCTAAAAAAAACACAGACTACTTGGTATTTGCGAACACCATAAGGCAAAGTAGAGGGCTAGAACCGTTGAAGATTTTGTGGCAAGATTTCACAAAAAAATCTACTAGATCCAGAAGATTCTAATATGAAAATCCAAGTGTCAAGAAAGTACTTTCAAGTCAGCAATGTAGCTTTTAGTAGTGCTCACCCTTTTTGTCATAATCAGAAACCAAATTACAAACAAAGAAAAGAATTCTCAGAGCCAGAGAGAAGTTGGAAGGAAATGCCAAATGCTTTATAACTTTACATGATGTTTAGAATATTCTTTCCTTGATTTCAAATCAGCCACAGACACCCCAATCAAGAAGATATAATTGAGACAGAAAATTGAGGCTCATCTTCTACCAAGTAAAAAGGAAAAAAAATGTGTACATAATATATACTAATAATCTCAGATCCAACACCTTCATAAAACACCACCTTTATATCTGCCGGTCCTATCCGACTGCGTGTGTGCCAGATATGAGATTATAAAACACCACCTTCGTAAAACACCACCTTTTAAAAAGAGAGAATTCCTATGTGTGATTGCCTTTTGAGCCTAAGAGGCTCGCTAAAAGTAAGCACCTTTGATCTTCAAAAGTAAAGTTGCATATAAAGATGCCTCTTGCCATGTGGAGTCTCAACCTCATCTTATCCTCCAAAAGCCCCTCCCAGGATAGGTTCTGGTGGTCCTTTAGAACACCTGGATCTCAAGTATATTCGTTCGTCAAAAAATCATAAAACAATCCTTACCGCTTGTTTAATCTAAAAATTGCGAAAAATAAGCAAACTGCAAAGGAACAACAGATCGAAAAAAGACTTTCATCTACAAGTCTAGAAACCCCAGTAGAGTATACATCAGATACGATATGAAACTGGAATCTTTAGAGGTCCAATTTCGGAGCTCATACAATCAAAAGCATAAATACCGGCAGAACTATGAGAGCTGACAACTCAGGCACGATGCTCTATTCGTTAACGTAAACAATGCATCGACAGCTAAGCCTGCATTTTTTAATCCTGAATTTATTTGGCAGATACTTCAATCTTACAATTAATATAGACAACATTTACCTCCGTGATACCTAACCAGATACAGTTAACTTGCAAATTTTTCACCTATGATACATACAATTTACATTTCCAAACGAAATGGCATTGTCAGGTTCATCAACAACGTTATTATACAGCAAAAAGTTGAAAAACATTTCTAGCCAACATAAATTACACCATATATACCGAGTGTCGAAGCTGAATCCTTGCCCTTTCCAAGGATTCCTTGGAAGCATTTTTTTGTCTCTCTCTTTCCTCACGCAGCTTCTTTGCCGCTTCTGCTTCCTGCAATTTCTTTCCCGATTCGAGCATATCCTCTGAAATCTTTCTTGATTTAATCTTCAGCTCCGCATTCTCTTTCTTGCAATGCCTCAACTGATCCTCAATTTGAAGCAGCATCTCCTTCAAGCGTGAAGCCTCTTCTCCAAGTGACTTCAACTGCTGCTCGGAGGCAGTAACTGCATCCTTTGTCTCAGCCTGCAATGTTGATATCTTCTCACAGTTAGCTCTCTCGTTGTCATACCACTCCATGATCTCTTCCGTGGATTGTTCGGCCATCATGGACTCCTCCATTTTGGCCAAGGATGATGCACATGAAATGAACTTTCTCACATGCTCCGAAAAATACCTATAATCAATTGAGAGAGAGCTCAGAACAGAGAAAGTTTTGTTTGCCGCTTCAGTCATTGACCTGTGATTGTGTGGTTCTGTGGACTCGAGCATGGCGAGCAGCTGATTTTGAACATGTGACCCTAATTCAGCAAGTGCCTTCGAGATTTGTCCCGTGTAATCTCTCCCTCGACGCATGCCAGGAATATTCTGAATGCTTGAAAGCTCCAAAAGGATGCCAGACTGAGAATCCTGACTCAGGATTTGCAGAGATGAATCAGGTTCAGCATTCATAGGAGAATGATGAGGCCGGTCATTTATATTTGCAGAATAAAAAACATCCACGTCCTTGGGGACAGAGATAGGATCAAATGATGGGAAAACACCTGTTAAAAGTTTGGGAAAGGAATTCATAACAAAAATGAGACAATGAAAAGAAAATAGAAATATGGAAAGTGAAACCAACACCAGTGGAAGAATCCCACATAGGAAAATTTCAATATCGGAGTCAAAAAAAAGGCCGAACAGATTGCAGAGAACAAAGCTTACGGCAAAAGAAAGGCTTTGCTTGAGGGACCGTAAGGCATCCAGTTTTTGGAGGGAAAGCAAGCCTCCCTAGCCAGCCAGTTATAAGAGTACCTAACATTTGTTGAATAGGATCTTCCATGCACAAATCAGAAGACAAAGTTGTCAGTTATAGAATAAGCAGAAACCTGATTGTCGAAATGTAATAGAGAAAACACCTGCAACAGTTGCATATTCAGAAGCAGAAATCTGTCTCATAAACTCAACTTGCCGGCGACGAACTGCCTGAGAAGGTAAACGAGAAACTTGGAGTGATTTCTCCAGCTCTGCCTCTGCCCTTACAATCTCCTCAATGGTGAACAAGTCCAAAATATCATCGTGGTCTTTACTCTCTACGCCGATCTCTTCTATGCGACGACCATGGCCTACAGGCGTGGACAATGGATCAGGGTTGTCCATGACTGGTGACTCAAACTTTGTCCTCTTTGGACTTAGATAGCTACCTTGACCACCCTCCGTCAAGTCAGGCGTCACAGTATTAGTGGCCCGAGCATCGTCAACTCCTCTCCTAAAACTACAAGCTCCATGTCCCTGTGCCAGAAATACAACCTCAACAAAAGCTTTTCATCATAAATCCTATAGAAATATACACACAAATAGAATAATTATGGTTCTCTGGTGAATAAGCCGATAGACATGCTAAAAGTTGATAAATGCCGGTGCGCTTAAAAGAAGCGGATTCACGGAACATCAAGACGTAGATGCTAGTTCTTTCTTTTCCATTAAGCGCAATAAAGACTGAAAAGCATTTCTCCCATGAACAAAAAAACAACGGAATTTCTTAAGATCATGAAAAAAGTCCGAGGTGATCGATGGTTCACAAAACTTCAGGACAAGAATTGGCAAAACAAGTGTAAAAGTTGACAAGCTTTTCATATACCAAGCACAAAATAAGAGTGTTGACAAAATAATATGAAAACGACACGATGAATACCAATGAACATAGAGTCTATTATTAGGGAAAGAAAAAATTCAACAAAATACAAAATTGCAAGTTTGTAACATATTATTGCAATTCTGTCACAACTAAGAACAAGCAGTAGAAAGATCATAAAAAGAACATAGATTTTATTGAAAAACTCAGCTCATATATTATAATTAAGTTGAGTCCAAAACAAGAAACAAAAGGAAAACGAGAAAAAGGAAAACTGATCGTGACAGGCAATATTAAATCGGCAACAAACAAGTTGGGTAGTTGAGAACCTAAGCAGATAATAATTATAACATGCACACACACAAACATTTGTATATATATAATAATACCCTCTCAATGGGGCAAACAAAGAATTTTCCTTTTGCCTCAGACACAACCATGCAGTTCCCAGCACCACATGGGCACTCCGGATTGCCGTCCCGAGACCGATCCCGCTTAGCCTTGGAGTTGGACCCACCACCGCCACCACTCTCCACCGCCACCGCCATTTCATCATCACACTTTAAGAAATTACATTTCCCCTACCAAAAAAAAAAAAAAAAAACCCAGAAATCAGAATGAGAGGGAAAACACACACACACACCCCCCCCAAAAAAAAAACCCAGAAAACAAAAAGAAGAGAGAGAGAGAGAGACTTTGGAGCAGGAATAGTAAGGGCGGTCTGGGTTTTTGGCGGAGCAGGAGCCATGGCCGTTGGGGCAGGGAATGGGAGAGAAAAAGGAAGTGTCTGCAGAAGAAGAAGGAGAAGGAGACGAAGAAAAACGACAGGCTTTCTGAGACGGAGACTGAGATGGAGGTTGAGAAGGAGTGGTTTTGAAAGGGCAGTTGGCTGCCCAGTGGCCTTTGTTACGACAGTTACAGCAGGTGTCGTTTTGGCGTCTCTGAGAAAGAGGTGGAGCACTGTTGGTGGGTGTGGATGGCTTCGTCGGAGACTGAGAAGACGAAGAAGAACCCAAGAACTCCGTCTCCGTCGCCGTCGCCGTCGCCATGGCCGTCGCTTTCTTCTTTCTCTTTCTCTGGTAAGTTTCTTTTTTTTTTTTTTTTTTTTTTGACAAATGAAATGTTTTTCTTTGTTTTACTTTTGTGCGAAGTATATTGGAGAGGAAATCTTCTCATGATGATTCTTTGACAGACTTCAGTAGAGTATAGCTGTAGTAGGAGTGAGAGAGAGAGAGAGAGAGACAAACAGCTGTAGTTAAACTTATGAGTTAAAGTCTCTTTTGCCTTGACCGTTAAAATCTCCCAACATACCAAAATTACCCCTGAATGATGAGGCTCTATTTGGAACAACTATTGATAAAATTAGGGCTCGTTCGAGGGATTTCTAGAGATAGAGTTTCGGATATTAGTTTGAAAATAGGTGTTTGGTTAAAATATAAATTAAAAATAAATTATAATATAGAAAATAGTATAAAAATTTAAAATGTGTTAGGAAAAAAAATATATGTAAAATGTATCTTATTTCGTTCATCTTGTTGTTGCGAGTATTTTGTCACAAAAATCATATTATTTTGATTTGAAATAAGAAAATTATTGACTTTTAAGTTTAAGTTTTTTTTGTAAATTAAAAAAATAAAGTGAGTTGTAGATCTGGGAGTTAAACACCAACGGGAGACATTACCCCAAACAGCCCCATGGGAATGGCAAAGTGTTGAATGGGGAGTCAACAAAGGGCATAGATTGCTTTTCCATCCTCATTTCTGATCCTCGAAACCCCCCTCATTCTTGTCTAAACAAGGGGCAGGGTTAAGGTCGGGATTTCTCATTAGGAAATTCTTTCTCATATACATCTCATTTTTTGTTTAATATATAGGTTATGTATTTGAAAATTATACAACTTAGACTAAAATATTGTCTCTCCATACCCGTCTTATTTGGATCAAAGCCTCACGGATTCTATCCCCGTAAGGAAAATTGTCATCCCTAAATAAGATATTAGATTTAACCGTCTCATTTATAATTAAAGAATATATATTTTAACATGAATGGATGTGATTTCAATTATTACTCCAATATTTACCCATTAGTGATTATCGTTATTTTATCCCTTAGATACAATTCCGACGGTTATAATAAATTTAGTAGTTGATTAAAAAAAATTATGACAACTAATGGGCGTTAAACTTATAAAAATCATTAAATAAAAGTTTGGATAGACAATTTATTCTTAACTTATTGATATGGCTTTTTTAGATTTTTTTTAAATTAAATAGAATCTAAATTAAAGGTTTATTCTCTAATTTTTAATCATCGTTTCCATTCCAGATTTTTTTTTTTATCTTTTTCTATCCACTTCTTTTTTTTTTTTTTTTTTTTTGCTTTATATTCTATAATTGTATTTTTTTTTAAAGAAAAAAAATTCGGTGTAAGAACTAAATTATGGAGAATCTTATTAGCTACCATAACAAACACGTTAGAGAAGCGAATCGAAAGTTTCTTGGGGAAAAAATCTTAGCCAAAAAAAAAAAATACTTGTTATATTGGCCTTTGTGTAAAATATATAATAATAATAATAATAATAATAATAATATGCGTCAGTCAATCAAATATGCAGTAAAGAAATTTATTTTTTAAAAAAAATTATAACAGAATAAAAAAGGAAATTAAAATTAGAAAATATAAAAATTATATTTCATTATTGGATTTTGAATTCTAAATATTCATTTATCCACCTCCAATAAAAAGAATCTTTTAATTGATTTTTAAAATAAAATTGATTGTTTAACATGTTATAATAAGTTATGAAAAAGACCACATCATCAAATATAATTAATATTTACTTTATTTTTTATAATTTTATCTGATAATTATCTATGGTTATAAAAATACAATAATCATTAAAAATTCTTCCTAACGTGAATACTTATAAATTAAAGACTAAAAAACATCAAAAATTCCCCTTTTAAAAAAATTTAAAATTACAATACTTCTCGATAGGCTAATGTACATATATTTACACAAAAACAAAAGCATAATTCAATATGGTTTTCTAGCTTGGTATTTTGATCTCTTTTTTATCCACGTTTTCTGACACTCCTACAAGCCAAGTCGGTGCCGCTCTATGACCGGTGCCGAATACGAGAGCTCCTCTAGATTACCTACTAGCATTGGGTCTCGTGCCTAAAGCTTATATGTCGTCTCTGTACTTAATTTTTTTTTTCTCACAACAAATTATTGAAAAATAGAGAAAATTTCAAACTGATTATGAACTTGTTTGGTATGTTAGTCCAAACTAACATTTTTAAACTTTTTTTTATCTTTTTTTTCAAAAATTTTTGTCTTTTTCTCAAAAAGTTTTTTATCTTTTCTGAAAAGTCAACACAATTTATTATTTAAACTTAAAAATCTTAACTTAAACTTACACACCAAACAAGTATATATTGATATTATAGGTTTGTAAATAACGTAAAGGTATTGGAGGAGTTTAAAAAAAAAAAAAAAAAAAAACTATAATTGTTTTTGAACTTTCAAAAAAAAAAAAAAATCTATTTGGTTTGAGGTGTAAAACAGTGTGAGGTTTGGAAGGAAAACAAAGCCATGTAAATTAAAAATAAACCGTCAAAAGTGAACCATTAAATTAAAATTGAATGAAAATATAATGAACTTGAACCATTGGATTGATTTTATCAAAAAGTGAAGTGCAAAACTCACTCTCCTTTCTATATATTATTACTATAGATATAAAAATCATACTTGATAGAAAACATAGCCATGTGTAATGTCTTCTTGCTCCTCGTAATATTGATATCCTTGTTTTACAAGACCAGAGAGAGAAAGAAAAGAGGAGAGAGAGTGTAGGAGTGTAAAGGGAAGTGTTGTGGCCACAGCATTCAAAACGTTAAAAAACTAGGCAGCCCACAATGAATGAAAAAAAAGGGCATCACAAAAATAAATAAATTATTATCTTATTTGGTGAAACGGTTCAACTTAAACTAAATTGTACCTTTTCATTTCAGTTTTTATCTTTTTTTGAAAAGTCAACAAAAATTATAACTAGTTTTTAAAAAGTCAACCAACTCAAACTTAAAAATTTCAACTCAAACCGTTTCACCGAACGGACCCTATAACGTTGTATAAAATGTTTTAAATAGTGCTTAGAAATAGTCTTTAGACGGTGGTCGAAAACGACCACTTACTCTCTATACAGCAACATAACTGCTAGTATGTTATTTTACTTTTTAACCTTTGTTTGGTAGAGTGGAAATGAGAGAGAAAGGAAATTATTATAAGGATTCTACAGAGGTAAATAAAATTTTAATTGTTTGATACAGAGGAAATTAGTAAAGAATGAAAATTGAAAATCCATAAACCCCGTCACTTTTTAATCCTTCCAATTTTAAAAATGAAAAATTTTTGACAAAATTAAATATGGGTAAAATCCATGTTTTAACCTTAATCTATCATTTATTAATTTATATAAGGTTCTAATTGAAGAATGTATTTAATTAGATTTTTTTCCCCTACTATTAAATAACATAATAACATAATCCATTTTTTCCATCACCTAAAAATTTCACTCTTCTTTCCTTTTATTTTCCATCAGTCTTACCAAAAAAAAGCACTAGTGTCGTGAGAAGAAGAAACGAAATTGGAAACAAGTTCTCTAATTGAGAATGGAATCTTGAGAAACAAATAAAAAGTAAACGGAAATGCCAAATGCTTTACAACTTTTTTTTTCCATGATATTGCAAAAGCTAACAAGAAATATTCCCTTTCCTAGAAGAACCAACATATTTTGCCCTAATCAACAAAACATTGAAAAAAAAAAAAAAAAAAAAGAAGAAAGAAAGAAAGAAAGAAAATTAGGGCACAACTTTTCTACCCACCTACTAAAATCATTTATATATTCAAATCAGTAGGAACCTCCTATGAAAAACTAGAACATACAATGATCAAAGAAAATGTTTGATCAATCCCATTGTACCGGGTTACTCCCATATCTTACAAACATGCTGGGGGGGTTATTGTCAGATGAAAATACGGTCGGAGAGCCACCAACCAGTTGCAAATACTCTCCTCTCGGTGTTCTGTCAAGGGGCGGTTGTGCTGACAAGTACGAGTCCAAAATTTTACCCTTCTCCTGAGAGAAAAATCTAGTTTGTGCCCTGTTGTTTGAAAATTTCCTGCAGGAAAAGGAGTTGCGGGAACACTCTGGCGCGTATATGGTGTTGAAGATTGATGAGATCGGATCTACATTGGTGTCGGTATAATCTACGGTACTGAAGGAGTCTCGGGTGCTCTCAGTTGTGAAAGATGCCTCATCTGAGCTGGTGAAAAGTGACCAATCGCTCGATGTAGCATCGGAAAACTCCCTGCCGATGGGCTCCACATAACTTTCCACTACCGGGATGGAGTTCCGGTTTGCACTCCTAAGGATGCCGCTGGAGTTGTGGTTTGTAAAACCACTAGCAGAGTCTGGTCTATCGTCATCGGTTAAAGGCTCTGAACCAACAGAATAACCATTGGGTCTGCTTTGTCCTGCTTTTGGAGGCTTCAACATACCATAACGTGACATCTCTGGCACTTGCCACGGGATAGCTTTCCCAGAGAGTGCTCTCTGAGGTCGAGGGCAAGACCTGGAAGGACAATATTGTTTCAGAACCAAGGGCATATCGAGAATCAATTTAAAAACAAAAACAAAACAAAAAAGGAGCCCACGAAAGCATCTTATAACACTCTAGAGCAGGAAAAGGTTACACTACCAGTTCCGGCTTGAAGAACTAGACTAATCTAGTACATTTCACATAATCGCATAAAAGGAGGAGAACGAAAAATTAAAAGAAAGTAATTACTAGCTTACGAAAATTTACCTCATATAAAATAATATATATGCTCCTTCTGACATAACCTGGCTCATTGGAACCGGCTGGACCTGTTAACGAAGCATGATCAGTTAGAGATACAAACTTTAAAATGAAAGTATCAATAATCCTCCTAGCTCTTAAATGCATAGGAAAGAGTTAAAATATATAAACATATACATATATATGTAAATATATATATATAGATGTCAATATATTTACACTTAATGATAAAAACGTCGCTCATATTTTGTAACCAAATAGTTGGTGGGAGTTCAGAATAGCCATCGTTTAAGCCATAAGAAGGATTCTACTTCTACTTTGTGTATATAAATTAGATGTGGAGTGCAAACTCAAATCCCCTAAACTCTTGCACTAATTTGAATAGTGAAGAGAGAGTTACCTCGGTGTCATCTATCCTATACCAATTTCCTCGCAAATCTTTCACATATGATACATAATGCCCAGAGAAAGATGCATTCAATGTATCCAAATGTACAACAACAGCATACAACAAGTAGAGCGGAGGACTGTCGCCCGTTCCGGTCATGAATGGAAGCATATCGAGTATGTCAGGAAACGTAATGCACTTGTTAATTTTTCCATATCTTCCTTCCTGATGAGGAGAAAACACAATAAATGGGGATTATAAGAAGAGCACTTGAAGTTAAAACATGAATGGATATTTTTTAGAGAAGGTATTGAACCAGAATTCTATAAAATAAACAAAAGAAAAAAGCATGCGCTGAAACACGCGAACGACTAAAATAATGGTTTCAATTTTTATAAGCTTAGAAATCGTAAAAAGAATACCACCACATTCAATGCTCTCAACTCGTTACCAAAATGATACCTGAAATCTCTTTAAGACAATTGTCAGGATATTTGGTGCTTCATGTATGCTTAACTGCTTTCTGGCTCGAACATACGTAGCACACCTAACCCCCAAAAAAGTAACAATAACAAAATTATGAGGTGGAAACTTGAAAAGGTAGAACTTATTAATGGGCTGTGGTTACAAGAAAATAAAAATTATATGTACATAAAAAAAGGAGAGATAATCAAACCTTCCACATCTGTACATGTTTTCTCCATCCAAATCTTCCGGAGTCGTAAATTGAGTTAATGCATCTTCAAGTGACTCAACCCAGCCAAATATCTCTAATGTAAGGTCCATAATGTTTTCGTATCTTTCAGACTCATGATGACATCTCAAACACTTGACCTGGTTGCAGTAAGATTGCTTCGTTCACGCTTAATGCGACAAAGAACATTTTTTTTCCAATTTAAAAGATAAAATAACAAAAAAGAGAGGCATACAACAATAATAGGTAATGATTGACTTAAGATTAAGCACCTTCGATCTTAGATGTCCCCCAAAAGTATGCTGTATAAAAGTCGTCTCTTGCAATCTGGGGTCCACCTTCTTTTCTCCTCCCAATCCCTCCAAGCATATAGCTTGCATTGATGCAACCAGAAGCCTGGATAAAGATTGTATCATTGATTATTCAATGTATCAAAGTATTTCTCTTCTTGAGAAATAACAAACCATATGCGTAAACTATCCATGGATCCTCAAAGAGAAGGCATTGACGGTTATCCATGCACGAACATGTCGTACGATATACCAAAAGTCCCACATGGGATGATTATAAGATAATCAGTTGGTTTATAAGCCCTTGGGTCCTCTCCCCTTGCAAGCCGGTTTGGCAAGGGTGAGTTCTACCTGATGGGTTCCTAACAGAACACCTGAATCTTGGATCAAGACAATAGTAGCACTATGAACCATTCCTTGATCGAAAAATGGAAAATTGAACTTTTACACCTAGTCTCATCCTAATTTGTGTACAAAGGAAACAGCTGCAAAAGAATGCAAAATCAGCTGGCAAATTTTGCAGACCTCAAGAATTCATGTGCGTCTTCCTGACTTCCATCACCGATTACACTCCGCATGTGCAAAAGAATTCTGCTTGGCGAAAGAGGGCCTCCAATTTCTCTTAACATTATTACATGCTGCTCTAGTTCACACATGAGACACCAATCTTTACCACAACCTGTAACAAAAGAGAAGATACATGTGCCTTCAAGAAAAATGTGACAATTATGGAATTTGTAAGGGGCAGTAGAATATTAGAAAAACCAAAGAAATGGTCATACATGCTCTTGAATGCGATCTGCGAAGCAAATAAATAATGAGAGGCTTTGTGGAGGTTAAACACTGCAAGACAGCATTCGCATAGCAACTGCAAAAACAATATGTATTAAATTAAAAGGGCACAAAAGTATCATGAGAAACACAAGTCATCCCAAACATTTGTAAAGAGCAGAGTTTTTATGTTTTGAATCGGAATTAGGGCCCCCAAAAAAATAATCCTCTAGAATTACAATCGAAACCAGACACTAGGAAGATGTAAACTACACCAGCTGATGTTTAAGTTAACCAAAAATTAGATTCAATAATATCTACAAATCCAAGTTAGTGTGTTTTCCTTTTCCTCCGTGGGTTTTTTAGTTTGTCAACAAGTACAAAAAGTTATGATAAGGTACCTGTTTCCACAATTTAGAAGGCCTCGAGGTGATAAGTCAAGCACCCCACACTGGAAGTATGTTACAAATTCTTCATAAGGAAAAAGCATCTAAGACAGGCAAACAACACATCCATAATAAGAGCCTTGTATAAAGTCTAGAACCTGATAAATAATATCTTGTACAAAGGAGCAGTGGTGTTGAAATAATGCTCAGATACAGTCAACAAGAGAGTCACCTTAATTTTGTGTCTCTCACCAGAGACTTCTGAGGCATCTTTTCTAGGGAGTTTTGTTGGCTTCCTCAGGCCCATCATCTTCATAATCCTTACATTTGCACCACCATTGCTTGCCGGTGTACAAGTATCCCTCATTCTAGTGGATTCTGCATTAAAAAAAAATGTGGAATTAAAAGAAATATAGAGCGCATATTATACAAATTTGTCTTTTATTTTTTATTTTTCCACTTATATTTTAGGTGTAGTTATTTACTACTTACTCGATTCAGCACCTTGTCCCTTTCTCTCTCTTTCTGCACAAAACTGCTCTCCATTCTCTTTCATAATCGATTTTGGCAATTTGGAACTCTTGCTGCCCAAGGAATATGGTGCTTTTTTCGCTTTTGCAGGCCCCTTTGCCTCGGTCATTTCAGAGTGCGACACTCCATTCTGAACGAAATCCTTTCCATTTTCATGTCCATTGGATCCATTTTGTGACGAACAAGCTGAGTGCGACACTCCATGATGGCTCTCTGACTCTAATGAGCTCCCATTTTGACTTTCATGCTTATCATTCTCATGGACCATAGCTCGTCCATGAACGTAAACATCCGAGACATTGACACTAGACTTTCTTGCAGATTCTTCCGATACGAAAGAGTTACTATTTCTTGACTGCAAGCATAAACAGTTAGGCATGTTTATTACATGTACTCATGGAAAATTATAGTACATTAAAGAAAATAATGCTAACAACCAAAGATATGCCATGATAAAAACCTTATGGCCCTTAGAAACCTCTTTTGACGAAACAACATTCGAAGAGGTCACATATGTATTCCAACTCCCAGAGGCTTCGTCGCAAGAGTTAGATGCAACACCATCTTTCTTTCTTAATGCTTCTTTGTTGGATTTCCTCGAAGCCCGTTTTTCTAAACTTCTTCTCCCCGGCGTGGGAACTTGAGATGTTTCAATGGATGAACAATCTACTGTTGCAGAAACACCAGTGCTAACTGAAGGATAAACTACACTTTCTGGAGCTGCTTTTTCCACCATAGCCTGATCAACGTTGTACCCAAAATGCCGAGAATTCATGCTGTCATTAGGTAAGAGCCCCTCCTGATTGAAATCTTCAACTCCAATAGACACACGAGGTGAGCTTGAGTTTTCAATCAGCTCACATTCTTGCTTGTGAACTTCCCTCCAGTGAAGTATTTGACACTTCCCAGAACTGGAAACAGGTTACAAATGTAAAACTCGAGAGAAATGAGGTAATCGATTGTGTTGTACCACTAGTGTACAGTGCTAAAGAGAAGTGTATATGACATGAGAATGACACAAAAACAAAAAAGTTCAATGCATTTAATGGGACAAGTATCATATAAAGAAAACACTCTATAACGTTGCAGCAAAGAATAAGGATTAAACCATACCAGTATCTAACAGACTTGCATCTGGAGCAGCGGGTCGTAGCCGGACCAAAGCACCTAGCACATGCATGAAACCCATTCTTTGTTGAACCCACATTCTTGGTAAAAGGCACGTTCTTTATCGGAGCCACAAGAGGAATAACGTCAGCAACCGCCATGGCTTCCGCTTTAAGAGCTTCTTCAGCAGCCAGATGAGCAAGCAAACTTATCCTCTCTCTCTTCTTAGTAGCCTCACTCCATTTTCCAAGTAAAATGTAAGCAACCAAAGGAAGCACAACCAAAACCAGAAACAGGGCAGGTATATCAGCTTCCCTTGGCTCAAGCATGTCCCCACCAGCACACTCATGTCCAATATCCTCTTCAAACCGCTAGCCAGGAGATGATCTCTTCAAGTTACATAAGTCCAAGTAAATTAACATCTGCGGCAACAACATGAAATGTAAGATGGACCATTCTTCCCCACCGAAAGACATTCAATTTTCACATTCATTATTTTATAAATCAGGTTGCAGTCAAACATAGATATTTCTTTTAGACAAGTACAAACAACGAACAAACAACGAACTAAATACACAGCATTGTTCTTTTTTAACAGACAAAAAAACATGTCTTTAGAAACAAACCAAACGGGAGTTGGTACCTTACATATCTGAAATGTTTCATTTTGCTCGGATGGTAAATGTGTTGGAACTAGGTATTTGGTTCAGTCTAACAAATAAACGAGGCATTAACACTGACAAAGATATATCAACCTCCCCATACGACTAAGTGCTAACACAATTTGTATTAGGACCAGAAAAACAAATATTTGATTGACGTAAAGGAATACAACACAGTTTAGGTTTGATCATACCACAGCCTTCATTTTGTAAAGCGAAAAAACCAGTTTCTGAGGGAATGAAACTGGACAAAAGAGAGGAATATCTGGATGCTTTTGGCTCATCTTCTGTACCAAACAAAGCGAAAAACACTCTATTTAATGATGTAAAAGACCAAAAGAAACAAACTGTGGATGTTACTGACTAGACAACTTGCCACCTAACACAGCTTTTGAGATTTTTCAAATTCCACAAAATGGGGATAAACCAACACAACCTTAGAAGTTGTCATCGTTCTCAGCATATGCGTGGAAGAGCCTTAACAGATCGACTAGAAGGATTTTCTAGTTACTCCACATAGAAATCAGGAGTTCTCAACACAAACTTGTAAGAATCACCTTTATAATTTTTGGTTCCATTTTCATTACTTTCCAGGTTCTCCGATTCAACTTTCTCTTTATTAGAAAACACATATACATAATGTCATATATCTAAAGCCAATACATATACCAAAAACCAATAGTAAGGATAACATCAGGTTATAACTCAACCATTTCTAAATGCATCTTCAAAGTCACCATTAGGAATTTCAGCTAAGAAATTGGGACTCGGAGTTTCTAATAAAAGCTAGATCAATCACCGGTATACAAATAGGTATCGGCCACCAAAACTAATGGAGTTCCTGTCCAGAAATCTCAGATGAGATTGGTTTTGCAATGTAAGCACTTCTGACACACGCGTAATTCGAACTCATCCCGAAGCAGCTGCTCATTTCCTCACTCCTTGATGCAAGGCAAAATCTTACTTGACACACTTTTTTTTTCCTCGTCCTTTGATAATGGTGCTAAAATCCTTTGCACTAAATTTCAGCTCAATGTAAATTATAAAATTAAAAATTAAAAAATTAAAAAAATAAAAGGAAGAAGAAGAAGAAGGAAGAAAGAAAGAAAGAAAGGAAAAACAATACTCAATACCCTTTATTTTAATCACTCCCTCGAAACGAAAATTTCACCATTTCAGCAAAATGGGAAAAACTTACTTCAACCAAAAA